>JARHVA010000002.1:10805000-11405000 GCA_037957365.1 Torreya grandis
CAATACTTTATTTCATTTTTTTTCTCTTCTCTTTTCTTTTGAAAATTTTCTTTCATGTTGTTAGTTTATTTAGAATAACATTGGATTAGGAAACATAATGAATTAGCTCTGAGGGTTCTTTGGAAAGATAAATCCCAAATCGAGTAGAGTTTACATGTTATGATTGTTGTGTAAGTGAAATTGATTGGATATAATGGACCATCAACTTGTATATTACACATTTTTCATCAATGAAACAAAGAAATCAAAAGCTCATTTTGTAATTTTTTTCAAAATTTTCAGACATGTTCTCATATTTTTCCTGTGCCTCAAAAAGATGGTATGTTTTTATGTAAGTGACCTTAGCTAATAAAAAATAAAAATAGTAAATATTTTAATTTAAAAAATGGGGAAGGTCATTTTCCATTGGTAAAGTTATTATGAACCTTATGTTATAATTTTGGTTGGTACAAAATGCTTGTAAGAGTATCATAGTTAGAAGAGTGAATTTTATTTGTTAGTAATTATATGTCAGCAAGGATGTGATTTAATAAACTAAAATTTAATAATTAATTTTTTTTTTAGGTTAAAAAAGGGTTAAAAATTTAATTGTTCATTCTTGATGCAAACATTAATGCAATATGCATCACTAAATGTAGAGATACTAAAATTGAACCTTTTTTTCTCACTAAATTAGTTATCCTGGCTTCTAATAACTCAATTGAACTAATAAAATATCATATATCAAACTATAACTACAAGAAATTGTAAATTGTAACATACAATAATAGGAAGTTATTAAAAGCACACACATACCAAAAAAAAACACATACATATATTGAGTCTATAAATTACAAATTTTTATCTTCGTCATGTAAAAAGTTATTCCCAAACTTCCCTTCTATAATTATTCCAACTATAATTTAATTCTTATTGAAATAATTTTTTCCTATGAGGTTATGATTTAATGGCGATCATATAGTTCATTGTTGCAAACGAATGCACCCCTAGTAGCTAGAGTAATATCTACATCATCCTAATACACATGAATATGATCTTCAATATGACTCATGTTGTTGAAATCATGATGGTGATTGGTAGATATTGGCCTATCAATTGGGTTATTATTGAATGCCAATGTTCTACTTAATTGGGGCATACAAATTTGCCTTCTACTAGGCTAACCACATCAAGTAATTCATTATCTATGTCATTATACTAATTTTGATCAAAACTATTATGATTATATTAAATAAATTATTTTACTATTATTAATATTAAAGGATATTTAATAATAACATCAAAGGGTGATGTCATATAAGAATGGATTTAGAGTTTATGAAACACGCCTAAGTATTTCACTTTATATATTACTTGTGGATGTGTAGTCGCCTCTAATTTGAGTGGTACTACATGCTAATTATTACAAGAATATAAATTATGATTGCATATACGGATATGAAAAATATTGTACTTTGAAATTGAATTGATATATCTTCTTAGAGAATGATGAATCTAATTTATAAGTACCAATAAATGTGTATTCATATCCAATCTGAGTGTTAGTGCAAGGTGACTATTTCAAGAATCTCAATTATTACTACATAAATGGATATGAAAAATATTTTAATTTGAAGGTGCACTCAAATATATTCTTAGATAATGATGAGCTGATTTATTCCTATCATTGGATGTGTAGTCACATCTAATCTAAGTGTTTGTGCAAGGTGATTGTTGCAAGAATCTCAATTATGGATGCATAGATGGATATAGAAAATATTTTACTTTGAAGGTGCATTGATATATCTTCTCAGAGAATTATGAACTAATTCATACATATTGGTATATGTGTAGTCACCTCTCATTTGAGTGGTGTAGGGTGACTGTTTTAATAATCTTAATTATGATTGCATAGACAGATATGGAATATATTCTACTTTCAAGGTGTACTAATACATTTTTTAAGAGAATGATGAAATAATTTATACGTATTGATGGATGTGTAAGCGCCTCCAATTTGAGTGGCCCAAGGTGACTATTGAAAGAATCATAATTATGACTATATATATGGATATGGAAAATCTTGTACCTTGCATGTACACTGATAGATCCTCTCAAATAATTATTAAATTGTTTATACATATTGGTAGATGTGCATTCACCTCTAATCTGAGTGGTACAAGGTGATTGTTTCAATAATTTCAATTATGACTGCATAGATGAATATGGGAAATATTATACTTTGTAGGTGCATGAACATATATTATAAGAGAATTATGAAATGATTTATACATACCAGTGGATGTGTACAAATCACCTTTAATCTAAGTGCTACAAGTTTATGTACATAAAAAATATTTTAATTTTTAGGACTCAAGTACCCTTTTGTAAGTCCCAATGCAAACCTTATATATTTAAACCCTTCTAAGATTTTAAATTTTACCACCAACATCATCTTATTCAATTTTTAGTTATTCATTTGTAAATCATTTCTCTTTATATAATTAATCCTAGTCCCCTAAAACAAATGAAAGTTATAACAAGTGGGGAACATAGAGAGAAAGAAGATACCAAACAACTAGAGCTAATGAAAATAGATGCCAAAAGGTGGTTGGGTTCTAATGAGCCCTCTCAAGAGCTAGGATGAAAATCTAAGCATGTGATTGATGCCTATGAAAGTGACAAAGGTGATGAAATTATGGAAAAGGACCATGAAGATGAGGAGAATGAGAATGAGGATGACAAGTCAAAGGATGATGATGAAGAAGCATATGAAGAACAAGATCATATTATGCCACCTAGAAACTGCAACTTGTCATACTAGTCCTCAAAAGAGGATGAAAAGGAGACATATACCACTTATGGGATAATGATACTTTGTTGGAGCACTCAAACTAAAATAGTGACAACAATGATGCCATGTGATTTTCTACTTAGTCATATGATAATTCTATATATTTATATTAGTAGAAGGATCAACCTATGGAGTATCCATAGCCTAAGTAGGGTACATATATGTGACAATAGTTAGTAGTGGATCATCATATTATGATTTGTGTTCATTTTTAAAGGTTATGGAGGTTTCAATATTAAAGTGACTCGGTCATGTATTTATAGTGTTATGATCTTCTATGAATCATTTGTGTGGATATGTTTTATTTAGCTACTCATTCGTAGTGCCTTTTAATATTTGTGTAATTTTTATATATTGATTTTTTTAAAATATAGTATAATTTGTAGCTAAAATTAAAAAATAGATTGAATGTGAAAGATAAATAAAAATAAAATATAATAAATAAAGAAAAAAATAAAAATATAACATTGTAATCTATGCATCATGATGTATAATTTATCAAATTTTTATAATAAAACCATATTGATTGATCCCTTTTAGACAGGTGTTAAGTTAGTAAAGTAGATATTGGGACAAAAGAAGGTTGGATTTGCATAAAAAATATTTTATTCACAAGTTTGGGTTTAGACTAACGCAATTCAAAAATTAAATTTGACATTCCCATTCAAGTTTCTATTTCAATTTAGTTATTAATATGTTCTTACGAGACATGGGGTCAATTTTTTTAAGACATCGGGATTGCTTAAATAATTGGGGAAAACCTCATGATAGGTTTAGGTTTGTGTATGTGATTTAGATAAGGGTTTTATTGAACCCTCTTTTTTATTGTTTAGTGCCAACATATTTTAAACATGTTTTATGAGTTAATCTCTTAATGGTTAACATTTTATATTGTTTATTTTTATGGGATTTTTAATTTTGTATGATTAAGTCATCAAAGATGACGTCATGAGTATCATTAACCTAATTACATTTCATTCCTCATATATTTTTGGTAATAGTCATAAGACAAGTGGACCCAATTTTAATATAATAACATGTTTTAATTTTAAAAAATAAAACCAATAAAAAATGACCCTCTTAATGAAGTAATTCATGAAGCAAACATAATTTTGATGCCTAATGCAATGATTGATGCAATTATGTTAGGCATAACCACAAATTTAAAAAATGATGATTAGGCATTAAGAAAATAGAGGGAAATAAGTTTTGTTTGGTTCATTTTGTTTGCAGAAGATATAAAGTTCAAATTAAAAAAATTAGGTGTATATCTTAGTGTCTTTTTCACTCCCAATAGTTTAATCTATCATTGTTAGTATATTCCCCCAAAAAATATTGAAAGCTAAGGGAAATAAAATAAAATACAAATAAATAAAAAAGGAAACAAAAATAATTTGACCACCAAATTAACTACCAATTTAAGGATAAAATAAGGAGGGATGGTATAAAAAACACCTCCAATAACTTAGTGCAAAATATTCTTGTAGGTAGGAACAAAATTTGGTAGGTTAATATTTAGATTTTGAAACATAGTTGTTATTCAATTTATGCTTTTTCTATTTTACATTATTAATATAATTTTTTTAAATATGAGACTGTAGTATTAATGTACTTGTAAAAAAATCCTCAAACCCTCTCCAAATTAGAAGGAACTCATTTAGCTGGAAAGAGATTGAAGAAAAAGGTCGATAAGGTTTTTAGACCATGTGGTCTTAAAATTATGAGGAACAGAGATGTAGATGATGCCATAATGATTATGATATTTTTATTCACATCCCCACTATCCACCTATTCATGTCTGACTAGAATATTAACATGTTCCTTGAGTACCATTGATTATCCTATGGTACTACCAACATGCCCATTTGGTTTAATTAGGCAGGGGATGTTTGGAGAGACTCATATGGTGAATCCTTTATGGATAATATTTTCTAGGTGATTAGACACATTGATAAAACTAAATCCCTAACCCACTTGTTAAGGATTTTTTTTTTTGTAATTAAATTACTTATATGTTCACATAGTAGAGTAATATATCATAACAATGAGAGTAAAATAATAGATCCACACAATACTTGATAAAAGAGCAGAATGCTTGATAGATATAATTGGGCCAATTTGAGGGGGAAACCACCACAATAATGAAATAAAAGAATAATTCGTAATATGAAAATAAAAGACTAACCACTACCTCTTATTTATACTCTACTTAGCCATGGTTATTCCATAGTCCAATCATTTTAATAACATCAAGAAATGTAATAAGATAATATGAAGGTATTGAAGCCATAATTTGGCCATACATATCCATAGACACACTATAATTTAAGGGCATAACATGCCATTCATATTTAGAACAACATCGTATTCAACATTGAATCAAACTAGGATGTTGTTGTAGGAATTGTTGACCATTTTTTGCCCAACAGGCCAAAAATTGGTCCCCTTCTTCCCCTGCTATTCTAGGACAATTCATTTTTATTTTTTGCATGAGTCTTGCAAATTTCCATGAACTCTGCAAGTTTCTACAGACTCTATAGATCTATTTATATGGGCTCTACAGGTTTTCTATAGATTCCACAAGAATTCTACGGATTCCACATGAACTTCTACGGACTCTGCAGGTGAAGTTTCTGTGGACTCTACAGACTCTGCAGGTGTGTCTTTTGGCAGATGAGGAACCAGTTCAAGGAGTGTAAGGTTTTACAAAGCTTCTTCAAACTCTTGTCTGAATAAATCCACAAGGAAAGAGAGTTGAAATGGTTCAAAGACATTTTTTCTTAAGGTTGGGAAAGTGGTTCAATGACATGATCTTTCCAAGAGTTAGCATCTTTGAACTGTTGAACCATTGAATCAGTTCAACACTTTGGTTCAATGCTTTGGTTCATCACTTTGGTTCAACACAAAGTTCAATCAGCTTGGTTCAATGCTTTGGCTCAATCAGATGGTTCAATTAGAAGGTTCAATCACTTGGTTCACTCAGTCGGTTCAACGACTTGGTTCAGTTGGCTTGGTTCAAAGCTTGGTTCAACGGTTGGTTCAGAGGAGCGGTTCAATCCAAAAGTTCAAGAGAGTCTCCTGAAGGACAAGTGCCCTTGCAGAGGGCAAGGAACACTTTCAAAGAGGACACAAAGAGAAAGCCACAAAGGTAAGTTCTTTCAAAATTTTGTTAAGGCAAAGGCATAATTCCTTTGGACAAAAAGTCTGAAGGAATTCGAAAGGCCACTTTGAAGGCAGCCGAAGGAATTCAAAATGCATAGAAAAAACCAAGGCAAGAAAAATAATTTCTTTAGACTTTTTGTCTAAAGGAATTCCTTCAAAAAAAGTCTGAGGAAATTTGGAATGGAAGATAGCTGCGGGGAAAGTGGCCGGGGAGAAAACCTGAAAGAAATCAAAGCAGCCAAGGCAATTCTTGCAGACTTTTTGTTCGTAGGAAAAAAGTCCGCAGAAAAAGCCCATGGGGAAAAAGCCCGAAGGAGAAACCTACCAAGGAGAAAGAAGACCGCCCGAAGGGTATGTGCCCTTGCAGGGGGCTCTCACCAAAAGAAAGGGACTTTTCTCAAGACCCAAAAGGGCAGGCCCCTTTAAGAAGGATCAAACAAGAAATTTGAAGGAAAAAAGTCCACAAAAAGGGCCGAAGCAAGAAAGCCGAAGAAAGTCCAGTCCAAGGGGTGACAGGCCTGAGGATGTCAAAGTCAAGCACAACGAACTAGCTATTGGTTTTCAAGCAATGATGGGTGCACGGACATTAATTTTAAGATGGTGAAATAGCCATTTGATTTTAAAATACATGAGCACCAACCAGAAAAGAGCCCAAAGAACTCAGTGATATGCCAAGGAGATAGCCCTCGAGGGCTGAAGGAGCCAAAAAGAGAAAAAACCAGGATGAGACAAGGCAAGGAAAAGACAAGACAGTCCAAGTGGTGAGAGGAGGTGTCAACTCAGGGATTTATTCATACAGTTGGAATAGCGCTTGCCAGGTGGTCACCAAATGGCACAAATAGTAAACAACATCACCTGTCTTCTCCAGTTTGCATTTATAAGAAGACAAGCCACACAAATGCCTTAAAGGGAGCAGTCTATTCATAGAAAATAGGTGCGGTCCATGCTTCCTCATTAATGTTGGGACACCAAAGTCAAAGCAGGAACTGACAATCAAATGGCTTCCTCTTCCCAAGTCTCAGAATGCACATGGGCCACTTGAAAAAAGAGTGCCAAAGTCTTTCCCAGAAAGTGCAAGTTTCTCTTCTCTTTCTATATATTGTAAGACTTCTCATTTGAGAAGGATCTAGCTCTCAGCCTTAAGGAAAAACTCTACCCAAAAATCTCTCAGGCTTGTAAGGCAAAACTCTGCCAGATTTTATCTTGAATCAAGACTTAGCATTTTTACCTCTATTTGAGCTTGCACTTTTGGATGTGTCTATGACTTTGTTCTGTGTTAAGTCATTTTCCTTATGCTTTTTTAGAGTGATTTTAGCATGTCTAGTGCATTGTGAGTTTCTCTTTTGCAGGTTTTCCAGAAGTGTCCCTAGAGGAGTGTAGGTGCCTGTGAATAGGCTACTATAAGTGTGTCTGAGGACGCCTTTGGTAGTTTCTTCCTCCCTGTATTTCCATGGACCCCTATCTCATTGTTGTAGAAGAGTTTCCCACATAAGATGAAGTGTATAGGTGCTTATTCTTGGTGAAAAGTGTATATTCAAGTTGGGTGGGTCATCATTTTGGTGTATCACCTTTTTTATTTTTAAGTTTAGGTTCTGTTTTTAGCATCTTTCTCCCTTTTCATCTCCCCTTTTTTCATTTTATTTGTTAGTAGTAGAAATCTAGGGCCTAAAAGATACATCAAAGGGAGCTAGCCCTTATCTAAAGACTCTCCCCTCCAACTTCGCCAGTCCCACAGGCGAGAGGGGAGTTTCCATTGTTGCGTGTGAAAGGCAGGAGCTAGGCATCCTGCCCCGGGTGCAATCCACTACGTCAATAGTTTTTGGCACGCCCAGTGGGACCAACTAGGACAAGTTGTGTCCAAAGAGTTGAATAATTTTTGGTGTGTTCTTCGACCAACCAGCCTTTGGAGGCTTTTGCATCAACACCAATGGTGACTCCAAGTTGAATCAGCTGGTTAAGCAGTCCAGGTGCCATCAAGAAAATATATTTTTTTTTGTATGTATAATTCCTTTGCACAAAATCATGGACCTTGTATTCCTTCATATGACTTCGATCAGACTCAAAATTTTCATGAAATCACCTCAAGTATCACTCTTAGTTGCCCTTCAATGATAAGGGAGGTGGCGCTGGAGTTTGAGAAACAGGTAATGAAATCGATAGACTGGATGAGCAGTATGGATATCAGCATGAGCTGATGTATAAAGAGGAGTGTTTGGTCAGGCAAGCTTAGGCCTTGCAATCCATGGAGGAGGAGGTAGCAAAATGGAGGAATCCATTCATTCGAGGTAGTTAGTCTTGCACAACCCCTCCCATTCTAAAGAAAGCCCCCTCTTATGCACCAAATCCTTTTTATCAGATAGCACTTGCTCATTCCAGCTCATCTGATGCATCAATCAACCCTGCTCTTGACCTCGTGTGCCTAGCCTTCAAGCATCAAAGGGAACTAGAACAACCTCCCATGGAGATGAACCTTCTAAATTCCTTAAATTGTGAATCTTCCTTTAGGGGGAACATTATGAACCAGTACATCTCTCTCGAAACTGCTCTTACTCATCATGATGATGCTGGTGACCTCCAAGAAAGACTCTTTCAAGATAATCTAGCTAAGAAAATTGAGGAATTAGAGGCTAAGGTGAAACTACTTCGTTAAAGAGATATGGAACTTTTAGACCTTGGAGAAAACAAAGTTGCTGTCTGTTCATAGGAGCAAAATTCCAATTTTGAGATCCTGAACTGGAAGCAAATAGTAGAATCATGGGGCAGGAAGGAGGATAAGAAAGGATTTACTCAAAATCTTGAAGATGAGGCTGCTCCAGCTCATGATGATGTTGGTGACCTTCAAGAAAGGCTTTTCCAAGAGGATATAGCTAGAAGAATTGCAGATTTGGAATCTAGAGAGAGATTCCTCAACGAATGTGTGATGGATGGTTCAGACCCAATGGCACATTCCATGTCTGAACACACCCCACCTACACACCTCCAAGAGAGCTATCAGGCCACACCTGATATTGATGAAGTACTAGCTAGATGGAAGGAGGAGAATCATTTAATTCTGGCTCAAGGACTACCTCCTCTTCCACATGGTTATTCCACTTCACCCCTTCTCAAAGAGGAACCTATTTTTTAGGAGGTGAGTGAGGAAGAAAAGATCTAATTTGTAGCTCTTCAGGAGGCTTTCACGAGTGACAATGAAGAATAAATCATCATTGATGATCCTTGTGAAGACATCATTAGCAATGGAGAAGATGCAGGGCACACATACATGCAGATGTTCCAGCAATATGAGGAGGAACTTAAGCATGGTGAGCTCTCTCCCTCTTTTTTTGATGAACTTCCTTATTGATTCGATGAGGAGGATGACTATGCTGAGGAGCCTGAGTTGGAGGAGGACTAGACAGATGCCTTTGAACATCTAGAGACTCTAGTCCTTAAGCAAGAAAAAGAGAGGTCTGTCTACCTTGAGGAAAGCTTTGAAGAAGAAAGCTTTGAACAAAGAGGTGATGTTTTGTGGGATGAGAAATAAATTTGTGATTCTATTTCAGACATCACAATAGTCACCCTTCTTCAAGAAGGCCAAGAGGAAGTAGAGGATGAGTTTGACAGGATCTTCAATGAAGCAAAAGGAAATGGGTCAAACCATGATGCATTACAGAGGGACTATGCATATCAAAGGGCTTATGGTGATGAGCCAACAGCCACAGATTTCTTGGTGAGACGCATCAGCATGAAGAGCCAACATTCAACAAGCTTATAAGAATAAAAAGAGTAAGTATATGTTGGGAGCATGTTCGATTCTTGCCCACTTGGATGCAAGCCAATCTAGGTGATAGGCAAGAGGAGCAGGTCACCAAATCTCCTTTTCATTCAACCACTTGTCTGGCACCATAAGTCTTCTTGCCAGGAAGGGGACTTAAGAAGTTTTCCCTTTGATCTAGGAGGGAAGTAGATGTACCTAGTTAGTTTTATATAGTAGTTTACTTTCAGTTTTCTTCCCTGCTTTCCCTAAGTGTAGTTTGCACAGGTAGTGTTTCTGGCCTTGTGTGTGTTTTCTTTTCCTTTTGGGGTAAAAGGATTCATGATTGATTCTTGGATCTATCAAGGTAGTGGCTAACTCTTTCAAAGCTGCATCTAACTATGTGCCCAATGGACTAAAAGGCAACTGGTCTCTAAGCATAGCAGGCATGCTTCCCTTAGGAGGCGCATATTTGTTGACCATTTTTTGTCTAACAGGCCAAAAATTGGTCCCCTTCTTCCCCTGTTGCTCTAGGTCAATTCATTTTGATTTTTTGCATGAGTCTTGTAAATTTTTATGGACTCTGTAAGTTTCTATGGACTTTGCAGGTCTATTTCTATGGACTCTGCAGATTTTCTATGGACTCTACAAGAATTCTATGGATTCCACAGGAACTTCTATGGAATCTGCAGGTGAAGTTTCTGTGGACTCTGCAGACTTTTCTACAGACTCTGCAGGTGTGCCTTTCGATAGATGAGGAACCAGTTCAAGGAGTGCAAAGTTTTACAAAGCTTCTTCGGACTCTTATCTAAATAAATCCGTAAGGAAAGAGAGTTGAAATGGTTCAAAGACACTTTTTCTTAAGGTTGGGAAACTGGTTCAACGAGATGATCTTTCCAAGAGTTAGCATCTTTGAACCATTGAACCATTTCAATGCTCCGGTTCAATGCTTTGGTTCAATCAGATGGTTCAATCACTTGGTTCACTTAGTCAGTTCAACAACTTGGTTCAATCAGCTTGGTTCAAAGCTTGGTCCAGAGGAGCGATTTAATCCAAAAGTTTAAGAGAGTCTCCCGAAGGACAAGTGCCCTTGCAGAGGGCAGTTTTGGGTTTAAGAGCCCTTGCAGAGGGCAGTTTTGGGTTCAAGAGCCCTTGAAGAGGGAAGGGAACACTTTCGAAGAGGCCACAAAGAGAAAGCTGCAAAGGTAAGTTCTTTTAGAATTTTGTTAAGGCAAAGGCATAATTCCTTTGGAATTTTTGTCTGAAGGAATTCCTTCAGACAAAAAGTCCAAAGGAATTCGAAAGGGCACTTTGAAGGTAGCCGAAGAAATTCAAAATGTGTAGAAAAAACCAAGGCAAGAAAAATAATTTCTTTAGACTTTTTGTCCGAAGGAATTCCTTCGGATAAAAAGTCTAAAGAAATTTGGAATGGAAGATAGCTACGGGGAAAGTGGTCGGGGAGAAAACCCGAAAGAAATCAAAGCAACCAAGGCAATTCTTGTGGACTTTTTATTTTCAGGAAAAAAGTCTATGGAAAAATCTCGAAGGAGAAACCCACCGAGGAGAAAGAAGACCACCCAAAGGGTATGTGCCCTTGCAGGGGGCTCTCACCGAAAGAAAGGGACTTTTCTCAAGACTCCAAAGGGTAGGCCCCTTCGAGAAGGATCAAACAAGAAATTCAAAGGAAAAAAGTCCATAGAAAGGGATGAAGCAAGAAAGCCAAAGAAAGTCCAAGGGGTGATGGGCCTGAGGACATCAAAGTCAAGCATGATGAACTAGCCGTTGGTTTTCAAGCAATGACGGGTGCGCGAATGCCAATTTCAAGATGGTGAAATAGTTGTTTGATTTTAAAATACTTGAGTGCCAACCAAAAAAGAGCCCAAGGAACTCAGCGATCCACCAAGGAGATAGCCCCTAAGGGTTGAAGGAGCCAAAAAGAGACAAAACCAGGATGAGACAAGGCAAGGAAAAGACAAGACAGTCTAAGTGGTGAGAGGAGGTGTCAACTCAGGGATTTATTCCTGCAGTTGGAATAGTGCTTGCCAGGTGGTCACCAAACAGAGCAAATAGTAAATAGTGTGGCTTGTCTTCTCCAGTTTGCATTTATAAGCATACAAGCCACGTAAATGCCTTGAAGGGAGCAGTCTGTTTGCAAAAAAGAGGTGCGGTCCATGCTTCCTCATTAATGTTGGGATGCCAAAGTCAAAGTAGGAATTGACAATCAAATGGCTTCCTCTTCCCAAGGCTCGAAACACACATGGGCCACTTGAAAAAAGAGCACCAAAGTCTTTCCCAAAAAGTGCCAAGTTTCTCTTCTCTTTCTATATATTGTAAAACTTCTCATTTGAGAAGGATCCAACTCTCAGCCTTAAGGCAAACTCTGCCCAAAAATCTCTCGAGCTTGTAAGGCAGAACTTTGCTAGATTTTACCTTGAATCAGGACTTAGCATTTTTACAACTATTTGAGCTTGCACTTTTGGATGTGTCTATGCCTTTGTTATATGTTAAGTCATTTTCCTTATGCTTTCATAGATTGATTTCAGCATGTCTAGTGCATTGTGAGTTTCTCTTTTGCAGGTTTGCCAGAAGTGTCCCTAGAGTAGTGTAGGTGCCTGTGAATAGGCTACCATAAGTGTGTCTGAGGACACCTCTGGTAGTTTCTTTCTCCCTATATTTCCATAGACCCCTAGCTCACTATTGCAGAAGAGTTTCCCACATCAGATGAAGTGTATAGGTGCTTCTTCTTGGTGAAAGTGTATATTTGGGCTGGGTGGGTCATCATTTTGGTGTATCACCTTTTTTATTTTTAGGTTTAGGTTCTATTTTCAGCATCTTTCTCCCTTTTCATCCCCCCCTTTTTTTAATTTTATTTGTTAGCAGTAGAAATACAGGGCCTAAAAGATACATCAAAGGGAGCTAGCCCTTATCTAGAGACTCTCCCCTCCATCTTTGCTGATCCCACAGGCGAGAGGGGAGTTTCCATTGTTGCATGTGGAAGGCAGGAGCTAGGCGTCCTGCCCCAGGTGTAGTCCACTACGTCAACAGGAATGCTTCATCCTCCCATGTTATATCTTTAGAATGCAGATTCTTCCATTTGATTAAATACTCCTTAATCATTCTAGTCTGCAGTTGCTTAGTACACATGTGAAGGATCTCTAAAGGCTCTAGAATGACCTGGCCTTCTTCATCCAATTTAGGTAAGTCATTTTGAGTGGAAAATTTATGTCCAATTACCTTCTTCAATAAATATACATGGAATGCCAGATGTATATGAGTGGATAGGGGAAATTCTAGCTTGGAGGCCATACTACCAATTTTTTAAAAGATCCTATAAGGGCAATAATACTTAGGGAATAAATTTTTATCCTTTTTAAATTTCTTATGAGACATTTAATTATATGTCTTCAAATGGAAAAGGACCCAATCACCTATGTAAAATTTTTTCTCACTATAGTGTTGATCCATTTGTTGCTTCATTCTATTTTGTTCCATTGGTAAATTCTCTCACAAACTAACTAGTACCTCTTTTTGATGGTGAATGTGTTCATCAATAGTTCTAACCATAGGATGCATTATCAAGGATGAAGTGATGGATGGGTGTGATACCCATATAATGCCATAAAGAGAGAGATTTTAGAAAGAAGTGTGAAAATAAGTGTTATACCACTGTTCAGTAAGTGGCACCCAATGAACCCATTTATCCTATTTTTTTAAATAAAACAATGAAGATACCCTTCTAGACATTTATTGCCTACCTCTATTTGTCCATCAGATTAAGGATGATAGGATGAGCTATGAGCCAATTGGGTGCCCAAATATGCAAATCATTTAGTCCAAAAATTACTAGTAAATATGGGATATCAGTTATTTACAATGATCTTTGGAGTACCATGTAATTTATGAACTATATTAAGAAAAGTAAAAGGTATTATACAAGCAATAAATGGATGTGATAAGGAACAAAAATGAGTAGACTTGGTGATTCGATCCATAACTACCATGATAAAAAATGTACCCTCAGGATGTGGTAACTTATTAGTGAAATCCATGGAAACCTCCTCCCAATGTTGGCTAGGGATGGATAAAGGCTAAAAAATACTTGAGGTCTCAATAGTTTTAACTTTGTTATATTGACACATCATGCATTCAACCACATATTTTTGGACATCCCCCTTGAGTCCTTCCTAAAATAAATATTGCTTAATTTTATGATATGTTTTCAAACATCTCGAGTGACCACCCAGTGCAGATGAATGAAGTTCATGAAATATTTAATGTTTGAAGAGAGAATGCTTATAAAGTTATAATCTATATTTATACCATAATTCATTCCCCTTCCATTTAAATTTTTTAGATCCCCTAGAACCCTACTAAATATTTTGAATCAAATCATGGGTAGCATTATCATTTTCTCATTCTAATCTTACTACCTCTAGCCAATTTTCTTGTCAAATAGTCATTGGGCATAACAATGCCTCAACCGATTCATCCCCCCAAGATAATTCATATACCACCACATTATATTTTCCTTTATTATAGAGTATTTAAAAATCATATCCTAACATATTAGTTACCCATTTTTGTTGTTATTCAAAAGATAATCATATTTATAAAAAATATTTGAGGCTATCATGATTAGTCTTTACCTAAAAGTGATGACCCATCAGATGAGGTTTCCATTGGTTGATTGCATGCAAAATATCCATAATATATTTCTCATAAGTTGGAGTTAGCCTATTTTTCCACTATAGTTGGTGACTCTTAAATGAAAGTGGTCTATCTTATTACATGAATACAACCCCCATGCCAAATCCTGATGCATCAAATTCTATAATAAAAGATTTATAAAAATCAGGAGTAGACAAAATTAGAGTGGTGCATATAGCTATTTTTAACTATTCAAATGCCTTGGTATTTGTATTAGCCCAATTTAAGGAGTATTTCTTCAACAAAGATGTGAGTGGGGTTGATATTCTACCATAATATTTTACAAACCTATGATAGTAACCAATTAGTCCCAAAAATCCCTGAAGTTCTTGAGCATCTTGAAAACCTACCACTCCATCATCACTTGGATATTTTTAGGATCAAATTTCACTCCATGTGAAAAAATATAACCCAAGTAATCCACCTCTTAGATGCCAAAATCACATTTGGAAGGTTTTCCATAAAATTGATGTTATTCTAAAATTGAGAGTACCTATTTCACATACTTAAAATGATTTTCCCAATTTTTGTTCTAAATGAGGATGTAGATGGTGAATTTATGAGGCTAAAAGGCATGACCATAAACTCATAATGGCCTTTATGAGTTATAAAATTTATTTTACATGTCCTTTTCTTTTATTTGAGTTTGGTGGTACCCAAAGCGAAGATATAACTTGGTAAATAAACCACACCATATAATTCATCTATAAAATCATCAATTACTAGAATAGAAAACTTATCTTTGATGGTGTACTTATTGAGTTGTATGTAGTTTGGGAACATATTCCAAGTATCATCCTTCTTTTGTAACATGACCACTAGGGAGGAATATTCACTTTGGATATGTCAGATGATTCTTGCCTCCAAAATCTCCTATACCATCTTTTAATTTCACTCTTCTAGGCATAGGGACACCTATAGGGTCTAATGTTGGGTGGTGTACTTCTAGTAAATAGTTTGATGGCATGATCATGTGCTCAACTTGGTGGAAGTGCTTTTGACATGTCACCAAAAATAATAGAAGGTCATCCAATACCATTTGTAAATTAGTATGGGTAGAATCCTTGGTTGGTTAAAGTTCTATGGCAAATAAACATGCCACAAATCCTTCAACACCTTTTCTAAGAATATTCATCATCTAATGGGGATAAACTAGTTTTGGATATTTAGCTTGAACGCATAGAGTTCAAATGTCATGAATTTTGAATAGATGTGCATGAATAGTTCTTGAAAATTCATCTCAATAGTGCCCAATGTGGTGACCCATTGCACTCCACTAAAAATGTCAATCCATCCCATGTGAATAAAAAACATAGGAGAATATAATAGATAGTCTTCCATATCAAGCTTAATACTATGGCATTTTCCATAATAGTTGATAGTAAATATGGATTAGATTTAACAAACTAAACATCGAACAAAACTTCTCACATAGTAAAAATAATGATAAATACATAATTTTAATTCATCTGACACAATATATAAATGTATTTCCTATAGACAAGGAGATTCTATTAACTCTCGAATATATCACCACCTAACTATAAACTAATCATAATATATTATTTGCAATTAACAATATATACGATCAACCCACTAACCAATAATAATTATATTAACCATACAGTAAAATATAATTTAAATAGTGTTTTATCCAATGTAAATACTAAATCCCAACATCCCTACCCCCTTAGTTTTTACATGGTAAGACATATCTCATTCTTACATTGTAATGTGTTACCAACGGAGTTGACCTTAGCCATGGTGTACCGCATGGGCTTGTATATACAATCATGTCACACAGGCTTGCATGAAATCTAGGAGTGTTATAATACATTTTAAACAACATTATATAATTCTTCCACAATAGGGGTTACCTAAGGAATACTTACAAGTGAACATGAACATACCACATATGTTCTTATTTTGCACACAACATAATACTAGAAAACAAAATAGTATGAGGAATAAATATTCATTCTATTTTTTTGTAGCCTTTTTCCATGTTTGTTTCCACCCAAACAAAAACAACATAGACAATCTTCACTGCCATTGAAAAACTATCCTTGGATTTAACCAATTTGGTGAGAAACACACCACTTAAAAATAAATGCATCACACCATACAACTGAAAAAGATGTCACCACATCACATGGGCCCCATCATTTATGACTGATGAGATGATTTTAAAACCTCCTTCCCCTATTGCTTCCAACCTATTTTAGCATAAGAAGATGCTTAATCATCTAATAAAGATTTGAAACTCAATTGCATGTCATGTTTTAAGAAAATACCCCCACACACATAACTAATGCTTTTGACTCAAAACATCATAGTCACCCAATAATGCATCCTTAAAAATGAGATTTTTGACTATTTTTGACATAAAAAAACCTTGACATACAATGGTTTTATTGACATTTTTACAAAACATTTAAAACTATAGACTATATCAATATACCAAATGAATACAAAACTTGGATTGATACACATCATTTAGACTCAATGACTAAAAAACATACTATGGTAGATGCAAATACTTTAACATACTATATAATAATTAAAAAATAACTCAACTAGATCAGACTAGTCATCAATTATATTAAAAAAATACTAAAATTATAAACCTAAACATAAAACCCTATTCTTGAGAACAAAACAATGAGATGTGTTCATTTTTAGGGTCTTAGCTATGCCGTCACCAACTGGTTAAAGGCCAATGTGGAAGGAATATCACCTATGGAGATCCATATCTTGACTAAGACACCATAGGGAAAAAATCCAATGCTAAGGAGCCATGGATGTTGAGCTATAGAAGATGTCAAGGATGTCAAGTCATCAAAAGACAAATCAAATACAAATGGGAGAATTTATAGTCTGCAGGAGATGTCAAACCTATCTAAATATGATAGCCAATGAGTGAGAGAAAACATAGGGGTTGTAAAGAGCCAAGTCTTCAAAAATAAATATCATCAATCTGAAGCCAAATCTAATGTAGAAGTGGTCATGTTCATTGAATGCATGAGGATATTAGAGGAGATTTATGAAATCAATCTACAGAGTATAGAACAAATTTATTGAGTGAGTAGTTAGCCCAAAATCTGGTCTGTATATATATATATATATATATATATATATATATATGAAAGCATGAATATATACTAAAAAATGTGATCCATCATAAATATATATGCAGGCACAAATATCTTATCAAGCATAAACATTGATAGGTCATGGGTTATCAAATTAAAGGCTTCTGCAAAGATGACCCAGAGGAAATATTAGTGGAAAGCATGTTAAAGGCAATATAGATATAGATCAATAGAATAGAAGATTCAATCAAAGTCACTGTTTAAAATCACTTATAAAATTTTCCTTCTATTCAATAGAGCAACTGAATGATGATGGATTTGTTCTTAGACTCTAAAGGATTCATTATGCACTATGTTATCACAGGTACCTGGGATTAAAAGAATCTCTAATACCAAATAATAAATATGGTTTATATTTAAAAAACTAAACATCGAACAAAACTTCTCACACAATAAAAATAATAATAAACACACAATTCTAATTCATCTAACACATTACATATTTATAGGAAATGTATTTCCTATAGATAAGTAGGTTCTTATATCTCTTGAATATCTCACCATCTAACTATAAACTAATCATAATATATGATTTGTTATTAACAATATATATGATCAAACCATTAACCAATAATAACTGTATTAGCCATATGATAAATAATAAATAGTAAAAGCATTTTACCCAATTCCAACAATTGATGATACCACCATATACAATCATTACTTGAAATTCTAGAGTTGGGTAAATAAAACAATTCAAATGAGTAGCCAACTTACTATTGATGAAATTGTGTGTACTCACAGAGTTAATTAACACTATCACCTTCTATTTTTTGAGGAAACCCATCACCTTAAGAGTTTGAGGAGTAATAATACCAAAAAGTGCATGATAAGAAATAGTAAGTTAAGAATCTTCATATTCATCCTTGGGTTTATCCAAACCTACAACTGAGGCTTCATCATCTTTGTCATTCTCATTGGCACCTTCAATGTAAAACAACTTATTTTCAGCACAATGATGTTCTTTGCTCTATTTTCTATCACATCCAAAACACAAACCTCTTGCATCCTTACCCTCAATTTGTTGAGGGATCAATCAATTAGGTTGAGGAAATGATGGTGTTTGAAAAGTGCATTCATGAACATTAGTGAAAATTCTTTGTTTGAGCGACTCTTTTTCCTCTACCATGCATTCCCTTGGGATAGTTTCAGATATTGAACTAGTATTAAACATGCGAGCCTCTAATTGGGTTTTATCCTCAAGGCCACCTAAAAATAGGCTAGTCAGATTTTCCTCAGTGATGTCTACCATATGTAAGGAGAGATTTTTAAATTAATTAATATAATCCTTTACAGTCTCTATTTGGCATAATTTGACTATTTAACTGAAGGAATTTTTTGAGACATTATTATGATAGTAGAACTACAACTCTTCAAAAACTATATACTATGAAATTGAGAGACCTTTCTTTTTATTTTGAGCACACAACCATCAATACCAAATGAATTACTCAAGTTCTAGATATAGAGAGGCCATGATCACCTTTTACGAATATGGAGTCTAATATATATAAAATAAATTTTCAATTTGAGTGATCCATATAAATGTATCATTACCACCAGACTTTCATAGGTCTACTTTTGGTAGCGTTGAATTTAGACCAAGATTGGAGTTGTGATTGTTTGGAGGAGGAAAACTAAATTTGAGTGGTGGAGGGTTATTTTGAAGTGGATGAGCTAAAAATTTGGATAATTACCCATTTATTTATTGTAATTTATCCCACAATCTATTCAAGCCCCCTCTCATCCCTATGATGTCCCTTTGAACTGCATTAAGATCATCTTTTTACACTACACCATGCAAAATTGATTGATTGAAACTACCTAATAAATACACATATCATAATTTATAGACTCCATGTCATCCTTTTGAGGAGTTTTAGGACATTCTTTCCCTTTCCCACATTTGTGGGTGTTAGTACCAACCATGCACAAACCCTAGGAGGGTTTAAACCCTAAAAAAGCATATTGACATATGAGACCATTGCGATCACCTCATGAGATGAATCTAATAACTGATAATGCACACAAGGGTGAAAAATTTTGGCTTGAAAACATGTACTAGTTGAATAAACTATTATAATTATCTCATAAATATGAATCCAACGACTATTAATTTTCACCAAGTTAAAAAAATTTCAAACTTTTTTTACCTTCTTTTCAAAAAATTACTTTGAACAATATTGTAGTGACAAAAAATTAAATTCTTCCTAGATCATAAGTTATGTTTTCTCGATCCTTCAACTTACAGGAGATGCACAACACCATATCAAAAAAAATTCATCATAAAAACTTACCCAAATCAAAGTTCTGATACCACTTTTAATTAAATTACGTAGATGTTCACATAATAGAGTAATAGATCATAGAAATGAGGGTATAGATAATAGATCCACACAATAATTGATATAAGAGTAGAATGTTTGACAATATAACTGAGCCACTTTGAGGGGGAAACCTCTAAAATAATGCAATAAGATCAAAATTTACAATATGATGATAAAAGAATAACCACTACCTCCTATATGTACTCTACTTAGCCATAGTTATTCCATAGGTTGACCATACTAAGAACATTTAGAAATGCATTAATATAATATGAAGTTATGTAAGTCATAAATTGGCCACACATAACCCTAGATGTACTATAGGTTTAGGGCATTATATTTTTACCATTAACCAATGTCGTTGTTCACCTATTGTGAATCTCAAAATAGAATTGTACTAATATAATTATAGATATCTATTGATTAATATTTAGTACTTAGGTGTGCAAATAAGGTTATTTTAATTATTAAGTGTAGTTTAGAGTTTATCAAATAGACTTAATGAAATCTAGGAAATTGAATAATATTTCCAAGTAATTTAGATTCAAGCACAAAAGTAAACTGATATTTAATTATGAAAATAATATTATTTCATTCACATATCAAACTAGATTTAGAAAATATAGTAGTAATAAAGTATAAAAAAAAAATTCACAATGTATTTACTTTTAGATTAAATAATCTCTCCCTATCTAATAGGGATTACTCTTGGAGGTTCAAATACTATGATTTGTATATATTTTTTGATATTTAGTTTTTATATCTCAAAACATCATAGTGTTCTTTATCTCTCCAATTATTTCAAATGGAAAACTACTAAAACAAAGAAACCAAGCAATAGAAAAGCAAAAAAGAACAACAAAAGATAAACCAAAGAACCACAAAATGAACATAATTAGTTATAAACTTATAAAATAAGTACATGACAAGAAAATAAAATAAAAACTAACTAATATATGTTAGTAATGGAAGAAAAGAAGGAAATATTAATAGATATGAAACACACTATATAACTAAAGAGAAGAACGTTAGAAAATACACTAAAAACTATAAATAAATCAACTAACTAATGAAAGAAAGTACAAATTCCTGTAGTGTGTCAAAGTTACCCTAGCTCAAACCGATGATCTCATTCTCCAAGTCATGACCTCTCATCACATCCTACTTCCCAAAGAGTTTTATAGTTTGGTTCATACTTCATTTGGTATTTTAGTAGATTTAATTTGAAAATATAAGTTAGGAGAAATAGATAAACTAAGACAAACATGTGCTTGATCACATCTATTAAATCATTTATTTTTATTTGCATCTACTACAGGTTTAGTTTCCTCATACATAGTAATCCTATATAATCCTTGTTTTCTTAGAGCAAGTAACATGTTGCTTTTCCATTTTGGATAATTGAATATCGTAAAAGGAAGAAATGACCAATAATTTTTCATGATGCAAGAAAATAAGTTATTGCATAAAGTAAGAATAAATGTAGAAAAAAATACACAAAACCACATAGTACCCCATGAAAACTATTAGAGTGACCCCCTTGAGTTACAGATACAAGCATGATCATATAGATGGCAGACATAGCTAAAAAAACATCTTGAGCAATGTGTGTGAGTATGAAAGAACTAGAGGGATGTTAGAATTAGTCGATAATGCATCTAAGAGTGTATAATATGTGGTTGTAATATAGATCTATAGGGTATAAAACACCACTAATGCATATATCATAGAAAATCAAGCACTTTTGAAGAAGATGACACTAAAAAATGAGTTACCATTCAAAATTTATGTGTGTTTGAAAATCTGCTTACATGAAAAATTTGGTGGCAATATAGTTAAAAAATAAGATGCACAAATTTGAGAAATTTTTTGGTGTGAAAATACTTATGAGATATTTTCAAGGAAAAGTTAAGTCCCCATGGGTTAGGTGTGATGAAAGGCTAATTTCTCATATGACCAAGGGCTAAGGCCTTTTATGAGTGTTCCACCCTCTCACTTTTGATGTGACCATGATTGATGTGGGAGCTGCATCACCCTCTAAATGACCATTTTTTAAAAAATGAATAATACTACACTTCACTGTGTTAAATTTGATGGTCATGCACATGTTGTGGGAAGGAGGAGTCTCTAACCCTAAAATTGATGGCCTAAAGATCATCATCACATTTGGGAGTGGATCTGCATTAGCATGAGCTCGAAAATAGTCATTGGAATGGTTGACCCATTAAAGTATGAGCATGCAAAGGTCCACATCATTATGAGTTGGGAGGCTAGGCTAGTTAGCTTGATGTCTCACATAAATACAGACATGCAAAGACTCACATTGCCATGTGTTTGGCACTCAACTATTATTCATCTGATAGATGCATGACTATGTAGGTAGGGATCCAGATTAACATGAATTTGAGGGCTGTCAAGATGCCCTGTGTGGCCATGAAAAGTTAGGCTTACATCATCATGCAGAGGAAGGTCGATCGATCACCCTGCCCTAGTGTAAAAATAATAACACACTTTTGAGGTCATGTCATCATGAGGAGTGCCAAGTAGAATAAAAAAACCCAAAAACTTTTTAAGTCTATATTTTTTTAGGAATCATCTAAACTAGCAAACAAAAGCCTACAAGAAGAACGTAGATCTTGAAAAATATGTACATCCTTATGTAAATACGGTAAAGACCCACTTTGTATTTTATAAAACCTAGAAACTATTTTTTGATTGAAGACTCTGGTGGTATGAAAATACGTGAAAGATAAGAAAAGTACCTGAAACCATCCAAAAATGGTCAAAAATGCCTGTCACAAAACTAGGTGTCATGACCACATTGTGGATATTGTTGTGAGAATTTTTATAAATTATTTTGCTTAAATCTGGTTGACATTGGACTATGTGATACAGATGTTACTTTGGTTTAGATACCATGTTGATAAAATGATTAACTAGTATGATTCTATTTTATTATCATTGTAGAAGATGATTTTACTTGTTTATTTTAATCATGCTTATATACTACTTAGTTTAGATTTCATTATTATTTATTATTGGTAATTACACTTTGATCATATACTATTGACGCCCCTTATATGGCTAAAGGAACATTTCAATGAGCTAGGCTCGATGGTGGACTTCAATAGTTAGAATAATAATAAGAAAAATTATGAGTAAGTTAGAATTGACATCAATATGTAATATTAGGTTATGTCAAATTCTAGGTTATTGGTTGAGTCTTGCATTGTTGCAGTCATCTTCATGATTATTACTATGTTCATGACTGGTATTTTTCATCTGCATATTTTTGGATTGTTTTATTCTTGGCTACTTTGTGTGTTGGTTGTGTCTTGTTCATTTTTTAGTAAGTATTAAGTGGGGGACTTAGCCACCCTCATTCATTATGCACCTTGGTGGTCTTGGTTGTTTATCTTTAAGACTCTACCTTGGACATGGGCCATGATTGTTATTTGCATGTTAATCTGAATTAATTTTGAAGACTAAAATTAAAATAATTTAGATTAAAAACCCTACCATGCCATTTTATTAAACCTAAGGGCTTAACTTGATCAAGAAAGAGTAAAAGTGTAGTTGGGTCTTGGAGTACAGATTACTTGGGTAAAATAGAAAAATAAATTTTCTATTACTCCTAAGGAGGAGTGTGTCACATTTCTGGGAAAAGGCATTGACAAGTGGCAAGATAAAATTAAGGGAAGCATGCATGTGAATGAGGGGAGGAACAGTTTTGGCCGAAAAAAGAAAGGAGAAAGGAAAACACATTTTTTTAGACATAGAGAGGAGTTTTGGATAGAAAGGGAAGCATGAAGGGAGAGAAGGATGCCATATTTTGAATTTATGAGAGGTTGATAACAAAGGAGAATCAACACTTAGCTATTTTCTTAGCAATGGAGTGAAGGCACACAAGGTGGTTTATACTTAGCAATTTCTCTCCATGAAATGAAGGAGAATGTATGGATAAATGAAGGAAAATATTAAAACTAAGGTAACCATAATAAACTATTCAAGTAATAGAAATCATCCTTAGTTGAAAATACTTCAATGAATTTTATTTATTTGGTTGTTCATTATAGAAAACCCTTGATTACACCTTGATGGATGGTTACAAACATTTGCATGTTTGATTGCTTGCCTTGTGTGGATGAACATATATAAAAATCATGGGTTGTTTTATTACATAAAACCTTGATGGTTAAATCTATTGAATTTTAAGGTCACCCCCTAATCAGTGGAAGGCTTCTCAAGGATTACAAAGCACACCTATAATGACCCAAGTACTTCAATCAAAAGGTGTGCAGGTGCTTCTCATCTATGCTCAAGCCTGAGATAGAGGTGTAGGTCTATGTAGGAGTAAGAGGATGGTTCTTATTCACTAAAGGTTATCTATATGCACTTACACACAAGATTTTATGGTGTGCAGGTTAAAAGTTAAACATGTTTAAGGATGTAGGACCCCCAAGCTCTAAAAGGCCAAAGTAGAGGAAATGTGTGAGGATCAGTTATAGGTCACAAAGAACGCACTAAAGACCTTAAAATTTCATGTGAAATCTTATTCAAGGACCTATATATACCTATCCAATAAAATTTCATGCTCATGCATAGGATCTTACATCTATACCCTTCCATTGCACAAGATGCAACCTTTTTTTCACTGTTGCCATGTGGTGGCCTAATGCTTGTTCTACACAATGAGATTCTTGGTTTTCCCAGGACAAGCACCAACCTTCCACATATCATAACCATCATGCATCCATCTAAATGACTCCTTCAAGATTCTACTAAAGTGATGTATGGCATTCCTACAGTGCCACACCCAAGATCGATTAGGAAGCACCATGTGCTAAGTAATTATCGGATATAATGAAGATTGTTGGAGGTGGTTGAGAAAATCTTAAGGCATTGTCAAAATAATTAAATGCAAAAGTGACTACCAAACATTAGGACTTGAGTACATGCCACTCTTTGACTTTATCAGGGAAATATTTTATTCCCCTATACCTATGTATCCCAAGAGGATCCTATCACCAACTCCAGATCCAATCAGCCTACTAGAATTCAATAATTAGTGACAAAGCATTGCAAGTGAATTTAAAGTTATACCCACCACCCCAATTGGTGCATTTAATGTAAAATGAGCTTGATTCACTATAAAATCTTGGATTTCCATTTTGAAAGGGTTGACATTTATTTTAATAGCCTCATGCTTCCAAAATTTTCCCTCTATGAGCACTTGTATTGGCTAAACCTTATAAATTAATGAAAATTAAGTTCACCTCCTTTCATTATTCTGATGATCTATGTGTTAGTTGTGTTTATTTATTTATGTCTATGGGTAATGTTCCCCCCTCTCATTTTCATTCATCCCTAACACCTCCTCATTAAACTTGAAACTCGTTTGTAGGTCATTTTCTATGCGCACTCAGGTTTGTGTTGATGTTGCTTGTGGACCATTTGTCATCCCTCTTAGCTTTGCATTGTGTTCTTGCACTTCTATGCAAAACACTTATGCATTTAGAGTGACTTGGTGGAAACTATGTGATATTGTCTTATTCTCAAAGGTTTATACTATGTTTATGGCAAGAAGAGTGTTCATTCTATTCTGGGCACATCAACTTTTACTTTTAGCATCTCTTACATTCTCCCTCCCTTTTCCTTTCAAAGATCCTAGGTTTAGATTAGAGGTAGTTTACCTTTCTGCTCTTTAGGCTTGTACATTGGTCTTAGACTAGGTGCACTCATAATAGAAGGAATCTGGCCTACTTTGGAGGCTCATCCCAAGGAGTGCAAGGGTCCCACACCTTAGGGATGTTCCCATCATTACAATGAGACAATCAATACTCATACACACAACTACATGATAATACTTTGCACCTAGCACCTTAGAATCTTGCACTCCATGCAAGGTCTTCATGCTTAGTGCCCCACTGCCAAGCTTCCTCATGCCATGGAGCATCCATGGGTGCATGTTTCAAATGATAATATTTTTTAGCATGCCCAGTGGGACCAATTTGAATAAAATCTAAGGAATTGGTGCTACCCTTAGCTATCAAGTGTTGAAGACACTCCATAGAGCACTTGGTGACTTTATATGACCAAAGTATATTAGTTTAAGTAATCTAAGTGATTAAATATGTCTTTCCACCCCCATTCCATGAAAATTTTGCATTCACACCTTCCCATTTCTCATATCAAGCTCATGTGAGCACCTGTAGCCTTTCCCTAGTTTAACACCTATGGTAGCCCCCATATGCTTTTAATTAGCCCTGTGTAAGTTACCTTGATCCCAATAAACATTACTTCCCTCCTAATCAACATCAAAATAGTGTCAGTGATATACACCTTGATTTCTAAAGATAGATGAGGGAGATCAAAAGAGAGCAAGAGTATGATAAAGTATGATAGGAGATTTCTCATCAAGCTTACACTCAATGGAAGGTGATGAAGTAATGCAGATATGAGGAAGAGTGCTTGGCTAGGAAAATCATATCCAAAGAATATTATATGCATTAGTTGCTTGCAAAAATGTAAAAAATTGAAGCATATGTAGATGCCCCCACTCTTTCCTTTCTTAGCTTGAATCAGGCTCCCCCTACACCTGCAAGCCAACTTATGGGACATAAAGCTTTCATGCCCAAAGTCCCTAGCTTCAAGTAGGATAGATTAATTGCACCTTCAATTAAATCCCCTACTTTTAAAGTACCAATCTTAAAAATTCCCACACTTACACCAATTCAAGAGCCTATAGTTATGCTAACTCAAGAACCTATCCTTCCTCAGGATCCTCAAATGCAGTCATGGCAGCCTTCTTGGACCATGCATCCTGACTTCACAATGCCCAACCTTTTAAAGCCCCCATCCTCTACACCAATTGAAGCCTCTTTCCCTCTCACCATCTCCCTTTTCAAAGGAAGACTAGTTGTATGGAAGGCAAGTGCAGACCGTTCAAATGAGGAGGACACTTCAAGTGAATATGACAAGGTGATCATCATTAGTAGTCCCTTATGCACTACCACACCAAAAGAGTAAACCCTACTATAAGAAGAATATAGGTAAAGTTAGATGGAGCAACAGGTTGATGAGAATATGATTGAAGTGGTGGTAGTAGGTGTTGATGCTGTGGATTGCGCCCTTGAAAGAAGGCTGGGCTTCTCTCTTCCATGCACCACAATGGAGACTCCCCTCTTGCTGTGGGTCTGGAAAAATTGAGGGGAGAATTTCCAGATAAGGGTTAGCTCCCTTTGATGCATCTCTGAAGTCTTGTACTATTATTTCTAATAATGTGGGGTAAAAAGGGAGAAGGATATAACTGAAATAAAACCTATCTAAACGATGATTCACCCAAAAAAATGATTGATCTACTTATCTTTGCCATATAATTTACATCAAGAACAAGCTCATATACACTTCATTTGACATGAAAGAACTCTTCTGCATCAATTTTTTAGTAAGGGGTCCTCTGGAGATACAGAGAGGAAGAACTACTAGAGGTGTTCTAAGACACACTCTGGTAGCCTGTTCACATGCACCTATACTTTGCTATGGACACTTCTTACTGACCTGCAAAAGAATAAACTCACAATACACTAGACATGATGGAATCATTCTATGAAAGCATGAAAAAAAATGACTTAACACAAGATAAAACCATAGACATATGCAAAAGTGCAAACTCAAATGGAGGTAAAAATGTTGTCTTGATTCAAGGTAAAATCCTGTAGGGCTTCACCATACAATCTGAGAGATATCTTCCTCTCTTGGAGGTTACAATATATATATAACATAAAGATAAAGACTTCTTGCACCTTTTAAAATAAGTAGCCCATGCTGTGTTGAATGCCTTAGAAAGAGGAAAATTGCTTGTGTTGGTGTCATCTTTTTAGAAATGGCCTAGAAGAACCATGTTGTAGATGTCTCAACTCTTGAATTTACAGCTTAAATTGTCTTAAATGTTCTTGCAAAAGAATGGGTCACTTTGTCTCATCCGTAGCAATAAATTCCTATGCCGACACTTTTTGTGTGCCACCTGGGCTATTCTATTCTTTTTTGTGTTTGACTTATGTGTGTGTGGTTGCGCTTTCACTATTTTCTATCTCTTTCTGTGTAACTCAGCTCTCGAGCTATCTTTTTGTCTTTTGCTGGCTCTTTAGGCTCCTTTCTCAGTGGGTCACTGAGTTTCCCTTGGGTCTTATGCCCCTTTGAATTTTTTTGGGCCTGCACCATTTGAGCTCTTTCAGGCCTCTTGTCATGAAGGTGTTAGTCCTTTGGCTTATTGTCAATGGCTGATGCATCTCATCAAAATTGATGTCTACAGGCCTGTCACTATTCAAAAACCAAACGGCTATTTCATCACCATAAATTTGACATCCATAGGCCCGTCACCATTTGAAATCTAATGGCTAGTTTACTGCCTTAAATGTGGTGTGCTCGGGCTCGTTACCCTTTTGTCAATTCCTTCAGCCCTTTGTATTCCTTTGGCCTTTTGCAATTGAACCTTCCCACAGGGAAGGTGTCCCTTTAGAGCTTGGAAAAGGTTCCCTTTTGGGTTGCTAGGAGTCCCTCGCAAGGGCACTTACGCTTCGGGCTCCTTCGGGCTTCCTTATCTTTTGAATTCCTTCAGACTTTTTGTCTGAAGGAAATCCTCCCTTCAAAGTCCCGGCCCTTTGTTCTTTCAGTCTTTTTCTTCAGACAAATTCCTTCAAATAAAATGACTGAAGGAATTCCTTTGAGCTTTTGTCCGAAGGAATTTGCCTTTGTCCCTTCCTTGTGTTTTCCTTCAGACATTTTATCTAAAGGACCTTTGCCTTTTTCCATGGATTTCCTTCAGACAAAATTCCAAAGGAATCCTTTGACTTGCTCACTTTTCCAAAGAAAACTCTCCTTTTGGGTCTTTTGCCTTGTTCTCTTAGAATGTGCTTCTACCCTCTACAAGGGTATCTTGGGCCCAAAGTGGCCCTTTTGAGCCTATTGAATGGTCCCAATTGGTCACCTACCTGCCCTCCATAAGGGAACTTGTCCTTTGGACCCTTGTGAAAGACTTATATCTCTTTGAAGTTGGCCCATTCCTTTGCTAAAAGGCTTGTGAAAACTAGCTACCCACAGTAAAATAAACCTCTAGATCAACCCAAAACATCAACAAGGCTCAAGTCACTTAGCTTTTTTATAGAATAGGCCTATTATAAGAAAAATGATAATTTCAGTAAGGTGAAGACATTAGAGACTAGCTAATCAGGATAATAAGAGAGGAAGGAAAGACTAATTTTTTTTGGCCTACAGGACCTAAAAAAGGTCGACAAATTTGGTGACTCATAGGGGGAGCATGCCTGCTATGCTAAAGAAGACTGGTAGCCTCTAAGTCCATTGGGCATGGAGTCAAGATGCATCTTGGAGAAGTTAATAACAACCTTGTAAGGACCTATGAACTATCAAGGATTTTACCTCAAACACAAAGGAAAACACACACAACAAAGGTTAAAAGACTACACACACGTGTACAAATAGCACTTAGGGGAAATGAAAGACACACAACTAAAAGAAAACTATTATGTAAAACTAAATAGATACATTTGCCTCCCTCCTAAATCAAAGGGAAAACTTCTTAATTCTCCTTCATGGCAAGAAAACTTATGGTGCCAGACAAATGGCTGAATGGAAAGGAGACTTGGTGACTTGCTCTTCTTGTCTGCCACCTTGATTGGCTTGTATCCAAATGAATCAGGGTCAAACATGCTTCCAACATATATGTACTCATCCTAATCTTGGAATCTTGCCTCATGCTAGCCCTTCATGCTAATGTATCTCACCAAGAAGTCAATGGTTGTTGGCTCATCACCATAGGGATCATCTAGCTCATAACCCCCTTGATATGCATCAGCAATTGACTTTTTCCCTTCTACCTCATTGAAGAGACTGTCAAACTTATCTTATGATTCATCATGGATTTCTTGAAGAAGGGTGACTATTGTGATGTCTGAAATGAGATCACAAACTACTTGCTCATCCCACAGAACATCACCTTATTGCTTAGGCTCTCTTCTTCAAAGCTTTCATCAAGATGGATAGGCCTCTCCTTTTCTTGCTAAAAAACTAGAGTCTCTAGTTGTTCAAAGACATCCTTCTGATATTCCTCTAACTTGGGTTCCATGGCATGGTCATTATCCTCATCAAAAAAACAAGGAAGTTCATCAAATAAGGGGGGAGAGAGCTCACCATGCTTACATTCTTCATCATCTATTATTGACAAATAAAGTATGTCAACCTCATCTTCATATTTTTGGAACATTTGCATGTATGCACGACCCATGTCTTCTCCATTGTTGATGATGTCTTCAAAGGTAGCATCCATGATGATCTCATCCTCATTGTCACTCATGATAACCTCTTGGGCAACTACAAATTGGATCCTCTCTTCTTCACTTGTCTCTTTCAAAAAAGGTTCCTCCTTGAGAAGGGATGAAGTGGAAGGCTGATGGTTAAACTCATGTGGAAGAGGAGGCAAACCCTAAGCTATAATCAAATGATTCTCCTCCTTCCATTTGGCCAACACTTCATCCACATCAGATGTGGCTTGATAGCTCTCTTGGAGGGGTGTAGATGGGGTGTGTTCAAATGTAGGATTTTCTACTTGATCTGAACAGTCCATCACACCTTGGTTGAGGAACCTCATTCTGGACTCCAATTCTATAATTTGCTCAACTTTATTCTCTTGGAAGAGCCTTTCTTGGAGGTCACAAGCATCATTATGATGAGTAGGATCAGCTTCATTTTCTTCAAGGCTTTTATCAAAATGAATAGGCCTCTCCTCCTCTTTTTTCCTACCGCATTACTCCATTGTTTGCTTCCAACTCATGACCTTGGGATTGGAACTTTTCTCTTGTGAAAAAGTAGAAAATTTATCCTCTTTAAGGTCCTGAGCTGGTTCATGATAGGCACTCCTATGATGAAAGATTTGAGGAGGTTGAGGGAGACTAGGAAGGGTCTGCTCATGCACAGGAAGAGTTGATTTAAGAGAGATGTGTTGCTTTCTAGAAGATATAGGGTGATTCCCATCGAAAGAGGGTCCACATTCTAAAGAATTGAGAAGGTTATTCTCCATGAGAGGTTGCTCTAATGCCCTTTGATGTTGTAAATCTAGGTGCAAGGGATTAATAGTAGGAGTGGTTACTGCATTAGATGAGCTAGAGTAAGCAAGTGCTATTTGGTAGAAAGGATTTGGTGCACAAGAGGGGGCTTTCTTTAGAATAGGAGGGGGTTAATTTGGAATGGGAAAAGGCACACAAGGCTGAATGCCTTGAATGAATGGACTCTCCCATTTTTTTACTTCCTCCTTCATGGATTGTAAGGCCTGGGCTTGCCTAAACAAGCACTCCTCTTTGTACATAAACTCTTGCTGATATCTATTCTACTCCTCCAATTTGTTTATGTCCATCACTTGCTTCTCAAATTCTAGCATTAATTCCCTTACACTAGGTGAAGTGAAACCAAGAGAGCTACTTGAGGTGATGCCATGAATAACCTGAGCTTGATCAAAGTTATATGAAGGAAAAAAAGGTCCATGCTACTGAGCAATGGGATTACACATACCAAAATGTGATTTGTTGATGGCACCAGGACTACTTAACCAGCTAATTCAACTCAGAGTCACCGTTGGTGTTGGTTTAAATGCCTCTAAAGGTTGATTGGTTGAAGAACACACCAAAAAATCCTTCGACTCCTTGGACAAACTATCCCATCAGGTGTGCCAAAAACTGTTGATGCTATGGATTGCACCCTTGAAAGAAGGTTGGGCTTCTCTCTTCCATGTGGCACAATGGAGACTCCCCTCTTACTATGGGTTTGGGAAAAATGAGGGGAAAATCTCTAGATAAGGGCTAGCTCCCTTTGATGCATCTATGAAGTCTTTTACTACTACTACTAACAATGGGGGGTGTGAAAAGGGAGAAGGATATAACTAAAATAAAACCTATCTAAATGGTGATGCACCAAAAAAAATGATTGATCTACTTAGATTTGACATACAATTTACATCAAGAACAAGCTCATATACACCTCATTTGACATGAGATAACTCTTCTGCATCAGTGTTTTAGTAAGGGGTCCTCTGGAGATATAGGGAGGAAGAACTACCAGAGGTGTTCTAAGACACACTATGGCAGCCTATTCACATGCGCCTATACTCTGTTGTGGACACTTCTTGCTGACCTACAAAAGAAGAAACTCATAATAAACTAGACATGTTGGAATCATTCTGTGAAAGCATGAAATAAAATGACTTAACACAAGACAAAACCATAGATATATGCAAAAGTGCAAACTCAAATGGAGGTAAAAATGTTGTCTTGATTCAAGGTAAAATCTTGTAGGGCTTCACCATACAAGCTGAGAGATATCTTCCTCTCTTGGAGGTTTTAATATATATAGCATAAAGAGAAAGAATTTTTGCACCTTCCAGAACAAGTAGCCCATGCTACATTGAATGCCTTAGAAAGAGGAAACTTGCTCATATTGGTGTCATCCTTATAGAAATAGCCTAGAAGAACCATGTTGTATATGTCACAAGTCTTGACTTTACACCTTAAACCATCTTAAATGTTCTTGTAAAAGCATGGGTTGCTTTGTCTCATCCTTAGCAATAAATTCCTATGCTGATGCTTTTTGTGTGCCACTTGGGTTATTTATTCTTTTCTGCACTTGACTTATGTGTGTGTGGTCGTGCTTTCACTAGTTTTTTTATCTCTTCCCTATTAACTCAGCTCTCGAGCTATCTTTTTGTCTTTTGTTGGTTCTTCTAGTTCCTTTCTTGGTGGGTCACTGAGTTTCCCTTGGGTCTTATGCCTCTTTGAATTCCATTGAGCCTGCACCATTTGAGCTCTTTCAGGCCACTTGTCATGAAGGCGTTAGTCCTTTGGCTTGTCCTCAATGGCCAATGCATCCCATCAAAATTAATGTCTATGGGCCTGTCACTATTCAAAATTCAAATGGCTATTTCATCACCATAAATTTAACGTCCATAGGCCTATCACCATTTGAAAGCCAATGGCTAGTTTTCTACCTTGAATTTGATGTGCTCAGGCCCATCACCCCTTTGGCAATTCCTTCGGCCTTTTGTAATTGAACCTTCCCAAAGGGAAGGTGTCCCTTCAAAACTTAGAAAAGGTCCACTTTTGGGTTTTTGGGAGTCTCCCACAAGGGAACTTACCCTTTGGGCTCCTTCAGGCTTCCTTGTCTTCTAAATTCCTTCAGACAAAATATTTGAAGGAATTCATTTAGACATTTTATCTGAAGGAAATCCTCCCTTCAAAGTTCCAGCCCTTTGTTCTTTCGGTCTTTTTCTTTGGACAAATTGTCTGAAGGAATTTGCCTTTGTCCCTTCCTTGCGTTTTCCTTTGAACATTTTGTCTGAAGGACCTTTTCCTTTTGTCATGGATTTCCTTCAGACAAAAGTCTAAAGGAATCCTTTACCTTGCTCACTTTTTTGAAGGAAACTTTCCTTTCAGGTCTTCTACCTTGTTCTCTTGGAATGCACTTCTACCCTACACAAGGGTATCTTGGGCCCAAATTTTCCCTTCAGAGCCTTTTGAATGGTCCCATTTGGTCACCTACCTACCGTTCGCAAGGGAACTTGTCCTTCAAACCCTTGTGAAAGACTTATATCTCTTTGAATTTGACCTATTCCTTTGTCGAAAGGCTTGTGAAAAATAGTTTCCCATAGCGAAATAAACCTCTGGATCAACCCAAAACATCAACAAGGCTCAAGTCACTTGGATTTTTTTATAGAATAGGCTTATTATAAGAAAAATGAAAATTGCATTAAGGTGAAGACATTAGAGGCTGGCTAATTAGGACAATAAGGGAGGAAGGAAAGACCAATTTTTTTTGGCCTACAGGACCAAAAATGGTCAACAGTAGGGGAGGATCTTAGTAAGGAAGAGTCAATCTACACCACTCTAGAATGCATTCAAAGGCCTAGACCTAACCTCTCTTGGGTGAATGAGCTATCATTTGGCATTATGGAGGACCTCAAATAATAAGCTAACCTTTGAAAGGAGTGCATGATCAAAGAGAGTGACTGTGATCACCCCAAGGTGAGTTTGTAGGTATAATTGTAGATGTAGGAGGAGGACTCTTTTTGGGATGAGATGGAGTAATTATGCATAGGCATTTTTGAAAAACCAACATCCCATTATGAATAGACCCATGCCCAACTCTTTATCGATGGCCATGTTTAATTGCATATCGTAGATAAGTAAGGTGTGCACATAGAGGAGGTTACAACCATGCAGATGGTAGAGACCTACAGGGAGAAAAATACACACCTAGGTTTAGATAAGTCATCATAGGACTTATTTGAACTAAAGGAGAAATGTCAAATGGTCAAGCCTAAAGCACCATGAGAAAATGGAGAAGCAATGGCAATGATCATTATCAATCCTTGTGTGCCCAAGCATGTCACATAATGGTTTCCAAGAGGCACGCTTGACTTAGAATAGAAACTACAAGATGAGAGAAGGCAACTTGATGGATCCATGAGCTACTTGAGAACCATGTACAGGCATCCCATTCTTTAAAAGGATCTATCCAAGCAAATAGTGTAGCTAAATGTTGAGAAATCTAGGAAGGATTGGTTTGATACTGAAGACCTCAACCATCTGGGAGAAAGGCTTCTACACAGCATGATGGAGTCATTCATCAAAGGTAAGCCTAGATAGATGAACTTCCTTGAGCACCTCCTTCAAGGTAAACATATTACATCGTGTATCCACCCATAACATATCAATAACAGGATGGTGCACATTGTAAAGGACCTAAAAGGTTTCTTGTTTGATCTAGGAGGGTGAAGGCCCATGTTTGTAGTTTGTATATAGTAGATTATATTATCTTCCATTAAATTTCCCTAAGTGCCTATGTGCACATTATATAGTCTTATTTTTGTTTTGTTTTCCCCTAAGTGTGTTTCATACATCAGTTGCTTGTCTTATTCCCTTTGTTTTATTGAGGGCAGAACTCAATTTAATCTATTCAGGCATAGGCTAAGTAGGTTGTAGCTTTAATGAATCCATGCCCAAATGCATAAATTTTGAGTTGATATGAGACTCTTGTGATGATTGGTATTAATCTAAGTAAAATATATCAACAATAATATGTTTTTCATTGATTGGGCAAGGTTGTTTGTAAGGTTAACTCACCCTTAGATGACGTAAAGGTAAGATCTTGTGAAGTAACATTTGGCTATTATATGTACACAGTTTTTTATGTTTATTGTTTGTATATGTGAGTTTGGTTGATTTATTTGTAGCCATGATGTAATCTAAAGTTAAAATGAGTGCTTATGAAGCACTGATTGGTCCTATTAGTTGGAATTTTGTGTAAAATCAACAAGGTTATACTTGTTGAAACATATGCATTTATTGACCGATAAGTGCAAACATGCTATGGATAAGGGACTAATTTTTATGTATACTAAAAAGAGATATTATGGAATAAAAATTTCTGATTTATTTAAAAGTATGAGTAGAATGTATGCTAATTTTTTGCTTAGAAAGAGCAACTTGAAGTCTTAATTAGATGGTGCTAAAAATCCTAGGTACCCACTTAACTCTTTGAAAGAATCATAAAATTTGGGTGAATGCCCTCAAATGGATGATTATTAAATGGTGTGATTGGTATCCCTAGACCAATGTGAGATAAAAATAAATGGAGAACATGATGGAAACCTTGAGGTTACATGTGAATGTTTGGAATGGTTTCTCCAATGTTCAGTGTGGTTGGTGCGGGACACTACACTAACTCATGAATGGTTAAAGATTGAAAGAGAAGTAATCATAATGGTATGGATTACTTTATTTTAATGACATTATGTGATGAATTTTGATATGATTAAGCACAAGGTATAGTGATTATTATGAAATAATTCCACTTTAGATCTAGGATTTTGTTGAAATTTTGATTATTGAGACTGTTATCCTAAAGTTGCAAGGTTGTGTGCAATAACATCTCCTTGCAATACGAGAAAACTAATTACACCAAAATTATTTTATGCTAAAAATTATAATTATGAATTAAATAACTAAATTAAAAATTTAATAATATTTTTATCCTTGTCAGGTCCAATGACTATAATCCATAATTAGAAGTGTTGATAACATTCTAGTTGGCAACCATGTTAAGATAAAGTTTAATCATTACAACTTTGAGCACTTGTGTTCCCAAAATGTTTTTAATTAAATTTCCACACAAATGGCTAAAAATAGTTAGTTTCAAAAGTGTTTTGTTAAAAATAACAAGTTGCCAATAATTTTTACTAAGGTAAGAGCATGTTTGGGTTGGCAAGCCTATTGCAAAAAAACGGTTAATGACATTTTGATTGAAAAATGACCTTATGAGTCATAAAAACAACAAATTATAATCGAAGTTCATATATTTACAGGATTTAGTTATGGAAAAAAATGCACACATCATCCCATTTTACTCATTTTGGTGTCATAAAGGGACACCCGAAATGAAAAGATAAATTCTTCTAGTGTGGTTTAAAAAAAGACGTGGTTGTCTTAAGGGCAGTATATGAAATTTCAAAAAGGCAAGGCTAAATATTATCGCCATAGAGGTTTGATATATCTACATGATATACCAAGATGTAAGTATGAGGTAATATCTCTTATTTTAAGTAATAGGTTGCGTAAGTACACAATAAGTATGACACTATAATGATGTTAACTGATAAAAATTACCAAGAATAATTTTTTCATGTATGAAAACTTTTACTGATGGCATGTTCATGATCATAGAATGTTTTGTGAAAAAAGTGTTACTTGATAAGTTGAGAAACTTTCAGGTAATATTGTTCCTTAGTTATTTGATCAGTCATCTAGATGGCTCCTCTTTAAGAGGGGGAGGATGTCATGACCTGACTTTATGGCATGTTGTAGATGTTGTTATGAGACCTTTTATAGCATGTTTTGCTTAAATCTAATTGTCATTGGACTATGTGATGCAAAATTTATTATAGTTTAGATGCCATGTTGATAAAATAATTAATAGGTATGATTATATTTTATTATCATTACAAAAAATGATTGTACTTGTTTATTTTATTCATGCTTATATACTACTCAGTTCAGATTTCATTATTATTTATTATATTGGTAATTGCATCTTCATCAAATACTATTGATGCCCTTTATGTGGTTACAAGAATATGTCAATGACCTAGGCTTGATAGTCAACTTTAGCATTTGGGACAATAATAGGGAAAATTATGAGCAAGTCAGAATTGACATTGACAGGTAATATTAGGTTATGTCTAATTCTAAGCCATTGGTCCAGTCTTATATTGTTGAGTTCATCTTCATGGTTGTTAATATGTTTTTCATTGGTGTTTTTCATATTCATCTTTTTGGATTATTTTATTCTTGATCACTTTGTGTGTTGGTTACATTTGTTCATTTTTTAGTAATTATTGTGTGGGGAATTTAGCCACCTTCATTCATTGGGCCCCTTGGTGGTCTTGGTTGTTTACCCTTAGGAATTTACCTTGAACTTGGGCCATGATTATTATTTATGTGGGTTGCATGTTAATTTAAATTAATTTTTAAAAATTAAAATTAAAATAATTTAAATTAAATACCCTACCATGCCTTTTTATTATACCCAAAGGCTTAACCTGAGTCAAGAAAGGGTGAAAGTGTAGTTGGGTCTTGAAGTATGGATTGTTTGGGAAAAGGAGAAAAATTAATTATTAGTACTCCTAAGGAGGAGTGTGACACATTTTTGGGAAAAGGCATGGACAAGTGGCAAGATAAAATGAAGGGAAGTGTGCATGTGAAGGAGGGGAGGATGAGTTTTGGCCCAAAAAAAAGAAAAGAGAAAGGAGGACACATTTTTTTAGATAGAGAGACAGGAGGAGTTTTGAATAGAAAGGGAAGCATGAAGGGAGAGAAGGATGCCATATTTTTACTTTGGGAGAGGTTGATAACAAATTAGAATAAACACTTAGCTATTTTCTTGGAAATGGAGTAAAGGCACACAAGGGATTTTACACTTAGTAGTTTCTCTCCATGGAATGAAGGAGAATGCATGGAGAAATGAAGGAAAATATTGTAGCCAAGGTAACCATAATAAACTATTCAGGTAAGATAAATCATCCTTAGCGGATAATGCTTATGTGGTTTTTATTTATTTGGTTGTGCATTATGGAAAAGTCTTGCTTATACCTTGATGGTTGGTTATAAACATGTACTTTGTTGATTACTTGCCTTGTGTGGATGAACATAGACAAAATTCATGGGTTGTTTTATTACATAAAACCTTCATCGTAGAACCTACATTTAAAAAAGAAAATAGCATACATTACATGATAATTGTTCAATAAAAGGTCTTCATACCAAATTATAGTTGGAAATACACATTCCATGGCTGATTTTCTCATAATAAAACCTTGTTTGTACCTTAGATGGTTGTCCATATCTTTAGTGTTGGATAAAATGTTGTATGGCTGCCCTCTCATACCAAAACCATGGTTGAAATTATACACTTTAAGGGTTTCATTTGTTCCTTTGCATACTTTTGAAGATTAAATGCTAATTGTTTGACAAAATGTCCACATACAAAATTATAATTGGAAATATTTATTTGTATGATTAATTTCCAAACCTTATGAAGGTTACATGCCAATTGTTTGACAAAATGCCTCAATACCAAACCATGGCTAGAAATATATATTTGTGTGACTAATTTTTAAACCTTGTGAAAGTTACAAGACAACTATTTGACAAAATATCTTCATACCAAACTATGGCTGGAAATATACCTTTGTACGACTGATTTTTAAAACCTTGTAAAGATTGCATGATAATTGTTTGACAAAATGTTTATATACATAAAGTGAATGGTTTCATTTGTTATTTTACATACTTTTAAAGGTTGCATGACCAATGTTTGATAAAAATTCTACATGCATCACCATGGCTAGAAATATACATTTTGTTGGTTGATTTAATAGTTGTTTGTGCTCTTATTGTATTGATGAAAACATATCTTTAATGACAGGTTTTATGCATTGAATGGGCTAAGTTACTACACCTTTTATGGTATATTATACACTCTTGTGTGGATTGAGTTTAATATCCCTGTAAGACTTATTTTTACCTACTAAAACGATGGTTAAATATTTATATTTATATGATTTATGCATACATATTTATGACATAGTATATACAATAGCATGACTAATTTTGCATTTGTATGAGCTGAGCATATACATGTGCATGACTGATTTTACATGTACAAGGGCTGATTTTAATGCTCAACATAGTTATGCATACATTGTAAGAGTTGAGTATACTTTTTTTATGATTTGTGCATACATTTTTGAGGGTTAAGATTGTGGCCTAGTATGACTATACAAACTTTTTCAAAGGTTATTTTTTTGTGTTGGTATGATTGCATATATTTGAAATTTAATTTTAATAATTTAGTCTATTTTATTATGGATAAATTAATCCATTTGAAGTGGTTGTATGTTTTTGGCATTCCTTTGGTTTTGTTTTGATGTTGGTTACAAGTTGGACTATGGCTTAGAATAATTTAGTGCATGTTCATAGTCCCTTATAAAACCTAGATGCTTGAATCCACCATCTAGCTAATGGATGGGGTGGTTAGGGACACTATATGGATTAACTCATAGGACTGGGCATGTGGATTGGTCGATTACAAATTTCTCTCCCTGCTTGGATCTTAGTTGGTGGTTTGCAGTTGTAAAATGCTACCAGTATTCCTGATAATGATGTTTCTCCTTTTAATTCATTCCAATAGTATTATGTTTATTAAAATTAGTTTTTATATGCTTATACATCTTGCTATATCTCATTTAAAGCATGAAGGCTGAAAATTTATTTAGAATACTCTTGGTAGTTTTCTTAATGTACAAATGCATACTAAGATATAGTGAATATCATGTTTTTTTTGTGATGACATTTAAATTCTTTGAGAATTTATAAGTTAGTTATGAAAACTTTTATTTCATCTATGCATGCCTTTGATTAGATACCTTTACTATAAATGCTCAAGCCACTCTTTTAGTTGGCATGCTAATGGTGAGACATTACTATTATATCTTGTCTTATGTTGTTTAAATGGTAGATTTATTCATTAAGCAATGATGTAGATTTTTTTAATTGTGATATTCATGAAGTAGGTCATTTTACATTCATGTGTATAGATACATGTGGACAACATGTTAAAGAATTAGTATTTCTTCCATATATATAATTATTTGAACTAATTTTTAAGGGTTGTACATAGATGTTATCCTCCTCTTTAAGAAGTGAACAAGTTGCATTATATTCATGTGTGTGTGTGTGTGTGTATTCTATTATGGATTTATTATTGCAACTGGTTATGTTTTTTGACCAATTATATAAGAGTTGTTCATAATTTAATCCCCATGTATTGTTTATTTTCTATATGCTAACATGAGTTGTTGCAATTATGTCCAATCTGATCCAAATCATGGGAGTTTTAAATTAGTAAAAATTTAATTGTGGTTGTATTATTTTGGGATTATTATGGTAAGCTACCTGGCTAGAAATTAAAAAGTAGAATATCATTTACTTGTCTAATGAAGAAGAGAACTTGTGTAGTGGTTAGAAAGAAAGTCTATGGTTGTTCTTTGGGCTTATTATTCCGTTTTAGGTGGTTATGATTAAAAGGTGCTGCAGTAATTAAATTCTAAAAATGAATTATTTGTGTTGTGTTATTTGCTTCATGAGTCCATTAGAAGAATGATGGAATTATCATATATCATTTAAGATGTGATTGTTGGTTGCAATCTAATGATGGGCCCATAATTGATCATGCTCATGATGATGAAGTAAATGGTAAAACATATAAATTTATTTACTAGATGCAATTAATTTTAGATTATGGTTAAGCCTATTTATTTTCATTATTATGCTTGAAACATGAATGATAATGTGGTGCAAGGATCCTAAATTCAAGGATGGTTATGAATCCTTGAGGGATAGCACTATCTTAGTTGCCTACAAAGCATTTAATGTTCATTCATAACTAGTTTTCAGATTTGGTGTGTAGACAATTAAACCATAGGTGATAGTTGGCCATGAATGACTTATTTTGATCTCTTTATCTCATTGTAAATAATATTGGTGGAAATATTATGAATTAATTAATGTATGTGTTCAATTTCCTATTTATTGATCAAGTTAAGGATTTAATCTGAGCAAAATTGGGAAGGACAACTAGGTGCAAGGGCCCAAAAATCAGAGATTAAGATATTTATTCTTGACATGTAGCATAGGTTGCATTATTATAATATCTATAAGTTTAAATTTAATTCAAAATCATTTCTCATAATTGGTATCTAACCCATGGATGCTAGATTATCATAGGTCATACATGATAATTTTTATGTGGTGATTTTCATCCATGGTTATATCATGTATATGATTGATAGTGGGAGTGAATATAAAGGTGTTCACGCCCTCATACAGACAATGAAATATCATCCTTCTCTTGGTAAATGTTTCCATTATTTAATAATGTATTGATGATTGGAATTACTTGTGAATTAACCCACTTAATGGCATTGTCATTTGGTTAATTATTTCAATCAAGTATGAATTCAAATTAATCTTCATATGATGATTAAATATAATTTCTAACCCAAAGTTGTATTTGTACTCCTAGGTGTCTCTCTAGTGTTCTTGATTGAGAACTACCAAGTTGTCCTTGATGAACCTTGTCATAAGTTATATTATGTTAGTCTTGGCACTTGAGAAAAGTTAAGGATTTTAAATGGTCCTATCAAAAAGACCATAAATATGCATATTTATATTGGATTTTATGAGGTACATGGAGTACATTAATACACCCCAAACTTCATATCCAATATAAATAATTAGCTTCCTAAGGGAATCCTTTAAGATTTATTAACCTTAGTTAAGTACCTAGATTGACCTAACATAGTTATAAAATTCATGAATCTATTGAGAGATTATTTCTCATGATTGATATGGGACTTTTATATTAGACACAAGTGGATCTTGGTAATTTAAAAAAAAATGGAGTTATTTCACTAGGTCATGTTTATAGCCAATTCTACAGTTTTGGCACTCTCTAAATCTAATGACATTGTTTATTTTTTGTTTGGAAATATTGACTATAAATATCTACATGGATTTTTGAGAAATTGTACCAAACCATTAAAAACCAAAATCAATAAAATAGTAGGAATGCATAGTAAGGATCTCACAAAGATTCAAATAGAAAATGGCTATTAGAATAGCTATGATATCATTTTAGATTACACCATGAACAACTAAATAGTGAAGCATGCATGAATAACTTGTAAAGTGAAATATCATAACCTTGAATAAAAAAGTCTCCCATAAGGAAATTTGTAAAAAAGAGCATTATCTCATTCTCTCATTAAAACATTCAAGCATTAACATTAACCAAAAACTATATAGGAAGGTTCCTTTTATAGGTGAAAAAAAGACATGTCCCAACATCCTCATGCATGTGGGATTATTTTTCACTAAGGAATTTTATTAAACCTAAGTAAATTGAATGGGCCGTGTAGGTAAAACCTAGTGGGATAAAAGTCTACACCAACAGTTGGAAGGTATTACTTGGAATAGAGAACTAAAAAATGAAGTTAGGATAGCTAAAATGAATTTTTAGTATTAAAAAAACCTTCCTTTCAATATGTAAAAAGTCCATATTGGGAGACTTTGGTCACTAAATTGACTATTTATGGGAAGGGGTTTAAGGCTTTTACTCCTCATGACTTGAGTGGCATGTTGTTGGAAGATTTTGTGAGACATACACGAGCCTTTGTAGAAGACCCACAAAAATGGTAGAAAATGGGTGCACCATTTTATCTTATGGGTGGAAAAAATACACACTGATTAAATTTTTAGTGGCTTCAAGTGGGAAACTGGTCTTTTTGAAATCAAGTTATGCCTCTCATCAAGTAAAAATTGCAAACACATTATGTGACGTGTTGGATGAGGTGGAGATTCAAGTAGGTGTGTATAATTTTGTTCAAGTTGTGACATTGTACAATGCGGCCACATATGTAGCAACATGCAGACTTCTTGAGGAGAGGTACCCTACATTTTTTTGGACCCCTTATGTAGCCCATTGCATTTATATTTTTCTTGAGGACATAGGAAAGATCTCATGGGTGAAAGTGTGGTTTATGAAACAATACATATCACTAAGTTCATCTATTGTCACACTTGGGTGCTACAATTGATGAAAGAACACACCAATGGAAAGGAACTTGTGAGATTGAAAATCACACAAACTTCCTCACATTGCAGTGCATTACAATCTCATTAACATCCATTAATCAGATGGTGGTGAGTGATCAATGGGTGGATTTTTCCTATGCTAGGAAGGTTGAAGGGGAAATGATCTTGAATACCATTTTTGATGAGGTCTTTGAGAAGCACATGGAGGAAATCATTAAGGTAACTTTAAAGGCTCAAACTTAATTGTTTTTTATTTCTCTTTAATTTGTTATATTTTGTTCTTAATTTTATTTTTAAATTTGTATATTGTTTTTTTTAGGGTCATAGTCAGGGACTCGACTAACCCCTTATCTATATAGAGGTCATTTATGCATTTGATTGAGTTTAGAGCCTTTGGTCGAGTTCTATGGTTGGTGGATGAGGAGATAAATCCAATTGGTTATTTGTATGAGGCCATGGACATGGCCAAGGAGGCCATAGCCATATATTATGGTAAAATAAAATAAAATATGAACCCATATGGTGCATAATTTATCATAGATAGAACAAGGTGCTCCATAGACATATTCATGTAGTGACCTATTTAGAGAGGGAGATAGAATAAGTAATAACATCTAGGGCAATAGAGGCATCAGGAGGGGTTAGTGAGGATCCATATGATAAGTTGGATTTGCTGACAATGTTGGCATTGGAGAGGAGGAATTTTTACCTTCCACTTCTATGAAGAAACTGCATCAAACTTGTTATCGGCACTAGAGATTAAATGTAATATGTGTATTTGATATTTCATGACTCTATGATAATTTCATTTTATAACTTTGTACTTTGTAGTTTGTAACTTTATAGTATTGTATTCTTTTTTGGTGTCACATTGATAGAAAATATACTTATGGGCTTATGACATTCTTTACATTCATTTCTCATGTAATTTAACAATGTTTTACATTTAATTTAGTTTATTTTATGAATTTATTATTTTTTAAAGTAGAACTAAAGTTTCCAATAAATACCAAGGAATTGTTGTAAAATTTTTGAGATCCAAGATCTAGTTCAAATTTTGCCCTCTTAAGAAATTGTCAAGAATAAAATTTTGAACTATGATGCAACTAATTGTTAGCATGATCTTGTAAATGAAATTAATTTATACCAAGTACAACAACTATATTAAAAGGACCAAGCCATAAAGAATCAAATTGTGATGTTTACCAAGTTCTTCTCATAATTTATCCCAAAACAAAACTTGATTACCAATATTAAATGTCTATTTAGAAATATTTCTATTTAATTTTTTTCTTAAACCCTTTAATTGATTTTTTCAAGTTTTTTAAGTGAAGCAAAAATTTATTCACTAAAATATCATTTAGTATTTTTTGTAGTGGATCGGTAATTTTAAATGTATACTAAAGGGTTGTTCCTACTGAAGTGATTTGCAGTTGTATTGGCATAATGGCTTCAAAGCCATAAGCAAACATGAAAGGTGAAAACCCAATTTCATATTTGACCATGGTGTGGTCAGTCAAAAATGATTGAAATATATTAATATGCCATTTTTTTTGGGTCATATGTGATATTTTTCATGATTGTAATCATATTTTTATTAGTTGACTCAACTTGATCATTCCCTTAAGGGTAATATTTAGACGAATGACTAGAAATAATGGAACAATGGCCTAAAAATCAATATATTCATTTGAAATTAACGATGGTTAACTATTTAAAATTATTTTTAAAGAGACATAAAAGCTAGATAAAATATGTTTATCAAACAATGAAATGACTTTAGAAGTAACTAAACTTTTAAAAGCTACAACTTCAAGCTACTTAGTAAAATAATCAGTTATTGTCAAAATGTATCTATGACCAATAAAAAATGAAGGATGAATGTTAAAAATGAAATCAATGCCCTATTTAGCGGAATTATTTTAAGTGATTATTATATTTAAAGGCATTGCAAGCAGTTTATCCCTTCTTGTGAATAACTGACAAGGCATGCATGATAGAACCAAACAGAAGGCATATTTAAATAAAGTTAGAAATAATAACTATTAAAAATAAAAAATAAATGTCATGGTTTTTATAGTGAAGTGTTTGCCACAACTTCCCTCATGATAACTCCTAATAATTTTTTCAATTTGATAATGGGTTAGACATCATAAAAAAAATTCATTGCAATTTTTATAAAATAAAAATTATTCAAGCAAGACAAATTTAAAGGATTTTAATTTAAGATCTCTTTATTATATTTTATCTAATGAATAAGGGTAGGATTTATTCTAAAAATATTAAACTATTTGTCATGCAAATTATCTTGGTAGATAAAATAACCCCATTCCTATATTTTAACATTTTGAGCAATGTTATTAATTTTCATAGTATGAAATGTGGTTGAGCATGTAATTTATCATAATTTGCAAGAATCAAAACATTAATATTAATGTTGTATTTTAAATTGATGTGCATAGTTAAATATTTATCCTTAATGGTTTTATAGGTCTCAAATTCAAGGTCAATTTTTTGGATCTTAAAAATCCACTTAACTAATCTACCATCAATCATAGGTTATTTGAGTAAGTAGGATAAAACAAGTACGTTATGGATAATGACTTTGTTGTCCATTTAAATTTTCCCACATATAATTTTAAAAAAGCACCAAATTTTCAATAATGGGATACCTATTTTCAACACAATTAAACACCTAACACATATACCCTATGGGTATTTATTCATGGTTTTGATCATAATGTGTGGTAGTATTACCTATGGTTTTTTGGGTCGCAATAATATATAAGATGAATGATGTACTCATTTATGGTTTTACTAGTATGAGAGTGATTGAAATTGCATTCTTAATATTATCAAATGCTACATTTGATCCTGCATCTGAAAAATAATTCTAATTTTTTTAAGTAAAATCTGCAAAGGTTAGATTTAACAGTGAAATTAGAGATAAATTTACACACAAAATTTATTTTATCAGAGAAAGATATTAGACCACTTTGGTCTTCAGGAAGGGGAAACTATTTAATAGCTTTGACATGATCAAAATCAATATAAATTCCATCTTCATAAATCACGTGGCCAAGAAATTTACCTTCTATCAGTCTCAAGACTGACTTTTTTGGGTTAAGTGATATACCAAATTTCTTGCACATTATAAAATTTCATACAAGTGATCAATGTGATTTTTACATTTTTTAGAAAGAACAGTGAGATTGTCTAAATAAATTTGAATAATAATACCAATTAAGTCATCTAAGAAACATGCATTGTCATTTAAAAAGTGGCTCATGTGTTAATCAATGTGAAAGACATCTTATTAAAATGAAAAGTACCTCTCTACATAGTAAAAGTGGTTTTATGCATGTCTTCTAGATTTATGAAGATTTTATTATAACTATAAAATCCATCTAACAAAGACATCATTTTAGACCCAACAACCTTTTGTAAAATTTGGTTAATATTGGGCAGAGGAAAAATATAATTTATACTTGCACGATTTAAATCTTTGAAATCTACACAAAGGTGAATATAACCATTATTTTTCTATATAAGAAAAAGATTAAATACCCAATCAAGATATCTAAATGGATAAATGATACCATCATCCAATGATTTATCTATATATCCTTGTTGATGGTGTTTTACAATAAGGGACTAAATAATCTGTGAGGTTTTTACCATACAATATTTATAGGAATGGCATCTTGAATGATCAAAATATCATAGCACTTAATATATTTTTAATATTATGAAATAATATCAATAAATTATTTAATAATTTTGATAAACAAGATCTTTTATTTTATTGTACATTGAATAACTAAACAAACATAATTAGGATCTTCCTTTGTACCTAAGTTTATAGGAGCAATTTCACCTACGATTCATCTTGATGGCTCTCCAGCACAAGAGATTAAAGGTTGGTCATGAAGAGTAAACACGGATTCCAATCTAAACAAGACTAGGTGGTAGTTTATTTCCACTCAAATGAAAATAATTGCTACAATTAAAAACATAGTCTTAGGTATCCAAGTAATTTCCTTAAATAAATTTTTTTATATGTTCATCATAATAAAAATCAGGCCAAGTATTATTAAAACTAGGTATTTTAAGTTCAAAAATTTCTACAAAATAATAATCAATAGTAGGTTCAATATTACTCAAGTTTAGATTAGAAGCATAAATAGCCAATTTATCAACACATGTATTTAAATCTTTAAGTATATGAGACATATTGAAAGCTTCAAAACTCTCCATAAGATACCAAAAAAATTGTGTGTACTTATGTAATCATGAATGATTTATTTTATATATCTTTCTAACCTACCTAATGACCAACTCAAAATCATTGAAGACCTTCAATTTTTTTGATATTTAATTCAATTGATTTCTCAAGACCAAGGCACAAAGCTTGAAATTCAATTGTGTTATCAATTTTTTCAAATGGAAACTGATAAGAATACCTAAAAATATTTCCAATGAGATAAATAATAATAACCTCAACCCCACTTTCATGTTAAGAATAGGCCCTGTCAAAGTATAAAGACCAAATAATCCGATTGGGAGCCATTCTCACATAATGTTAATCTAGGTCATCTAAAATAAGAATACCATAAGTTTTAATCCCATATTTTGTGAAGGGAACATTTATCAATATGGGTTTAATAGGTGTACCATTCCAATATTTTTTATGCATGAAAGTCATTTCATTACCAAAAGGGACCCAAGTTTTATCTTTTCCAATAAAAACACAAATAGCTTTGGACTAATCCCTTCCTAGTAACATAGCATAGTTAATTGGAATATCAATAGATTGAACATTACAAATACATCTAATCCTTTCATCTTGGGAAATATTAATAACTATATTATGAAACTTACCATAGTTTTTTGTTTGACAAGAGTAAAAACATGTAAGCTTATGATAGTTGTTTTCACATGGAATGCCTATTTGATTAGAGATGAACTTAGGCATGATTTTTTTGAATCTCTTGAGTCAAGAATATAGCTATGTATAATCTTAAAAAAACATGAAATGGTAGAATATAGTTATAAGGTAGATTATTATACTAATTAAAAACATGTTCAATTTTTATTTCAGTTATTTCTTCTTGCAAACCTACCACATTACTTGGATTAAATTTTTAAATAGCTACATTAATGTTATCTAACTGACTAGGTAGACCAATTACCTGAAGTAAAGAATCAACAATTTTTTTGTTGAATATATCATTCACCATGTGATAAGGTCCAATATTGACATGAGGTTGAGTATAATTTATGAGTCTATAGGATGGTTGGTACTACACATTATTGTAATTAGTAGATAAAGGGTTTCTTACTTATAAATGTTTAGTGGAGTTACCTATAGCAGTACTATCTTGAGTTACATTTTTTCCTTTATGTTTAGCTGAGGATTTGAAATTAGAAGGTTGATTATTGAATCTTAAATAAGAGGGCTAATCATTAACAAATTTTTCTATGTTAGAATTATCTTTAGGAACAACATTTTAATCTTTCCTTATTGTATGAACTGTATAAACATTGGCAATCTCATTTCCACTCAAAGGTCCATCAGAACTACACATGTTTATGTTTGGACAAGTCAACATAAATGTTATCTTTTGCTTCGATATATTTATTAAAATTTTGAATCACAAGGCAAGTGTCAAGATCGTGATCAAGTTCACATATATTACAATAGTAGGATTTGCATTCAGATTTACCTTTAGAAAAAAATGATGTTTTACCTCAAGAGGATTTTTTATCATTTAACTAGCACTTAATGACAATCAACTTGTTCCCAATATTATGAATAACTTTATTATCATAAGTTAGTCATGTATAATCTCTTTCTTTAAAACAATTATTTTAGGCTTGTTTTTATATTCAATAAAAATTAATTGTAACCTCATATTTTATTATATCTTGAACTTATAATTCCATTTTTTACTTGAGAATTAATGTTTTATAATAATAAAATCTCATTAACTTCTTAGGAAGTCTCACATTTGATGAGATCTTTCGCCTAATTATGGTTAAATCTAGTTGTGAAATAATACATAATTTCACTAGGATCAATATAGATGTCAGCTAGTTCATTTACCAGTTCCAAATCTTATTTAGGTTTTTTTGAATTATAACTATAATAAATTTTATATATTATTCCATTCCTTGATAATTTTAGGGGGTAAAATGATAAAAGCTTGGTAATCTTTACCTTTTAAAGTTTGAGAAAAAACCTGACAAATTTTTTTCATTAGTGATTCCAAGATTAGTACAAATTAACTTGAAAGAATATAAATAATCCTCCCATGACTCACTTGACTCTCCATAAAATTTAGGTAAATTTAATCCTTTAAAATAAAGGAGTTTTATAGGCTAGTTTCTAATGTCTATTGGATTACCTCTCATCTAAAGAATGACTTGTTGTGGATCTTCAACATTAGAATTTTGCTCATTATCATTTAACTTATCTCCTTCTCTATCATCTTATAAACCAAACACAATATACCAAATTTGATCTCTAGTAGGTTAATCTGCAATTTAGAAATTATCTTTTGGGGGATTATTAGAAAGAAATCTGATAATATGTTGGGGATTAACAATGAGAATATGATCTTTTTTTCACCTCAAATGTAGGTTTTTATAAATTATATAAATTTTTATTTAACATCTAAATATATAATGTATTTTAGTTTCAAAATTTGTGTCTTCTTCAAAATTGATGACCTTAAGGATGTGGCAAATGTTTTCACATTGATTTTACCAACTGTAACATAATAAATTAGAGGTAAGGTCAACTTATTCATTAGATATATCGATACAAGGTAGAAGAATAGGTAGAAGGCTAGTAATGGTATTAAATAAAAATGAAATTTTGATTGAAAGATAATGACTACTTGGAAATTAAATTTGATTAAGATAGTCCTGAGTAGAGTTTCCAAATTCATTGACAATGAAATTTGTACAGTCAACCACTCTACTCATATGCCTATTGTGAAGGCCAAAATGGAATATTTCTAGTCTAATTATAAGGACATGTTCACAAAAGTATAGTATTTAGGTGTGACAATATGGGTATTTTAATTATTAAGTGTAGTTTAGAGCTTATCAACAAGACCTAACGAAACCTAACGAAATTTAGGAAACTAAATAATCTTTCCAAGTAAATAAGATTCAAGTATAGAATTAAACTAATCTATTCAGATCTATAAAAAAAAAATCTTTCATTCATTAATTATATTAGATTTAGAATATATAGTAATAAAGTATATAAAAATAATATTTCATAGTGTATTCACTTTCAGATTCAAAAATATCTTGTATGCTTTATTATCAATTTATACAAAAATATATCATAGTTTCATACTATGTAATTGGCCCTATCCAACAAAGTGAATCTTATGGAAGAGGATTACTCTTGGAGGAATAGATACTCTAATTTGTATAAATTTTCAATATTTCTTTTTGGTGTCTCAAAATATCATATTATTCCTTATCTTTCCACTTATTCTGAATAGACAAACTACTAAAACGAAAAAACCAAACAATAAAAAATTAGAAAAGAACAACAAAAGATAAACCAAAAGAACTACATTATGCATACAATTAGGTAGAAAATTTTGAAATAAGTACATGATAAGAAAATGAAAAAAAAAATAACTAATATATGTTAATAACGAAAAAAAATATTAATATATGTGAACACATTATAAACTAAAGAAAAAAAATGTCAACTAAAACATTACAAACTAGAAAGAAAGAAAACCAACTAATGAAATAATGTAGAAAGTAACTAACTACAAAACTAATAGAAAAGAAATAAATAAGTCTTGACTCAAGTTGTGTGAAATTGATATTTGTTTTTATTGTAAATAATAATATTTCATAATTGATTGCAGATTTACATTGAGACAAAATATATTGTAAACCATAAAATCCAAAAATATATCATTCAATGTAGAAGTATTCATCATTTTATAGAAAAGTATTGATGTGATTCAAGCAGATATGGATGTATTATTATGTGGCCATCAATAGAGTAAATCTTTGGCCATTTTCAGATAATTGGTTCATTAATGAATAATAAAATTAGATATCCCTGATTGTACCAAGCAAGACAATTCACCGTCAGATAAAATGTTATTTAATTTTCTCATAATCAATACCTGATTTTAGAGACTTTAAAACAAAATAAGAATGCAATATGAAATATCAACTACAAATCTTATACCTATATGATTTCCTCCTTCAAATGATCTGCTTCAATCTTCTTAAATCCCTTAATAGGAAATAGTTACCTTTTAAAGTTATGACTAACCCATTTTAATAAACTAACTAAAATAAAGTCATTATGGCTTAATTTTAAGTTAGAGAGCTTATTAACTTAGCTTTATAATATTTAATATTTTAATAATAATAAGTCATTTTAAATGACCTTTTAAGAGACTCAAGTAAAATTGAATGAGATCAAAACCTAAAAAATTTCTCATGGGTGGGGGCATGTTTACTTCACTTAGCACTCAATTAATCATTGGTCACTATTCCATGTAGGAAACTAATCACATCATTAATACTAAGAAATAAAATAATATAGTTGATTTTTTTTTCATTTTGAAAAATAATTATTTTTTAATTTAACAACCAAATCCATATATTTTTGAGAGTTTATTTAAAAATAAACACATTAACTACTTTTCAAAGCATGTCAACTCATAATATAATCAAATAATAAAATCTCCATTCAAATAATAAATATAAAACTATTATATATTTCCACTACTCACACCATATTTATACCAATATCAAACATCAAAGCCCCATCATTGTCATAGTCAAAATATTGAAAACATATAAGAATTACAATAGCAACTAAGTTGTAAGTCTTCTAAATATCACCATGTACTATCCAAAATCAAACAAGCATCTTATGAAAATAACATTTAAAACTATGACCAAATGATATCAATATTAGAATCCAATAAAAACTAAAAGTGCAATAACTAATATGATCTAAAATCTAAAAGTGTGAGAATATGTTTAAAAACATTGAAAATCAAAAAAAATTGTTTATTTTCTTCCATATCTGATGAGGCAAGATCAATTAAAGATGCACCCTTATTTGTGCTATAAAATGTGTACTCCATAGGAACAACTAGAATTTGTGTCCAATTCACACAAACTAATTCACTATCCACCTCAAGTTTCACCTTCTTCAACACATGTGTAACCACATATGGAGTTGAAGGGATACTAATTGTTTAAGTCTGGTGGAGGAAAAATTGGAAGATATGAATACATTATTAGGATATTTGAAGAGAAGCAATGGGGTGTTCTAGGGCACATGGTCAATAGGTAAATTGGTCTCAAGAGAAGCAAGATGCATTTTGTGAGAGGAAATAATTGGCAAACCACACTTAAATGGATGAGGATGCCAATTGCCTTAATGGGGTTCTTACCAAGCATGTGTACCACAAGGAGTAATAAATTCATGTGTCACATTGTTTAATACATTCTATAATTTAGGGTCCATAGCATCAAAGTGTAAAAAGACATAGGTGCCATGGCTAAAGCTACATGTAAATGTGATAGCAACCCTTTGGGCCCTGGAAGGTTTTCCTCATGGTGGTGGAACATCTTATTTTTGTTGGATACCTACCCCCCAAGTGTTTTTACTATTGGAGATAAATGAGCCACAACTCCATCCATATATTTTTGCCTTGATTTGGAAAGAAAAAAATATATAGAATTGTCAAACTGCCTTAAAGAATTTTCAAAACTATATCTCTGAATTAAAATATTGAAATGAAAAAAAATTCATCATTTTGATTAAGGTAAAGTCAGAAGTTTTTTCTATAATTTATTGAAAACTAAACTATTATTTCCAAAAATTTCAAAGCTTTATGAAACTTCGTTGACTCAATTTGAACAACAATCATAATATATTTTGATGAAATAGAGCTGATATATTCTATGCAACTATGTATCAAAATTTTATTGTGTTGAATAAAACATACCACAATATCATTTTAAGTGACATAGAGAGACTAAATACTCCATTCAACCTAAAAAATAATGTCTATTGCATTAAATGTGTAACACAATCATCAAATTGAAAATCAAATGTGTGTGTGTGTGTGTGTGTGTGTGTGTGTGTGTGTGTGTGTGTTGAATAAAATATACCGCAATATCATTTTAAGTGACATAGAGAGACTAAAATACTGCATTCAACCTAAAATATAATTTACATTGCATTAAATACGTAACATAATCATCAAAGTGAAAATCACACACACACACACACACACACATACAAAAAATGAGGGCATATTTTCATTGATTTAACATTATGGTCGATTTCATAATATATTTTGATGAAATAAAAATTATATATTTTATGCAATTATGTATCAAATTTTCATTATGTTGAATAAAATAGACTGAAATATCATTTTAAATGACACAGAGATTAAATACTTCATTCAACCCAAAAAATAATGTCTATTGCATTAAATGCGTAACACAATCATCAAAGTGAAAATCAAAAGAAGATTTCAAATTACTATATTCCCCATCTAATTTATAACTTATAAGCACATATTTTCTTTGCAATCACTATCATCCTTCTTATCATTGTACAAATAAAACTTGACCTTGCAATTACATAATTAAAAACTTCAAACTTTATTTTCATTTGGAAACAAGGCTTGTGTATTGAAATCCATTTGAACTCAAGCTTCTCAATCTAACAACCACATCTTTCTGGGTGGATAAATTATATAAAGTTCATAAAATAGAAGTTCAAAAACAAAAGAAATAACACAATTGTTTTCCTAATTATTTTACTTGCAACATTTTCACTTGATTACAATAAAACCATCTTTATTTCTAATTTTTTTGTTGCAATAAGTTAAAACCATTAACAATTTGAAAACTTAAACTTTGCCATTTAACAACATAATCAATAGTTTGAAAATAATTCACTCATTATTCTATTTATACCTCATTTTAATAAGTCTATATTGACCAACTCCTCACAAATATAAAAAATATTTGAAGAACATCTTATTAAAACTTCCAACCAACATCGTCAATAATTTTCTTACCCCTACAAATACCCACAAATTTTAAGATTCAAAACCATTTCAAGTTCAAACCATTTTATTTTGAATGAAATAGAGTACTTACTAGAAACACACAATGCTATGAAACACACCATTGAAACCCTAAACTCAAAACAAATCTCTTTCAACAAACAAAATCTATATTTGAAAATAAATGTATTGTTAGTTACTTCTAAATGCAGCCGTATTCATATCCCAAAACATAAAATGATTCATGAAAGCATGGAAATAAAACCCAAAAATGTGAAGCACAAAAGTCCTTTATTCAAATCTTAGCAAACTTATTCTACATCTTATCACTAATTCCATTGAAGCATTCTAAGTCCATAAGAAGGAAAAAAAATGGCTTAACTTATAATAACAATAAAACCATGTTAAGTACTATATTATCACTTTATGCTTCAAATATAACCCAAAAATACATGAAAGGATGGATTTTATTTGCCATCAAACTACCCTGAATTTTAACCTTATTTGAACACCAAAGTCTCACAGTTAGGGAAGTACAGTCAACCTTCTATTTCCATTTCATATTTTATAAAAATCAAAAGTGCATCCACCTAGACCAAAGTTCATAATAAAATAATTATGTCTATAGTTAAGCTTTTTAGCATGAATTCAAACTCTCTTATGAGTTGGAAAAAACACTCCAAACACTGCATGCAAATCAAAACTAAAATATAAAAACACCCATGAATACCCCTTTCATTCATTTATTTATGAAGCTCATAAATATTCTTATATCCTTGCATTTATTTATTTTCACATATCAACGACAAACCAAATATGGATATTTCCATAACTAAAAGTATGAATGTGAAATACTTAAAATGAGTAGATCCAAGTGTACTCCCATGGCCATGCAATATCTCAAGTGGCATTTCTTGATTGAAACCAAAAAATCTTCACTACAAAGACCTTAAAAAATAATACCAAAATGAAATGGCTTAAAGATAAAATCAAATCGACGTGGAAATTTTAAGAACCAAGATGCTTTTACTACATTATAATGAATGATTTTAATAATGTCTATGCGACTGAGAATTTTATAGGACCAAGGGATGTAACAAAATTGACATGTGTTAACACAACTCCCTAACATGAGGGTTGTCCTTTTGATCATGTAACCATAATGAATGATTGAATGAAAGATTTGAATAATGTCCATGAGATCGAGCAGTCTATGAGACTGAGGGATATAAAATAACTGTCCTATGTTAACATAACTCCCTGATACGAGGGTTGTCCTTTTGATCATGCAAAATTTTAGACCTCTATTTTATGCTAACTCTTTTACTATGGATCCTAATTAGAAAACTTGTTGTACTATCTAACCTTTCCTCTATAAACAAGTTAGTGAAGTTGTCGACCCTTAAGCTACCTTTATACTTGGTGCATATGTTATTATAGAATACACATTCCATAATAAAATGTCACTTTGTCTTTATTACTCCCTTATCACAAAATAAACATATTATTGTTTCCCATTCTTCGTTGGGTATTATCCACCTAGCTATTTCACACTTAAAATGATACGAGCTAATGCTCAAATGTATAATCAATATCTTTACTTTTGATTTGATTTTTACCCCTATATATATATATATATATATATATATATATATATATATATATATATATATATATATAACCCATAATAAATAATTTTAGGTGAGTGGCATATTTATTTGAACACACACGTTCATGCTTCCTTTTAAAATTAGCAATGAGCATAAAATTCATCAACTTGCTAGGTAAACCATCAACCTTGTCACATCTAACATGACTTTAAAGATTTTAAAATATCCTTACCTTATAACCTGTGCTTTGACAGTTTGAAAATTTTCACCATAATTGATCATGCCAAGTTAGTAATAAAACCTATGAATACATATAGGATAATATTGATCTAGGGTTTTAAATTTTACAACATTAACTATAGTTTCCAGTCTTGGGATAGATCCATGCAATACTGACTTTCTTGGTGTTAAATCAAACTATTTAAAACCTCAAAATAATGTTTTCAAATTTACAAGTGACCTGAAAAATGATGACTATAGGACCACTTAGATTTTTTTTAAACAAATCCTTTAACACTATAACCTAGTGTTTATATCATTTATCTCAATGACCATTTAAAGGTCTTTGAAACAAACATTCCATATTTATAAACTTGTGAAATTGTATCAAATATCATAGTTGCTTATGAACAAATCTCAAGATGTTAGTAAAATTATTAAAACCAACTTTCATGCTAACAAGAAGGCACTAAATGGTGTTAGGGTACCATGAAAAAATGATATAAATTTGATTGAGTAGGAAAAAAATGCACACATTTTGTAATAAATAAAAATATCAAATCTAAAATAAAATTTGTGAATCAATGATGCCCAAGTATAGTCGTCAAACTTGCCATAATTTATAAGTCTCATTTTTAGAACATTGCAACAAGAAATTTTCAAAATGAAATTAACGAGGTAAGATAACACCATTTTATCTGACAAGTACTTTGATATAGTGTAGATCAAGGTGATTTATGTTCTATAATTCTTCAAACTAATGTAACATTGTAAAACTTACCAAGGTTAATTTTATGTTTAACACATAAATTTTCTTGCCATATCAACAAATTTCTAGAGTTTGAAAGATTTGGTTATCAAGACAAACTTTGTCACATTTTGGAAGCTACATAGTCTCTTATATACTTGTTTCATCATTTTAAAATTTCAAGAGTGAATTTGAGTTAGTCTAAGCATGCATTGCATTACTGCAATACCAAATAATCAAAGCTATTTTATGTACTATTTTCTTGTCACCTTTTCTAGCTTCACAAAAACACATGGTTCTAGCATGAGAAGTTTATATTCATGTGTTAATCTATTTATTGCATTAGAAATCAATGAAATTCAATAATTGACAAGCAATCAAAATTATCACATGACAACAGACACAAGCAAAAATCAATTGGTCCCCAACACATGTACAATGTAAGTGTTAAGTGTGAGGTACAGTAGTAGGATTAGGAGAGGTTTGATGAAATCAAAAATTTTAACAGGTGTATAAAATTTTGTGATAACACCATCTAAAGTAGCTTATTTTCCTTAAAGAAGAAACAAATGGTGAATTTAACATCTTATTAAATGAATATGGGTTGAATCTCATTGAGAGGAAGACCAACATATACATGGGGAATGCTTTGATAAGGGTGAGGACTACGACTTATAAAAACCCAAATACCAATGAAAATATATGCATGCCACCCATTATACCAAGGAGGAGTGGAAAATTATGATTGAAAAATAGGAGGGAAACAAAAAAGGGCCGCAAAGAAAGAAAGAAAATGTGGGTATCTCAAAGTCACAAAAAAAAGATTCAAACAAACCTTGTTACTCATCAGATAGGTCAAAAAGGTCTTAAAGGATGATGCTTAAATTTGTATATTTTCTATCTTTTCCCTTTATTTTCAATAATTTATTTTAAGTTTACAATATATTTATTGTTGAATAACTAATGTAATTTGTTTTTAATATTTTTTTACAACATAGGGTATTTGAACATAGACCAATTGAAAAAGATATTTAATACCATAGAAAGAATGACTTACATTAATATGTTGTCATGACATATATAAGTGAATTAATTTCATTTAATTTTTTTAGATGTTACTCAGTTTCTATTATGTGTTATTTAGTTATCATTGCTTCTATCTTTATTGGAAGCCAACTTTAAAATTTTGTTACCTGATTATCACATATATGTGGTAATGGAGGAAAGTTGAGCAACAGTTTTGAAAACATTGATGTCACGGAAGGCATCCAAATAAGTATGGATCCATTACGTTTCTAAAATTATTAATCCAATATTATAATCTTAGTTTTTAATGATATTTAATTTCAGTTTAGAAATTTAAAATTAGGTTATATTTTTTGAAATAATAGCTCAATTATTTGTATTTTAATTGTTATATAGGAAATATCAATCACCTATAAAAGTACACCTTATTATATATATTATTTGTAATATTATTATATTTTAATTATTATTTTTATTAAATTTAAAACTTGATTTATAATATGACATTTGTTTTGTAGGCCATAAAGAGATGTTTGATGCATGAGGATGATGATAACGATGGTGGTGAGTATGACACTGATGATGAGGATGATAGAGTTGGGCATACTGGTAATGATGATGAAGAAGAGGAGGAAAAAGAAGAATATAATATATATATATATATATATATATATATATATATATATATATATATATATATATATATATATATATAATTGAAACCCTACTTTTACACGGATTAGGTGTACAGAATGCTTCTTTGGCTTAGGTGCCAAGGACTAAGGGGTATCCATTCTGCCAAATTCCCATGGGGAACGATCCTGGCCTCATCCTTTTTTTGTATCTCCTAGGATTTGTACCTTAGTGAATGGCTAGGCAACACCTTTTACACCATCATCCTCATCATTGGACTACAATCCACTTGATTATATCTTTTTTAATTATATGATGAGATGATTCTATTAAAGTATTATATTTATTGTTATTTAATAATTTTAATTTTAATTTTTATAATGATGGTTGTGAATATTTTATGGATAATATAATCTTTGTAATGTTTATGATGAATATGAGTCTAAAATCTATTTTAAGTATTTTAAACAAATATTTTATTTCATCAAAATTATTTTTGATTATTTGAATTTTAATTACTATCATTTAAAAATAATAATTTAAATGTACTTTGAATGTAATTGATACTTAAGTATTTTATTTAAATAATGAAATCAATAAGTTGTATTTTTTTATTTTTTTACATTTTTTAAAATAAAATTATATATTAAATCGTAGTTTTTTTAAATACATATCTTGATGCAACTTATGTCACTTAAAACATACCTTGATGTATTGTGTGTGAGCATCAACATTCTTCATAGCGCTGACACATTGTGTCAATGAAGATCTTGCGTTAGGACATTTCTTTTTCATTCTTTGGTGTTATATATTCTTGGTTCAGTCACAAAAAGTGATGCAAAAACATGATAATTTATTAGCATGGATATCGAGAGACATGGAAAAATCGTTAAAGTATTCAACAATGGAAATCATTGTTTTGTGGCAAGACAATGAGAATACTAGAAACTCATGGCAAATGGAGGACATTGTCCAAACAATCAAGTTTCATTTGTGGTTATCAAAAAAATAGTGAATACTTTTATGGGAAGTGTCAAGAAGATGCAAAAAAATTGACAATTGTGGTCGTTAGATTAAAGGCTCTAAAAACTCACCCATTTTTTTGAAACTTCAATCCTTCACTAGGAAATGCACTTCTCATTTTCCTAATTGGGTAGTTGAACTCGATAATGATAAGAAAAATGATGTGTTTTAGTACCTGCGTTACATAAGATAATAACAAATCTTCCTTTAAGTTTGTCAGGATCATTAATGATATACAATATAAAAAACAACACTCTGAGAATTGTAGTTATTTGTTAGCCAACCAAACCAATGCAATGCAATGTGTTGATAATATGAACTTCAACGTTGAAATGAATGCTATTTAAATTCTTGCTTTATTTTTCTAGAGTGTTTATGAATTCTCAATATATTTTTGTGAACAATAAATGTTAGATGTTTTTTAAATGATGTCTATGTGCTTAAATACATTAAGATGCATGTGTATTTATAGATGTCTTGAATTAAAATAGAGACTCTATTGACGTGCAAACCAAAATAAAATGGTTGAAAAAAATAACAAGATGAGACCACATGACAGAGGGGCACCCTAACAAATCAAGACCATGTACCACCCAAGAAACATATTAGGCACATTTTTGGGGGACTATCATATGACCACAAAAACTTAAGGAGAGAGAAAGGGAGGAAAGAGAAAAGGATGGGACACATCAATAAATGTCAATTACATCAATAAGACCCATTTTAAATTGATAACCGACAAATATACATGTACCTTAAAATAATACAATTTTATAACTAATGAATAATAATACAATTTTATAACTAATGAATGATTGTGGGCCATTTTTAGATGTCTACAACATCCATGAAAAGGATAAGTAGCAATGATTAAAACACAAGCGATAAAAGCTTCACCTAAATTATAAACAAAACACTATAGATATATATACTTATTCACAAACAACAGTGACAACTATTATTATGAAGCCATGAAGGGAGAGGGTGAGCCAACATAGTACCAATGCTAAAAAAGCAAGCGAGTGTAGATTAGTCTAAAATTGATCCCTTAATGTGTGTTGATGGAGCATGTACTACAATAAATTCATTAGCCCCACCAATAGTGTACACTGCTAGAGTAAATCCTTAGCTTATTGTTTGCTCAACAGAGTGGATGTGCATTGAGTGAGACACTCAAAATTTTAGTTGTACATTGAATCTCTTTATTGATGGAATCATATAATTTTGTGTGTTCCTCTAGTGTATTCAAGGATACGGATGAAATGAATGATAAACTTGTTGTAGCATCAATAGATTTAAGTTTACCAAAAATTTGCAAATTTCGATCTTACTGTTATATGGGAATATTTTATTATTCCAATTAAAATAAATGAATGAATGAAATATTTTAATAACATCCACAAGATTAAGTACTTTATAAGACTAAGAGTTACAACAAAATTATTTTCTGTCAATACCACCTCTTAACATAAGCATCCTCCTATTAATATTATAAAATTTCTAATCTCATTTCAAAACTAATTCTTCTACAATAAATCTTGATTAAGAAAACAATTACATTTAAATATAGACTAACATCATTTCATAACATTATTTAATCATCAAAAAACTAAAAACACCTTACAAATAACATTTACCATATTTTATTAATTACGAAAACTAAAATTAAAAAATAAAATTTAACATTCATCTCAACCTTTGAGCTTTAAATTCTCATTCCAAGCTTTGAATTACACCCTCAAATTTTATTGCTTCATCACCATATACCCCTATATAAATCTGATCTTTGATTTATCGGAAACTCTTTCCAATCATTTATAACCTTCACAACACCATATACCCCTATTTTTCTCTTGGAGAGCGTTTATATGACAAATTTATGATATCTAATTTTATTTTGATTAATTTTGCCATTTTCATCCCTACTTACATCTGTGTGTATCCCTCGTACATCACGTATGAAAGCCATGCATTTTTCAAATTTTGATGAAGATGAGAGAAATTCACTCTGTGAAGAAAGTTTTTAAATATGGTCAAATCATGGGGGAAAGAGTAAGTTTGGAAATTGAGGGGTACTGTATGTTCAAGGTGTTCAATCATTTTATAAAAGTCTTTAGTCTTAGGCGGTGGTTAGCTTTTATAAAATTGGACTTTAATTAAGTTTATTGTTTTTATATGGTTTATTATGTTGTTTTTTTAAAGTCTTTTGTAATGGTCGCTTTATTTAGGTATATAGTATTTATATAGACTAATTGCCAATATGTTGACATTTAAAGTTTTGATTATAATGTTTAGAAGAATGTTTTAGTTTTAATTTTAATTACAGTTAAAATAAATGAATAAAATATGTGTGTCGTCATGTTAAAAAAATTTGTAATGTATATATTATTGGATAAATTAACATTTTTAAAAATATGTATAGAAAAATATCTATGTCAAATCAATTATTATCAATAATGGTAATCAGTGTAGTGGCTATTGTTTATGTTATTTGCAGTTGGGTGGTAATGATCAAGGATAGAGACTACAAATACAAAGTTCAGTGAGAAGCCTAATAGTCATTGTAAATAGATATATGTATTCCCTACAATATAAATACTTCATAAGTGATATATTAATGAGAAGCCCAATATTCATTGGAAGTGAAAACATGAATAATTATGTTTATATATATAATCAATAGAAGTAGAGATGAAAGTGATATCCTAGTGAGAAGCCCAGCGCTCACCAAAAGTGAAAGCGTGAAAAATCAAATTTACGTATATAGGTTTTCACTAGAAGCAGAGTCTTATTTGGTTTGTTTATGAAAATATGTGTATGTGTTGATGTACATGTATGTTTCCAGTATGTACGGTGTGGTTTTTATCCCTATGTTTTCAATAAGGAGAGAAAGTTAGGATTATTGATGCGTGACATATGTGTGTCTGCAAACGTATAATGAGTTGTGATAAAAACTCATCCCTATAAAATAGGGATTATGTAGCTATGTGTGATAAGGCATGATCCTTCTTTATAGGAAATGGTTTGCTTATACATAAGCTTTGCTTTGTTTAATAAAATAAAATTAGGTATTTGAAAATAAAGTGTTTTACAAACAAGAAAAAGAGTGATTGTGAAACTTGTCACTACGTTTGTTTCATGGAGCATACTAAAAAGGAAAAATTGAGAACATCAATGCGCACCACCCTCCATGATCTAAGTAAATGAGATTAGAATAGGTGTCCTGATAATGTTACATGGATGATCATGTGTACACCTCAAAGCATAAATAAAAGTCAACATTCAGGTGTCCACAAAAAATTGACACTTACCAAAACATTGTTACATGGAGCATATAGAAATTCATATCTTAAGAAAAATCATAATTTGAGAAATCCTCGTGAGATATTGAAATGTGGAACACAATGGCTCCACCTCATAACAAGGAACATCTTGTAAAAATAAAAATAGATAATTACAATGAGCACCTCTCCATGAATAGAGTTCATAAGATCATGCCATGTGGCTTCATCTCATTTCAGGGAACTTGTTTTTATATAAAAACTTAGTAGAAAATCCAAGCCTAAGATTCTATGAGAATGTGGCATCTATGACAATGTCATTGCACAAGAGATAAAGAAAACAAAGACAAAAAGGTAAAGTAGAGCTCGTAGCTTCACAATATAATGACAAGTGTCATAATATCTTTATATGGAGTCATTTTTAATCCCCATGACATAGATAAATGTGAAAATTAGAATTTCATGAGATATTGAGACTTGTCAACCTCCCATTACATAGAATCAAGTGTAAAATTATGAGGATGAATATCTAATAAGTATTCCACAAGGTCAATCCATGTGGCAAGTTGCCACGCACCTCTAAAAAGTAGAGCAAACATTAGAGAAGCTTGAGATGCCATAAATAAAAATAAATTCAGGATTTTAAATGGGATTTAACCATTTTTCCTTGTCCTTGATATATTAAAGATAAAATTAAGATACCAAGAAGTCAAATTGATGTAGGAGTATCTAGGTTCACAAGTAATCCTACATCAGACAAAAATACTTGGAATAAAAAATAAGTAGTTGTGCATAATTTTTGGTTTGCATGCAAGTTCTTTACTTTGTTTTATAGCCTTTATGTGCACTTGAAGTTATTTTGTGCAACCTTATTTGATGTGTGTAACTTTTAATCACTTTTATAAAAAAATTCAAGTCTATTTGGTATGCTCAATGTAGTTTCATGCAAGTTTAGAAGATCTGCACAAAGAGGAAGAAAGAAAGCCTTGCAACACCAAGGTAATTATGTGTAGCTTCATCTTGTGATATCTTATAGAGGAGTTTTGGCTCAAAATAATATTTTTGATGGGATCTTGTGTAACCCACACATGGACTTATAATCACAAAGTTTATTTGTAAACCATTACGATATGATCTTGTAAGTTGAGATTTCCACACCACTTTTTTAGAGTGCAATGTTCTTGAGAATTTTTGTGAATGTCAACCCATTATGATTTGTTATGTTGTGATGCATTATGGATCATTGGGATTGTAATGGGTATTTAATGATTGTGGAACATATCGATGTGTTATGAGTCCTTTGAATTACATCTTGTATCAAATGATTATAGTGGGTTGTTGTGTTGGTTGTGATGCATTGTTGTAAGTAGGTGGGTTTTGTGTCTATATAAACATGATCCTACATTTATGAAAAAGGAGATTGAGAGTTTGAGATTCTATCAATTGATATAAATATTAAGATGAGTGATAGATAACTGAACTTTCAAATCCTATGAGTTATCAAGTAGAAACCTGAAGAAATGATGTTTTAACATGTCTTCTTTAAGTTTGCATGTTGTTGAAGGTGTGTAAGTTGTATTTTCATTACTAAATTAAAATAAAGAATGTTTTTTTTGTGTTGCATTCTATTGCACTTTATTTTTTCATGTGAAATTATAAAGGTTGTGTGGTCTAAGACATCTCTTCATTAAGACCCCTAACTATGATTGCATCACAAACATATCAAAGAAACATCTGAGACATGTAACCCTGGGTAAACAAAAAAGATAAAATATTAAGATAAAAAAACAACCCATATCATCTCCTAAAAACTTGGAATCAATATATAATATTATAGATTTGTTTTTGGTGATGTAAAATTACTGGTACCATGCTAGTGTTCCTGTAAATCATTAAAATGACTTTTGAGACAAAATATTCCTTCTCAAACACATTTTACTGCATTCTCCAAATTGTCCATGCATTGAGTAGATTAATCATGTAGAGTATTATTAAACTCATATACTCATTTGTATCCTTGGTATACTCTTTGAAATTATGTATAGTGAAATATTGATAATCATTATTTACCCTCTCGATGGTATGAAAGTGTGCATTGAGGTGATCAATGAAATAGTGGTGGAAATGATTTTATTGTTGGCCCATACCTCCTCCTTGACCCTTTATTTATAACCCTTCATTTCATATGATATAAAGTGTCTCTTATGTTAATCTTGGGGAATATCTTATGAAGGTGTTGGGTTTGTTTTCTATCTAAGCCTAGCTTTCCTTAGGTGCACACCGAAATGATTAAGACCCAATGTGCTGACACATTGGAATTTCATGTAAGAATTAGATTAATTGTGTGCTCACCTAAATAATGTAGCGAGGGATTAGTTCCCATTGGTTTTGTCGTACGAAAGTATACTAACATATAATTACACTTTAACACATCCACTTTACTCAAGAATTAACCAAAAAAAATACACTATAATTATGGGCCTTAATTCAGTTAATTGAACAAACACATATAAAATAACCAATACCATTATTTCCATAATCAAAATAATAAAATTCAAGTAACACATATTCCATTCATCAGATTGGAATAGACATTCAGAGGTTACATAAACAATTGCATGGTGTTACTCAATGACACAACTCTTTTATCTATTTGAGTACAATGATAACAATAACACAATAGTATCCTCGACCACATCAATGGAATAATAATCAACAACAATCAACAACATTACAAAGCAATAATTAGGGGCATTTATACTTGGTTCTCATCGACCAAGTAGTTACAGTAATAATCACACTCATAGTGACTTACCAACAATTTTCAATAGACTAAGAGTCGTGGTAGCCAATTACATTGTTTTCCTAACAACTCAAGATTTTATGCCCCTATAATCCCACTTTGATTTTATATCCTCATCATCAAGCACTTATCTTCCCATGGGTTGATGCTAGATTCATGCAAGACTTAGTTTGTTTCATCCCTAACAACCACTCCCTAAAAGTCTCCCACTTCCCCTGCGCTCCCCAAGTCTTCTATTAGTGTTATGAGCCCTTCGTTCTCAAGTTCTTCATTTATTATGCATATTATATGATTGGGTCTTCCTGCACCATGAACTCACATGCCATGGTCTTTTATGTCATGACTCTTCAATGTTGTGATTCTTTCATACCATGTTTATTCTACAGTATGCATCTTTACTAAAGGACTTAGCCAAAATTTGGGGTCCACCATCACCCCATGCTACACCATCAGTCCATCCCAAACTAATCACTTATTTTAGACTCTACAAAACACTCAGGACCAACCTGATCTATCTGCATCTTGATACCTTCCCAATATGATAAGGTGTTGAGCATATTTATCATTATTTCTTCAATTTTCACTTTCAACTTCTTGGTCTCCTCAAGTTGGTCAAGACACTCACCTATTTTACTGACCAAATGTTCAAGGGATGTTGAAGAATCCTTATGAACACCCTCAAGTGTGGTGACCTTGGCAATAACCTGTCCTTAGAGTGTCATCAAGTTAGATTTTATTACTGATGTTTGCTTATAATTTCCTCCATGGCCTCTACATCCTTAAATGCTTTTGCACACTCTGAGCAGTCTTTTATTAACAAGGCTTTATTAGCCAACTATTGTCACTAAATCTCTTCCACTTGAAGCCAAGCTTCAAAAAAATTCATGGGCACACCAAATTCTCAAAAAACCCATCTAAAATGGGAATAACATTTCTAACTCTGTGCAAGGCTTACTTGTACACCTCCATAGCTTCTAAAAATTGTTTTGTTGCCCATATTTTCTCATCCTAGGGCCCAGACTACTCTTTGCATCATTTTGAAATTAGGTCCACCAGAGTCTCTAATTTTCCTATTGCCTCACCAAATAGGGGACTCCATCTACAAGCGTTAGGTCTTATCTTAAAATTGCCTTATAGATGTTTAATGTTTTTACCTTGATAATTATTTCTACCTCTAATTGGTGCTTTAGCTCAACCAGTTCTTCTTCCAGCTTGGTTATGACAGTGACCTATTGATTATATAACTCCACCATTTGGGCATGTTTCTTCTCAACCTACCATGCATCAAACTCTACAAAGACATTCTACCTTGCAACCTTAGATTATAATTTCAAGAGTGTTAGTCTATTCTATATAGAGGTAAGTTGATGGGGATATACCCAAAGAGTATTAGGTAGCACCACTACTTACAGATCTAGTACAAGACTATTGAAGGGCATCTCAAAGTGGCATTCTTGGCTATACATGTTTAGGAATAATGACATCTTATATCAAGTTTGTTCAGATGTATCCTCTTGAACAAGATGAGAATACATATATAGTAGCCTATCAGGGATTCCTTTCTGGTGCTAAATGCAAATGTTGGGTGTTGCATTAGGATTATCTATTCTAATAATAGAGTCATCAACTAGATATTTCCCCTTAAAGGGATCTCACTCAAATATCTCAACCTCCATGTCTTGATCTTGGGAAGTAGTCCTAATGTCAAGGTTATTCAATCTTAATTCTACTTCAAAACCATCCCTCTCTTCACCAATTAGGTCTTCAATTTCCATTTGTGTCTCCTCAAGGGTGGTCTCTTCTTGTTGTGTCGATGAGGGTGTCTTCTCAGAGTTAGTATCTTATTTTTCAAATTTGACTCTTTTTGGGGTCCCTACTACTAAATCTCCCATCTTTTCCACATCACCATCCTTAGGCACCTTTGTCTCTTATTCCAAGGGAATACTTTGTGTGGTTGGATTTGGGCCTTCAGGTTGACTAGCTGGTGGATCTTTCTTTGGCAGTGCCTAGGTAGTCCTCTTCCTTTTTAAAGGTTCCAATTGAGTTATTATACTATCATTTTACCTATTTTTCTTCTGTTTCTTTTCTTATGGTGGTGATAATGGGAGTTTTTCTCATTCACAGTTTATGCTCCCTAAATATTTCTTCTTGGGTTTTAGCATATGGAATAAAGTATGAATAGAATTGCCTACTAATGTTTGTTGTACTTTTATTTTGGTTCTGCCTAACTCAATCCTTTCTCTATAGGATGTATTCCTATGGTATACATATAAATGGTAGAGGGTGTAAGTCTCCAAGTCAATTTGTTCAGTAGAAAGCATCACAAGTTGCATGTTGTATATCAGGTTAATGTCGTTCATGAAGTATTACACCATGAAAGCATATGGAAGCTTAATCTAGGAAGATAGTTCTCTATAAGTGGTCATCCTAATTTGCATAAGGGAGTATTGTTATTTTATGTTGAACTTGGCTAGGTCACCAACCTACGTAGGCAAGTCCTTTGGAACATGCCACTCTTTCCCAAAGGCTTCCTTCATCCCATCATACCATGATTTCATCTTGATTTTGTAGGATAGAGTGATCAGATCAAGGAAGGTGAATGCCTTGTAACACTCTGTACGGTATTTATGCTCATGAAAGTATGCCCATTTTAATTTTCCATAGGTGTATTTGGGTAAGCCAATTTCATCAAAAAAATTTAATAACAGAAATGTGCCCCATGCAAACCTATGCTTGGGCACCCGATAGGATTTCTCTACATCCTCTATGATATTATTAGCAAAGTATTATACCCATTTATACTTCAACCCCTCATTAACTTATTATGCAACATATAGGTGGGACATATCTAATTCTTTCCACCGATCTCTACCTCTAACCTTTATCATAATGTTTCATGCAGCCACTCGAAGGGAGGGATCCTGAAGACTTATAATATGCATGGCATGGACTTCTTTTTAGTACTCAAGCACCATGGATGTCTTCTCTATTTTATCCTAGTCTTATAGATCATATGAAAGGTCCTCACCTAATCATTACAACCTTGATACTTTTCTAATTATTCCATCCATGACTCTCATCCGACACCCAGTGAAATAGATGTAATCCTAATGCACCTGTGAGATCAAAAACTTCACTGCTTCTATTGTCTTTCCAAAGTAAGGAAGTTTTAAGAGTCATAAGAGGATATAAGTATCCATAACATTGAAAATATTCAAGTCATATATGAACTCACTCTTGGTATTCTGGCATTTGACTCTACAATCATTTTATAACTCTACTTCATTACCAGGCTATTGATAGTTGTAGTCAAAAATAATGCATGTCAGCATGTTGGACACCTAGTTTTCAATGTGTAGTACCATCTTTGGGTACTAAATTTATTCAATCATCAAAGGTGGTGGTGGATTCATAGCATATTTATTATTTTCTTGGCATGCCATCTTGATCTCTACATCTCCTGCGTGCACACCTAGTTCTTCAGGCACTTCTCTGATTAATATCATCTCCCCACCAACACTCAACTCTTCTTCCTCGATAATTGTAATAAATGGTTCATTCATTGAGCCTTTTTCTTTGGCCACATCACCCTTTATAAATACCAAAGGTTGAGGCATGACCGTCCAATGTTTTCAAAAAAATACGTGTTTGATTTTGTAATTGCCTCAGCTCTCCTACTTCAATGCCTATTAATGGCAATGTTAACCTTTATGACCTACAAATTTGGAAATTCATCTTTACAATTCTCCTAGCCCTATCTATTATTCTCAACTAATACACAATTCAATCTCTATAAACACCTAGAATTTGTCACTTTGCACTCATCTAGATGCTTTTAAAATCATTTTGCAAAAGCTCAAGTTCACTATTTCAGCTATGTAAGTTCATAAATGTAGCAATAGTAAAACATGAAATGACATATTTATCCTTTTATAGGCTTGAGGGGATAACTTGAATTTACTAACCCTCCTCCTTGAATATCACTTCACATAATAAATGTGACCAATGGTATTTACATGATGTGATGTTGGCACACTTCCCATTACCATTATTTTATGTGTCTTAATTACATGTCCCTTCACACACTTTTCTCAAATGCATGACAACTGTAAAGAAGTTGAATGTTTTCCAATACAAAGGTGGGAATTATTATTTACCCTAACTAGCTTTTGGTTATGCTCCATCATACTCTTTCACTTATGCACCTTTGATCCCACGTGTATTCCTATAGACCATATCTTGGAACTTTATACATGTAACACCCCTACCCCACACCAATAGTTTTTCATGGTCCACCATAAGAACATAAGTATAAAAATGTAAAGGTTGACTATAAAACCACTAAATGGGAATGGAAATAGTGTAGTGCTTTATTGAAAAAAAATAAATCCTAAATTAAGCAATTGGCATATGCCTTATTGGTACAAAAATAAAAGACTTATTCAAAAAAGTACAATCACAACTGATTACCATTGTAATGACCAAGATAAATTATCCATCTAAATGCTTCAACCTACATGCACCAGTGTGATAGATACTATGAATAATTAAAGGACCATCCTAGTGAACATGAAGCTTTCCATAATGGCACATGAACTTGGAATCATATATTAAGACTTGAATAATAGGAGTAAAAGTCTTGTGCTTGAGATGGCGATCATGCCATGCCTTTTATTTTTGTTTCTCCACACCTTGAATCCAGTGTGTAAGAAATCAAGTTTCATCCAACTAAAATAAATAATCAAGGCATGCTTTCAAATATGCCTCATCATCCAATCACCTAATGTGCATATGTAAAGAGAGGGAATAAATAACTTTATTGGAAGAATTGCTTCAGTAACAAACACAAGGTTGAATGGTGTGATCTTGTTTAATCACTTGTAAGTGGTCTGATAAGCATGGAGTACCACAGACACATGATCATCCCAGTCAATACATCTAATATTAAATATCTTGGTTAAATTAGTTCCCAAGATCTTGTTGAATGCCTCAATTATACCATTGTCCTAGGGATGATACGGTGTTGTCTTATGGTGAGCAATCATGAATTCATCCAACAGAGCATGAATAGTCTCATTGAGTAAGTAAGTACCATGGTCACTAGTGAAACTCAATATAAAACTAAATTGAATAATGATATACTCCTAGATGAATCATGCAGTAGTAGTAGTTGTACAATCCTATGTCGATGCAACTTCAACCCAATAAGTGAGATATTCATTTTTGGTGATAACATAGTGTGAGCCAATATGCCATCTTATTGGGTTGATAGGGGCAACAAAGTTAATGGCCCACTTTTTTAAAGGTTCTTTAGATAGAATAGGATTAAGGGGCATTGCATCCTACCTATTCATCTTTCCCATGCACTATAAAATCTCACATTAGCACATGTAAAGCTTAACATCCTTAAATAGGGTAGGCCACCACAAGCCCATAAAAAGAACCTTCTGCACAGTAGCTTCACCAGCATAATGTCCTCCAACAACACCTTCATGGACCTAGTGAAGCACCTTAGTGCACTCATGTTTCATAATAGATCATTGGAGCACCTCATCCTAGCCAAGCTTATAAAGGTCACCCCCAATAAGATAGAATAGATCAACATGAATGATGATCTAATTCTTGTTTGGAGTAATAAAGTGAGTTAGGGTGGATCTAGTAGTCAAAAAGGCATTTATTTCCTCTAATTCCTCAAGAATGTTGAAGACATAGAACAACTACATGTCAGGCAGGTCATCTTTAATAACGCATGATGGTTCATTAAATTCAATGCATGAAAGATGGTTAAGATTGAAATTGGCCTTATCAGGCTTGACCTTAATTGAGAACTAGATTTTTTGAAATAACACTATCCATTAGAAAATATGACCATGCAAAATTGGTTTGTTGACTAAATACTTAAACACCTCATGATCTGTGAAGAAAATAAATGAGGTTGTTAGCAGATACTATCAAAACTTTTGAAGGGCATAGACCATAGATAATGTCTCATGCTTGGTAGTTGTATAGTTTTGTTCAGCTAGAGTAAGATTTTGACTTGTAAATTATATAGGGTGATCCAAGTTACCCTCACCATGATGTGTAAGTATAACACCAACTATCATGCCAGAAGCATCGATATGAACATGTAAAGGTTTAGTCTAATTTGGGAATTGGAGAATCATTACAATGATAAGCTTATCCTTCAAGGCCACAAAATCTTCTTGGTGAGTATCGATCCAAATGAAATGATCAATATGTTTCAATAAATCCTCTAGAGGCATTGCAATCTTATCATATACATGAATAAATTTTCTATAATATCTATTATGCCCTAAGAAGGCGTAAACCTCTCACTGGGTGGTCAGTGCTAGTAGGTAGAAGATGATGATGATCTTGGTACGGTCCACTAAAAGTCCATATCAATAAATAATATAACCAAGGAGAACATCAAATGGAATAGCAAAGAGACATTTCTTCAAATTGAAATAAATATGAAGAGTCTTGCAGCACTTAAGCATGAGTTGGAGATTAGAATATTGGCCTTTCACTCATCTAGATAAACCTAAAGGAACTTATGGATAAAGTCCTTGAAAACTTCAATGTCAATTTTGGAAAACATAACAGGGGATTTCTTTAATCCAAATGACATGATAGTGTAAGCAAAAGACCCCCACTTGGAAAATCTAGTCTTGGGATTATATTCTTCTATAATTTGAACTTGATGTCACCCAAAAAAATAATTTGTAAAGGTATAAATTTCACATCTAGTTATGCCTTTGAGGATTTATTCAGTGAATGGTGTCAGTAAAGGATTAGTAATGCAATCAACGTTAAGTAATCAGTAGTCCACATATATTTTTATGCACCCATCCTTCTTAATACTTATTATCATAGGACTGACCCATTTAGACTCATCAATAGAAGTAATGACTTTTACATGTAACATATTATTGATATTTTATTTAACGTAATCACACAAATTAGGATTCATTTGATAAGGCCTTTTTTCTGATGGGCGAGTGCCTTCAACTAATTTGATGTGAATTTTACCCAAAGAAGAATGGAGACCCTTCATCTCACTATAATTTTGGGTGAAAACATCTTGATACTCTTCAACATCTCAAATACCTTTATGGTTTTAGTATCAGACCAGTTATTCCCCATATTAGCTAGTTTGGGCACTTCCTTTGTGCCAATATTATGTTGAATGGTCTAGAGTGGTTCTAACTATGGATTTTGTGTATCTATAATGGTTCAATAACATTTAAAGCACCATACTCCATGTGGATATCCAAATGATTTGTCGATGGGTCAGGTGGATCAGATATTTCACCTTCATCAATCTGAAATACAACTTTTTACTTACCTTTTTAGACTTCCTCTCTAAGTGTATGATTCAATACAAGTTTAGGCATGAAAAAGGATGCCTACTAAATAGGCTATTTAATAATATACAATCCTTCCTCTGGTATGCCATGTATGCTTAAAATCTAGTCTTCAATGGGTCATGGGTCATTGATGACATCTTGATACATAGCTTGTAGAGTGAGGCACAAATTCATCCATAGGGATGAATATGACAATGATTTAGTCATATTACTCTTAAGTATATGCCAAGAACTTGTATCAATATGACACTCTTTGTGGATATACCATACTCTAGCCCTAGTGTGTAGACTGCCATAAAATACATGAAACCAAAGGTATTCTTGCAATAAAGTTTCATTTATCATCCACTTTTTCTTGCAAGCCTCAAGATGAAGTTCTAAATCTTGAATCCCACTATAACTGATAGAGACTTATATACAGTTATCATGATGAAATCTATGATGTAATGCATAACGTACACGATCCCAAGTAAGTAAACTCTCTTGATGAGCTTGCCATCACCTAGCAGTTGTACCATAAAAAATATGAATGATTGACCACACTTGAAAATGTTAGAATAATAAAAGTCTTCTAACTACTTGATAAATTCTCAGACCTCCATTTAACCATGAAACCTTGGAGCTTCATCAAGCCTTGCAATTGGTGCACCCATGATTTATCCATGTAGGGGATGAACAAACTTATGGCATTTGTGATACTTTTTCCAAGTATCATTATGACTATTGATAGCACCACATACTCTCCCAATAAGGTTGTATTCACCTTGCACCCATTTGTCACAGGCATTACTAGTGGTGTCAGAGAGGGATTGTGCATTCATCCATCATAAGATGCCATCAGGGGTGGGATCATGGCATTCACTACCTCAATCTGTGACATTATATATATGGTTAATGTCCTCATCAACATTGATTGGTTTAATATAAGGGACCCATGAGCATGATCCAATGGAATGACTATGCATGGGTCATCATTTTCAAAGTTGATGTAACATTTCTTAAAGCTTAAATCAGCTTTGTTGGCGTAACACCATGGATAACCAAATAGTGTTGGGAATTCATCAGCTTTGGATAACTCTAAGACTTCAAAGTTGGGTTTGAATGTAACACAAAGGATATCTATGGTGGCATCTTTAAGGACACCAATTGGCAAAGTGCAAGTCTTGTTATCCATGAATAATACATGGGGTGCAGGTTAAAAAGTTGGACTAGCCATCCTCTACTAGGCATATTTTGTGATAACATTGACTAAGATGTCCTAGATTACCCATCCATCAATGAAAGCATTCACCAAAATATTTTTGTCCTCTTATGGGCTAGGGTGGATGGGAGTATCTTGTCGTTGGGCTTGATTTAACTGAAGATCTTTAGTAGGCCTTGGTGTGTGAAGCTTTAGCCAATTGCATAATAATGGTAAAATATCATCATCCAATAGTCACTTGTAGAGATTTTAGAACTCATCATGTGTCATATCATGATGTTTTGTGGATTTTTACAAATCATAATGTTGAGCGGCATCACGATCCTTAAGAAATTAGATCTCCCCTTGAAAATCCCTTACCAAGTTCATAGTGTCCTAGAGCACCTCCTTTTGCTACTAAGCATTAGGATACCTAGTATCATGAGGCTTTTCACATTGTACTTTCTCAATAGGTGGAGTGGATACAAACTGGGATTGTCCACCATTATGCATTTTAATATTAACTTTAGGGCTTGTTAGAGTAATAGGGCATAGTTTCAAGTATGGTTTCTCAATGTGTATCATACCAACACCCTTCTCATTATTTCCTTTGTAATGATCATGTATAAGTTAGGGCAATCCTCCAAATGGTGCTCATTTTTATAGAAGGCACATGTAGGATAGATCGGGAAGTCACCTTGGTAGTCTCAGGGTAACCACATTTATAGCAAGTTCATGGTGTAAAGTGCCTACCTCTACTTCCTTGACCTTGACCTTTCCCAATATGACCACCATTATCTTCGTTAATTTAAATAGAGGCCTAATGTGTATGACATGTGCATGGCTCATGAATGTCACTAATGAGATGGAGTCATTAATATCATGAGTATATGTGTTGCATATATTATAATAAGTGGACACCTTTGATTGAGTGGTATGTTGTAACATAAAACATGCTCAAATATCATGCACTTACTAGAAAATTTCACATGACTGCTTCAATATGGTGTATATGTTCTTACAGGGATAATTATTCCAATTATAGCCTTTGGACTCACAATCAACACACCATAGGCCACTATGAGTATCATGAGTGTTGTTTGTAGTAAGATTTTCTAATTAGTATGTCATTATAACAATTTGAGCCTCCATTAAAGGATTAATTCATGTATCAATACTACCTACAACCTCGGTAGGAAGGGTAGATTTCAAGGCCTCATGTGGGTCGGTAAAATTTCTCTGAGATAATGCTCATTTAAAGGGGAGAAACAAACCTCTCATGAACCACTAATCATGTTGAGAAACATTGATCTCAAATGAGAGCTTGTAAAAAAGAGTCTTGAACCATGCATCATACTTACACACGCTCTAAGTTAGTTCATGTTTGATATATTTCAACACAATGATACTCTATTGCTCGAACTCTAAAATGTCAAATTCCTAGAGGAATGTTGCCTTTAATTAATCATAATCAACTAAAAATTGTTGAGGATCATATTTATAGTACCACTTATGTGCACATTCCATAAGGTTGGTTACAAAATGAGTGGCTTTTCATTCAGAATAAGTTATGTCGCATGCTCACCAAATAAGTTCGCACTTGTGAACATGTTATGTAGCATTCTCTATACCTCAATATTTTGGAAAATGGAGCATCATTTCATGATATATAGTGGGTAGTTGAGGTGATTATAATGGTGGTTTCTAAGAAGAAATTTTGAGCCCTCCTATTACTTAGGGGGAAGTCTACCACTTCCTCTTGTGCTTCCTCCTAGTCTACCAGTCGAACCACCACCTAGTCCACCTCCCACACCTTTGGTAGTAGTAGTAACACCTAAAACATTGGGCATGGGAGCAAGTTATGTCACCATGGTTAGGCCAATTACCATTAATTTTCCCACTAATTATGTTGGGTTCACCAGGCATGCCAGGTTGGGCCATAGAATTATGTTTTAAAGGAAAAGTAAGAGTTAATACACTAGTGTCTATAACTTTTTTGACTAAGGCTTATCTTACATGTTTAGTGTCTAACTCTATGTTGTATGTATCCCAGTTGTGTATAATTATTTCATCTACCTCAAAATCATGAACTCGCATTATGATTGGAGAATTAGGGCTATTTCACTTGGGTTCTTTAGTCACCACTTCCTAGATTACTTCTCCTACATACATTAGAACTGGCATTGGTTACGGTCCAAAATTTGGAGAGTCCTCCTTATGCTCTTCCAATTCCTTGTAGATCTTTATAGCACTTATTGAGTCTTCCCATCCCCTTCCTATGTTACTTCTACCTATAATACTTAATTGAGATTCATCATATTCATGTTTCCATGATTCCCATTGACTGGATACCATACCAAACCAACAATTCTTCACAAGCATCCTGCATTCCCCCACCAACCATGTTGCTCATGCAAGGAAGAGTTTATCCTTACATAGGAAAAGTCTCAAGTCTAGAGTTGATAAAAATCTTCTTCACCTCTAAAGGAAAATGCTTGAGATATTGACCACATGATTCTCAAAGGAACTAGAAATGAGCTTCTTTTGGAAAAGAATAAGTTGAAATTGCATACTCCAAGATGTAACTATTTAAAACTCTTCACCATAAAACATCAACAGATCACATCCAAGGTGCTCCCAAGTGTGTTAAAGCCATCTAAAATTGTCTAAGTTGTATTTCATCCATGATTTATTGATCAGTCTTTAGAATAGGCCATGATCCAAGCATGTAAATGAATAGGTTCCTCCACAAATAAAGTATCATATAAGGAATTGTATAGATTTTGTTCAAACTACACATGTGCAAAAACTCTTGGTTCAATAAATGGTACTACAAATTTATCTATATCACTACTAATCGATCTTTAAATATTCTTAAAGGATAGTCACTCAAGCATTTTTCACCATCATGCAAGCAAAGGTTGTGGCTCCTAATAATGGAACTAAAATGTTGGGTTTGTTTTCTATCTAGGTCTAACTTTTCTTATGCATGCCCCAAAATGATTAAGACCCAATGTGTTGGTGTATTGACATTTTATGCAAGAATTATAGTTCTCATGTGCTCACTCGAATCATGCAACAAGGGACCAGTTCTTATTGGTTTTATTGTGCGCAGGTATAATAACATATAACGACACTCAAATGCATCCACTTTCCTCAAGAATTAAATAGAAAAAGAAATACATAGTACTTATGGGCCTCAATTCAGTTAATTAAACAAACACATATAAAATGACCAACACCATGGTTTCATAATCAAAATAATAACATTCAAGTAACACAGGTTCCATTCATCATATTGAAATAGTCATTCATATGTTACATAAACAATTGCATGGTACAACTCATGCATGCAACTCTGTTATCTATTTTAGTACAATGATAATAATAACCCAATAGTATCCTTGATCACATCAATGGAATAATAATCAATAATAATAAACAACATTACAAAGCTCTAATCAACGGTATTTATACTTGGTTTTCCATAACAAAGTAGCTAGAGTAATAATCACAATCATAGTGACTCATCAATGATATTCAATGGACTAAGATTCATGGTAGCCAATTACATTATTTCCCTACGGACCCAAGCCTTTGTGCCCCTATATTCCTTCTTCAATGTTGGATCCTCGTCATCAAGTACCAATATTCCTATAGGTCGGTGTTAGATTCATGTGTGACTTAGTCTATTTCATCCATGAGAATCACTTCCTAATTGTCTCCCACTTCCCACATGCTCCCAAAGTCTTTCACTAGTGTTCTGAACCCTTTTTTCTTGAGTTCTCTATTTATTATGCATATTCTCTGATTGGGTCTTCCCATGCCATGAACTCCCACACCATGGTCTTTTGCATTATGACTCTTATGCACTATGACTATTTTCACCATGTTTCTTTTGCATCATGGATCTTTACTAAAATACTTAGCCAAAACTTGGGGTCTAACAGTAGGAAATGAAAAGTGGAACTTTCTTGTGATAACGAAGTGGTAGTACCAAAAATAATTCCATAGTAAAGATAAATAATGTGGTAAGTGTATTTTTTAGCACAATATTGCACCATATAAACATTAATTTGATTTATCCTCTCTAATTTATAAATCAAAATTATGTGGTGTGTGTTTAATAAACTTGATGATCAAAATATTACATTTGATGATCCTCCAAAGGAGTCAAGTTCACAACTTGGTGATCACCAAAAATAGAAAATATTTAACAATCCTTTGCAAGATCATTCTAATAAAGATCCAGAAGTAAAAATGGTAAATAATGTGCATCCTCTTCCATCACACTATGACCACCCATTGGATGGGATTATTGTTACTTATACATGGCATACAACTCCTATGGTTTAGAGACCCTATATTAATTTTGATGGTAATGAGATTTTGGATGATGAATTTGATATTCATTCCTTATTCATTAAAGCATACCTTGATCACCAACCTATATACAATGTTATGATTGATAATGGTGCTAGCGATAATGTTTACACCATGACTTTACTTACATATTTGGGTTATACACTTAATGATTTACATCCTTTGAGCAATTTAGTTAGTGCATTCAATGGGACATTATATCATGTTCTTTGTGAGATAGAATTACCTTTATAGGTGGGTCCATAACATATGGTTACTATATTTTAAATTATACCATACATGGGAGTCTTTGATATGTTATTGGGATGACCTTGGATACATACTCTTTGCAAAATACCTTCTACAATGCATGGATGTGTTAAATATATTCATGCCAATAGGGTAGTTATAGTTTCAAGTATTTCATATGAGCATCCACTTGACTAAGACAAGTTTATACCCTTAAAATAATTATAAAACCTAATAAGGTTAATCCTCCATGCAAGGGTAAGAAACATGCAATCCCCTTCCCAAAGTAGCTAGTACTTGAGAGAGCATTACATTAGAGACACACAGTGAATTCCATGGAATCCTTATCTAATATGTACCATATTCAGATATCTAGCTAAACATGTTTATATTACTACTAATTCAAAAAAACACAAAGTACTCAATGATTGATTCCAAAAACCTCCATTCCTTTTGTTGGTTATTCATGACCATAGAGTCCTACTATACATATGCAAAGCATTACAGATAATATAGTGCCATATATTACACTTATGCATACTCCTTGGCAGTATCATCAATTTGTTGCACTAGGTTCACAGTGGGGAAATACCTATGAGAATTCATTGGATGAGATCATAGGATAGTTCTTTATTTTCAAAATATTCAAAAAATACCCAAACAAACTTCAAAATCCAAAAATATTTTCAACATCTACATATTCTTATTGGCTCTTTAGCATTTATGTTGTTGGTTTCATGTTGGTAGACGACATATCAGTACTTTCTATATGCACGTGTTTCACACATCATTTGAGTCAGATATAGGCATACATAGATAAATGATCTATTACTATATGGATGTTGGACCTTCATTATACTCATGTCATATAGACATTTGAGGCATCTGATTCTTTGATCTTGATACAAACAAGTTATATAGTTATGTGATCACTTTCTATTATCATGTTTGAGCTTATATACTTATTCATGCCTTTATTCATGCTTATATATTTCAAAGTGTACTTTATATGCTATGTACTTGACATTTTTTTCTAACACATATATTTAGGGGCTAGTATGTTATGTTTATGTTAGTTTCTTATGTTTTTCCTTTACACATTTCTTTGAATGTCTTGTCTTGTTTATTGAGCATTTGAATATACTCCATTGTTTGTGGCCCCCATGCCTTTGTTTGATTAATTTGACATTTTCATATGTCATTGCTTGTTGTATGGACATTTAAATATATCATTCCTTTACTTGTGGACATTTGAAAAATTCATGTCCTTTCAATTATGTAGCATTCAAACATGCCCCTTGTTTAAGGTCTCCTTAGACCTTTTTCTTTTGACTTGATTTTGAGTGCTCTTGTGTGTGCTTTATTTCTTGTTGAGATTATAATATTACTATCTCGATTTTTCCATGATCTATATCATGAATCTTAGGACTTGATGTGATCGCATACTATGTACTTCATTGATATATCTACCTAGACATGTTTCTCCTATATGCTACATGGTTCATACACATATTATATTATTATCTTATCATTTTGAGGTAAGGTAACTACTAGTTTCTACTTCCCCTCACCTCAAAATGGAGGCACAATAGAGGGGTCATTTCATAGAGGCATGGCTTCCACATTTTTTTTAATTCACCATATTTAGATATATAGTGGGGGCATGTTATAGAAGCATGTTCTCCACATTTTTCATAGTTCACAGATTCAAATATACAATGGAGGCATGTTATGGAAACATGTTATCCATGCTTATACTATCTCTAAATTTTATATTTTAATGGGGGCATGTTTTGGAAACATGATCTCCACATTTACATAGTTGTAAATTGTCCAACTTGCACAGTTATATGATTCAAATACACATTTGTGGCATAAGTATATACATTGGCAGCATTATTATACCCAAGTTTTAGCATGAGAAATATATAAGGTACATATGCTATGAAAAATCACCTAAATTACAAAATTAAAATCAATTTTAGATTTCAAAATGCTTCTGCAGAATTTAGCTCACTAGGTTGGATTTTTTACAAATTATTATTGCGCTAATCTACTCTAATAGTTGGTTCAATTTTGGTATGGTTGAAGTGATTAAATCACTAAAACTTTCTAAGTTTATAGGTTTGACTTGATTAAATAATCCAACCTCACAATATTTATAGTGTGGGTTGACTTGGATCAACTCACACTCACCAGGTTATAAGTATGATTGGATTACATAGTTGAGCTAATCTTAACTTCTGGGTGGAAACTCACCTTTTCTTGAAAGTTAGGGTTAATATTTTCCTTTGACCTCTATATATACACACACACACTTATAGATTTAAATTTGACCTAATATTAGTTTAAATGGTTCATAATGATACATCTTTTCAAATCAGGTTTTAAAAAGGCAAGGCAGTTGCATCGATAGACATGTACTCATAAACCTTACTCTTTCTACTTAAATAATTTCAATACTTTTGATTTTAGATTATATGCACTAGTTATATACTATAACATGCTCTTGGTTATAGATCAGTCATTAATAAAACACTCAATTTGGTCTCATGCAAAGGCAAGGTATGTTATACACACCTAGGTATACATTTATTTTCCTTAAAACTAGCAATTTCATTACTAGATTAAAGGACGAGGGAATGTAGACACTAAATTTGAATTATTTATCACCTCAATCTTGTACACTTGGAAAATATATATCATGGATGTACCTTCAGCTTCTAGACATTTCCACTATTAAAGGGCTTGCATACGTTATCTTTCTATGCCAAATTACTAATCTCTTAGTTTGACCAGTGTTATTTTAATGACCCAAGCCTTATATCATGTTCAGAGTATTGTAAACATGTTTATCTTCTATCCAGAGTTACAAGTTTGGGATATGTGCATGATTTCTAGATTTTCAGACACTTGAATCTCATTTAGATGCCTACATCAATGCAAGTGTCATATTCCAATGTTAGTTTACAGTGCATTAAAGTCATCTAATTTATAAATGAAACATATATCTATGGTTGGCCTAAGTGATTTAATGTGAGATATTTCCAAAAGGAGTTGATATATATACAAGATCAACCCTCATGCATTCTTCACCCAGCACAAACCTAACAACTCACAAGGTAACTTACCAAAGCATTCAATCAAACATTTAAGTAAGCAAAGCTTCCCTATTTTATCATATTTCTATATCTCTCATAGGCAAAACACATCTATAGGTTTCAAGTACCGAAGGAGCACTCCTTAAGCCATATTTTCCAAGTTACAAGCTAGGTCATTATTATACTTGATTTCCACATATTGCATTATTGTGCACATGCAAACTAATGTAAGAGAGAAATACATCAGTTTTAGGCCCTATTTAGAATAGTAGATATATAGGTAACACCCATTGATAGAGTGGTCTTTAGGGTTATCTCGATATTGTGAGCCCACTAGCCCATTGTTCCCACAGCCACTATGAAGATGAAGAATTAGGGTTTTATTATTTGACAAGGAGTGATAGCTGAGAATCTAGATCTAAGTACACTAGAATGAAGGAGACACAGAACCCATAATATCCCATGTTGTCATATCTATATCAAATAGGTATTTCATACTATATACCTATGTCTAAGTTAGACAGAAGCATTAACATAAGTGTTAGAGACTACAAAGGTTAAATTTTTAGAATTTAATGACGAATCTAAGGCATTGATCCAGTCTATTTCCATCCTATTCCATATCATATCCATATGTGCATAGTTAAATAGCTAAGCAATCTTATTTTAATTTCATTGTTATATCAATCAATAGTCGTACTCACTATTTCTAGCATATCTTAAAATTTAAATTTAGAACATTATTATCTAAGTTTACAAATTAATTGGCATGTTATAGATCTATTTATCACCCTTGCACTTATTCATTTCTATATTATTAATCCTATATTATATTGACCCATCTTAATTTAGGGTTAAACACCCCTCCTCTCTCTATTTTTTAAATCAAACTTGTGTGGTGTACTTTAATTAAACTTGAAGTAAGTCGAGTAGTTCAAGGATGTTAATACTAAAGGTTTGGTAAAGCTACATATAAAGATTTAATTCATCAATAAGGACTTAAAGGTTTAATTCATTAATAGGGCTTAATACATATATTTCTCTTATTGTCAAAGTTAGTTCTCAACTTATCATACACCTTCTTCCAGAAATTAAATCGGTAAACACATAAAATACCTTACTTTTGTAGTTGTTTTAAGATGTCCAAAGCTACATCTTTTAGTCTCATAGACTAAATTTGGTTATTAGTGGAAATTAATATTTATATTGAGTTAAACTTAATTACAATTAATTTAACATTTTTCCTTCAGACATCTTAAAATAAGAGCTAGTAGATAATTGATATGAGATCAACCTTTACAACATTCTTTTTTTAATATTTATTGGTTACCAAAAATTTCCACAATAAATAAGCTTAGAACACCAAATAACACCTAGTCATATGACACATGTTCATAAGGTACAAAATTCCCTATTTTATTTTTACTAAATTATTTTACTAATAATAAAGTAAATTTTATTCTTTTATTCTATATAACACCTTAGTCACTTAAATTTTGGTCATGAATACTTGATAATGTCAATTTTGGCCATATTTCACTTTAATTGACTTGAGTATTTAGTATAGATCTATTTCAATACCTCACTCTATATTAAGAACCTACATGGACCTATTTCATTTTTAAATTGCCATCTAATTCCTACAAAAATGTTCAAACTGTTAAAAGCAATCCTAAACATCCGTACAGACAATACTGGAACCAAAAGTCACATGTTTCCTTTAAGGACAAAAATGTCCAATATGGGACAATATTGGCATATGTTTTTGTTCCTTATGAGACGTTTTTGTTATTAACCGTTCTAACATTTATTTTTTAAAAAAATATCACCCCTTATAATTTGGCCTATACTTTTAGGATAGGAAGCATGAGGTTTTCCCCTTTTAGATTGATCGTTACCTAAGTTCTTAATTTTTAGCAAAGGACAATACCAACTAGTTCAATACTATAATGGAAATTTATCATGTCCCAAGTTGAATGATCATGTCCTTCAATAGTTTTAGTTATAGATTCTAGGTGCTTACAAAATCAATTTTTGATTGTTGATTTTAGCTTTCTATCAGCATCACGCTGTCAAATCTCATACATAAACAACTGTGTTTTTCATTTCCTTCATAGTTAGTTTTTTTTATTTTGATTTCACTTTGTTTAATTCAATATTTCCCTTCTATTCTTATTATCTCAATTAAAATTATAACATTCTAATTTATTCCATTCAATTTATCATAATTAGGGTTAATGCAAATATTAATTCAAATTTGAATAAAACAACTACTTCTTATTAGCCTAATTTTTTAGAGAAAGGTTAAAGAGTTATATTATTAGTCCTAAAGGGATAGACAATAGAATTCATAATACTTTAAAGTTTGATTAAATGATGTATTGTTAAGCCAATGAAATGGAATCAGCTTTTGTGCATAAAAATTTTAAATCCTTTTCAATAGTTAAAATGCTCAATGCTCATTTATTAGCAATTTTTTTTATAAATACTATTTATCTAACTTGTGATTGGTCCAAAATATATGATATCTTATTATGCACTTCATGTTTCTTCAGGAGAAAAAGTCATGAGTTGGGTATAAGTACATATGAACCTATGGTTAGTTTAGGTCACATTGAATGCAAAATATTTCCTAAGATATTATTGTAGGCTTAAGTCAAAATGAATGTGATTGACCTCAACTTTTTTAGGGCATTCCATTGTTTTGTATTGCTACATATAGTTTTTAAACTTTATCTCTTCATGTCATAGTTAATGGGGAGTAACTTTTCAAAGACATAGGTAATGTATCAAAATGATAATTTTTTTATTTCGCATTGTTAAGTAAAGATGGTGCTTTGGAATTATTGTGCATTTTTTTGTTTGTAATTATGCATAAAAAATGGGTTATTGAAATGGGTGTGGTTTGTATTGTAGATGGGACATTGTCTGAATTCCAAATTTCAATTTATTTGATTCTCTTGCACCTATTGTTGGAGTTCATTATTGTTGAGACTTCTAGGATGATCATAGACCTTAGCTTGTTTAGGGAATTCCATTATTTTTTCTCATTGTATTTTTTTTCACTTCAGCTCTTTCTATCATGGCATTTGGGGAGAAAATTGAAAGAGACATAGGTAATGTATCAAAATGATGTTTGTATTTTTCATATTATTCAATAAAGACAATGTTTTGAAATTATTGTGCATTTTTTAATTTGGAATTGTGTAGTAGAGATGGGTTTTTGAAATGGGTGTGGTTTTATTGTACATGGGACATTGTCTATTGTCCAAACCTTAGCTTTAATAACTATATGTGGAATAATACACTTTTTTAGGTTGATATTTTTGTAGGTTAACTATAAAATTTGTTGAGAGGAAATAAAGCTTTTGAGGTAAATTTTTAACTATGTATTTGTTTCCACTCTTGTTTTTGTTTGGTTTTAAAAACTTATTATACATTTGTATTTGGAATTTTGAAATTGGAGAGTGAAATAAAAATTGACCTTTGGTACTATTCTTTTATGTGTTTTTGGGGGGGTATTTGGCTTTTTAGAGGTAATGAGTTTAGTTTTGAAGGAATGTGACTTGGCTATTGGAAAAACATGTTGTTAAATATTTTTTTTTTGAGGGTGATGATAAGTCGCTAATCAATTCCCTCCAAAGGCATTACTTTTAGATTCAAGGTTGTTGTAAGACAATGTTTTTCTTAGGTATTTGATGAGTATATTGGGTTTTTTTACTTGGAATCATGTTATGTTGTAGGATGGGAAAGAAAGGGGAGCTATTAATTTAGAGGTTTATATGGAAAATATGTATGAATTAGAATATAATTAATGTTTTTATTATAGTTATTGTTATAAATTTTCTATTTAGCATGAAAGTGGTTTTCTAACTGGATATGGATACTATTGTGATATCTATGGTCGAGTTGGATAGGTGAGTCTTTCTAAGTGAAATGTTCATGTCATATTTTGTTAGGAAATATGTTTTAGCTAAAATTACTTATTCTAGTTGCTAGAAATTCCAAAGAAAGTAACAAGTTATTGTGCATGGTAAATATTAACTCTTACTCCGTGCATATTAATATGTAATGAAATTTATTATTCTCGATGGTAATTATCTAGTTTATATTATTTATCAATTTTTAAGCCAATAAGATAGTATGGGAATAAAAATGTTACACAAAAAAATACAAGTATGCATGTTCGAATTAATGATTGATGTGTGTTTTGTCCTTAGAAGACATTGAACCTTGGAGTAGGATCTTACGTTGAAAAAATGAAGATTGGAATCTTATTGTAGGATTCATGTTTTCCAAGAAGAAAATGGTGTGGAAATGCGGATCATTTTAGGGGCCATGTCAACAAAATAAAAATTGTATGTTCATGTTTATAAGGCATGTTAATATTTTTTCAGATTGGCTGCAAAACTTGTAGAGAGCAAAAGCCAATAAAACATCCAAGGTGAATTTGTAGTTGCATTTGTCACTATTTTTACTTGACTGATCCAAATTTTGGAAGTTGTATGTTTTTTCCTTTTGATTTGCTACACTGGTCTATATATTTATCCCTATAAAGTGACGTGTTTATGTATGTTTATGGTAGAAACATGGAAATGGTTATTCAGGATCATAGATGATTTGAAGGTTTAAGGAAAATAATTTATCTAGATATATAAAATTTTATTATATGTTATATTTATTGATATTTATAAGGATTATTGTATGAAGGTGCATAATGATATAAGAATTAAAAAAAAGGAAAAAAATATTTAAGAGGTAAGTTAAATAGTAAAAATATAAAGACTGAAAGTAAATGGTAGTTGTACTTATTGATGTTGTTTAAATTAAAGACAAAGTGATCAAAGTGAATACTCTTCAAATTGATAGAGATGGAGTTTTTTACCTAGGGTAAGTTTGGCATTTATTGATATTGAAAGATAGCTTCTATGTCATTTTTTCCAGATTGTATATGGAAAAGACATGAGAAATTTTGAAAACTTGACAAGCATTTTCCCAAGTTTAAGAATTGTTGAAAGTAATTATTGGAGTCCAAATAAATTAAATTTTATTCAATAAAATACAACACAAATATGAATCGGACTTGATGTTATGGTTATCATGGGTGATTTGAAATTGAATGGTTACAAATTTAGTAAAATTTTGTAGTGGAAATAAAGTGCATTTGTATAGAATTGTTTAGATTTCATTCTTGATAATAATTTTGAGTTTCATCTCTTAGTATTTTTCTATTGTATAATTATTATATCTAGCCATTCATTCAATAGTTGGTCAGATACAAAAGTTTTGTCATTGATACATTTGATCTCTCTTACTATTGTACATAACTTGTATAACATAGTGTTGTATTAAAATTATAGTTTATTGTGCTTTTGGTCTTGTATACTTTTTAATTCAACACTATGCACAGTTGTTGCACTTTATCATTCATTGTTTATTTGTGAAGATAGCACATTAGTGTGCCCCAAGCCATATTTAGGTGTTGAATCAAAATATCAATCTTTGATTTGAATAACAAGTTAGTGTAGGTGGCATTAAAGAAAAGTCTAGCATGTTTTTTAGGATTTTAAACCAAGGCCATTTGAAAATTGAAACACAATGAGGGTTAGGTTGTTTTTTTTTCATTAAAAAAATTAAATATTCATACTTTGTAAGAGAAATATGCATACTTCATAAGGAAATTAAGGTCAATATCAACTAATAGTTATCACACTACTTATTTCATAGCAACATAACTTATAAATATGATATGATTTATAGCATAAACAAATTCTTAAAGCACCACAAATAATTGAGATATTTAAGATAATTTATAAGAACAATAATAAAAAATACTACCCAAAGCATGGAAAAAGATGGATTTCAAGTGTCTATATTTCTATCTGGATTAGTTTATAATTTAGACTAGGGATATCAAATTTTTATTTTAGGTATTTTTTTATCGTGTTTAAGCGTGCATTGCATTTTAGGTGTTATACCTAGAATTATAGTAAAAACAATATTTTAAAGGAGTAATTAATATTTTTTGAAGAGTATATAAGTACATAAAAGGCTATTATATAACACACTTATATTTATTTTTGCAAGAATACATGTTATATAAGATCTAAAGCATTTTTTTCAATAATCGATTATGTTTAAAAGAGCTAATATGAATGGAAGCAAGCCTTAGATTGTGGTAATGATTGTTTTTTAATGTGATATATGTCATCAATGAGGCCATGTATTTTTAAATTTATTACTAAAAGGAATGAAAAATAAATCCTTCCAAACCACAAAGATTTGAGTTGTTAAAAACAAAACATCACAAGGAGAATCTAGAAACATATACTTACAAATCGATATGTGGAACAAAGAGCAATTTATATAATATATATCCAAAAAGCTTCATATAAGTACAATTAGAGTCCTTTGCATATATGGTGAGGAAGATCAATCATAGTCATAAAATTAAGCTAAGAGATAACCTAGCGATAGAAACCCGCTTTGCCCAAATATAAAACATTTAATATCCACACCTAATTGGGTGGAAAAAAATAATGCTTCACTAAGTAAAACACCTAGGGAACATGAGCTAAGGTAATTAAATTACTCTAAAACCCCACTTAAAGTGAATATAGGTGCCAAAAATAAAGTGGCATATCCACAATATGAGTCCCAACAACAAGGCCTATTTGGGAACTCATGTATAATATATCCATGAAGAAATGAAGAAATAAGATGTCCTCACAAATAGCCCCAAAGATAAATTTTGAAACCCCAAGTATACCACATAACTCAAGGTAATGAGGTGATGCAAAAGGCTTCATAAATATGTTGACAACCTACTACTGAGTTGGAATGTACTCCAAGAAAATAACTCCATCTTGAATGTGTTGATGAATAAAGTGCATGTGAATATAAATATGCTTGGTCTGATAGTGTTCAACAAGGTTATGAGAAATGTGAATTTCACTTTGGTTGTTACACCAAATTACAGTAGGTTAATCTTGTGTGAAGCTAAACTATGGTAATAATCATCATATCCAAATAACCCACTAACTCGATATGACTATTTCTATGTACTCTGCCTCTATAGATAGAAGTGAAATAACATGTTACTTCTTGCATGCCCAAGAAACTAGAGAAGAACCAAGACAAAAGAGACATTTTGAAGTGGAACATCTATCATCAATATAAACTATGCAATTTAAATAATTATAACCAACCAACTGAGTAGAACCTTTGGTGTAGTGTAATCTAAAGTGGGAAGTTCCCTACAGATATCCAAAAAACTTTTTAGAAACCTATCAGTGACTTTCATGATTAGTTTGTGAAAATCAAGATACAATCCCAACTACAAAGGAATTATCAGGGTAAGGATGGGTTAAGTACATGAGACTTCCAATGAACTACCTATATAATGTAGGATCACAAAGAGGAGTGGAGTAGGTAGAAGTAGAGTGACTCTAGACTAGAAAGGAGAGGGACATGGATTGCAATAATCCATTCCAAAATGCTAAATAATATCATGGGTGTACGTTTGTTGACTCAAATTAATCCCTGAATCTAGTTAAAGAATTTGAAAACCAAGGAAAAAATACAAAAGACCAAGATGTATCATATCAAATTGCATTGAAGGAGCTTGTTGAATAGTTTGAATATGGGAAGAAGGACTCCCAGTAAAAATAAAACCATCAACATATAATACAATTATAACAATATCCTCTCTAGCATGTTATATATATACTGTAGGATCTAAGTGGTAGTGAACAAAGCTAGTAGATAGAAGAAAATAATCTATCTTCTCATACCAGGCCCTAGAGGCTTGTTTGAGATCGTAGAGAGACCTTTAGAGTCTACAAATAAGAGGAGACATATTTAAAAACCCATTAGGTTTCTACATGTAGATTTTATCCTATAAATCTCCATGTAAGAAGGCACTATTTATCTCCATATGATACACTAGCCAACCCTATGATGCATCAAGATGTTAGGTTGTGGAGCTAAAAGCTTCACTAATGCAGACATGGAGGAGGTTGTTGAGAGGTTGTTGAGTTGCAGAGAAATCGATGTCGGTCTGATCAACCAACGTTGGTCATATCCAGTGAGCATAGCAACCAACATCGGTCAGAGATTAGTCGATGTCGGTCATCTCTAGCCAGACAGGGACCGACGTCGATCGCCTGTGCAGTTCCAAAACTATTAGTTCACGAACAGTTTGTTAACAAACTAGTTGTTTGCATGTTAAAGGCTCATTTTAGTCTTGGAGCTGCGGATCTAATTATTGTAATTAGATGTCTAATTATTGTTTACATGAGATCTATATAATAGACTCATGGGATGTATTGTAAAGTGTGCTAGTTAGAGTTGAGTAGGCTAGATCCTTCAGTGTGTGAAGAGAGCAAGGGTAGCTCCTCCTAGTTACACAGGGGTGTCGAGTGTGTATGATCAGGTAGAGCTATAGGTTATGCAAGTTCTGGTAGAAGATCCACCAGGGTACTAGTTTGGAGAATCATAAGGACTTGGTGAGGCAAGGACAAGGGTTCTTTAGGGTGTAGAGAGATCTACATGTGTAAGTAAGATCATTGATTTGCAAGTGTGTGTGTGTGCATGGTCTAGATTTATAGGTGTTGCAAAACTAAGTTGATCTACAGGTGGCAGCAAGATTAGGGAGATCAGCAACACAACAGGTAGCAATATTAGGGGAGATCTACTTGGAGTATGGTGTGTACTCGATCATGGAGTATGTGGAGTACTTGGGTACTGGCAGGAGTGATACTGACTGGTTGGAGGTGAACACCAACTCTGTGCTTGAGTTGTGTGTTGGGACCGTAATTGAGAGAGTGAACTCTTGAAGGTGAATTACTGTACACTTGGTGTGGGAAGCCTGTAAGGTGTGGAAGAGTGTGGCATCTCTTCATTGTAATTTCTTTCTGGAAGAGTATTAATACAATTGGGTATTGTCTCTCATATTATGTGTTATTTTTGAATTCTAGTTACTTGTGATTCTGGTTAATTCTGCATGTTTAGTTGCTTGGTAATCAATTGTGCTTCCTAGATCCTAACACAAGAGAAAGGATAAGGTGCACATAATCTATCTTGGCAACGAGGGAAAAAGTCTCAGAGTAATCAATACCTTTGACTTGTGAGAAACCCTTTGTAACAAGATGAGCCTTATACTTATCAATGAACCCATAAACTACATATTTGGTTCGGTATATCCACTTGCATCTAACCGAATTTTTTCCCTCAGGAAGAGAGATGAGATCCAAAGTATGACTCATCAAATAATAATACTCATATGTCATTGCATCATCCCACTCTTGTATCCCATGAGCTTATGAAAATTATTGTGGATCCCCAAAAAATGCCTAACACAAAATTCCAAAACCTATAGAATGTGCATGATGATGTCTATTAGGTAGAAGATCCTATATGAAAGGTGATGCCTCAAAAACTATAGTATGAGCCCACTTAGGCATAGTGGTTACATGATTATCATCTAATTCTTCATCCATAACCTCCTTAGTGGCCTCCTGAATTGGCTCCTCAAAGAACGGATCCTCAAGGTAAAGTGAAGAATCATTAATGGATGGAATTAAAGAAGATTAAGAAGACATGGAAAAGATGAAAAATCATTAGAAGAGAAGAATTCATCAAACTAAACATGTGTTTGAATAATAACATCATGAGTATCAGGAATGTCATCATAATAACCTATAAAGATCAAGGTTTTTCTCTTCTTATCCAAGGCTTTCATTTTCTTCTTTGGTACAAAATCCCAAGCATGGACCCCAAAAACTTTTAAAAATGAGACATCAATGTTAGTTCTAGACCAAGCCTCCTTTGGATTCAAATGCTCAAGTGTTATGTGTGTTGTGTAATTATGAATGTAGTTTACATAATTAACTACTACCCAGTATACAGGAGGTAAATATTGAGAATGCATCATGTAGTTAGACATCTCCTTTAAAGTTTAGTTCTTCATTTTTTCTAGGCCATTCTATTGTGGAGTATGAGGAATAAAATGTTGGTGAAAAATGCCATGATATGCCAACAAATCATAAAACTCTTTGTTAAATTACTCCCCCCATTATCGGTTCAAAACTTCTTTATGTAACTAGAAGATTGATTCTCGACCAAAGCCTTGAAGACTTTGAAGTGTGAAAAAACTTCACTCTTGTAATTGAGAAAATAAACCCAAGTATGTCTTGATAAATTATCAATAAATTTAAGTGCATACAAAGCTCCATTGAATTAAATAATTAAAAAAAACCATTAAGTCATTATGTGCAAGCTCAAGTGGTGAACAAGCTCTCTTGGATATACCCTTAGGAAATGGATCTTGGCGTTGTTTCCTTAATGCACAGCTAGGGCAAACCCCATCAAGATAAGAAACTCTAGGAATACCATCAACCATACTATGAGTTCTCATCTCCTTCAAATATCTATATTTAATATGTCCAAATCTATCATGTTAAAGCTTACTTTTAGAATTAGCACGAGAAACTAAGCATGTCATCATAGAATAATTTTCATCAAAACCCTTAAAGTGATATATTCAAGAACTCTGATCAACAACACCTAGCACAACAAGTGAATGAGGCTCCAATAAGGTTTAAATTTTAATCCCTTTTGGTGTGAAAGTCACTATCTTGCCCTAAACAAAATGACAAATTTGATAAATAGAAATAAAATTTGTAGTGATGTTAGGAACATATAGTGTATCATTGATGCAGCCACCAGTAAGTTGTATGTCACCTTTTCCCTTAATAGAAATAAAATAATAATATCCAACCTCAATTTTGGAAGTAAAACTCAAACTAAGAGATACAAAAAATTCTTTAGAAGTGATGTGGTGAGAAACACCATAATATATAACCCAATTGTCTATAATAGGTTACTAAGATCTCCCAATGACATTAAGTGTTTTTATATGCTCATTGGAAGGCGGTGGAGTGGAGATAAATATTTTGTGTTTTTTAACTATATCTTCTAAGACTTGCATTCTCTTCCAACACCTAGTTTCTACATGACTAGTCCCCCCACAAAAGGATCATGAAAATCTAAACTTATTCTTGGATTTTGAAGACTCTTTGGGTTTAGAGTTACTATCTTTGGGTTTAGTGGCACTTTGAGATGGAGAAGGAATGGTTTGGGGTTTATTTTTTTATCTTCCTTTGCCCTTAATATTGGATACTACTAATGCATTTTGAGAGTTATAAGACTCAAGGTTAAATAATTTGGATTTTTCCCTAGTAAGTATTTCATAAAACAACTCTAAATCAGACATTTTGAATTTGTCACCCAAGGCATCCATGCTAGATAAAAAGGTATAATTAAATATTTATAATGGACCTTTAAACTTGGATAGAATTAGGTGAACACATTATTCATCTTTCTTATCTCTTCCACTCACTTTCAATTGTGTGAACAAGTGATTGAACTTAGTAAGATAGTTTGTAATGGATGGAAAATCTTCAAGATTGAGAGAAGTGATCTCTACTTCAAGATGCATGCCTATAATGTGATTCACCTTGCCAAAAAACCCCACAATTTTATCCATATTTTGAAAGGAAAGTCATATCCTTCCAAACTAAATAAAATACTATCACTTACATAAGTTCTTATCAGACCCATAAACTCATCAAATTTGTATTGGTGTTGAAATTTCTCATATTCTCTAGCGAATATTGGTTATGTTTCAGTCATTAAGACCCATGATCCTGTGGGTTTAATGATTGTTTCCATTATTGATCTCCATGTGTGTTAATTATGTGTTGTTAATGGCTCACACTAATCTAATGCAAAATAATATGTCATTTTTTAAATAATCACCAAAGAGCGAGATAATGCAAAAAGTGTGCTCAAATCAGCACTGAGACAACCCCCAAAAAGACTATTTTATTAGGCCCCCCAAATTTAACACTTTATAATTGAATTCATTTTATAAGATAAATGAGACCAATAGATTAGGAATTTAAAAACATACACTTTTTTAAAAATGACACTCAATTTCAAGTTTTCGATCAAAATTTATAGTTATTATAAATTTCCCGTCATAAATGGGTCAAATAAAATTCACTAAATTGAAATGCTTGGAAAAAATTTCAATTCTTGGAGAAATTTTAAAACCAATTAGCTTGGGACTTAAGCCCCCACTAGCTGGAATGAAAAATTAAACCCCACCTTCCCCCCCCCCACCCCACATGACCATACCATGTGACCAGGGGACTAAGGGTGAGGATGAGTGCTCCCCCCTTTTGATTGATTTGATTGATGTGGGAGTGACATCACCCATAAATTCCTCCAAATTGCACATGAATAGTTTCATGCCTTATTGGTTTAATTTTGACATGCTCTCACAAATCATAAAATCCAACTAAGGTCGGTCGATTCTTGGTCACCAAGCCCGTTGACACACCAACAAGTCATGGGTTCACAACAATGGCTGAAATCTAACTCAAAAATATGTCACGTACAGGAGTTGCCTATGGATGAATCAACACATCCAACATAAATTACATTGTGAGATCGAAGAATGCGTATAACTAATGAACCAGGTGAGGATGATGAAACTAGTGAACAAAACCAATGAACCAGCAATGTGAAGATACAAACTAACAAGTCAATGGTTCAACCAACAACTAGGTCACAATAGAAGAAATAGAAGGTCCATCAAGGGTCCATAATATACTAAATTATAGTTGTAAAACTCATAAAAAAATAGACCTGCATATAAAATCTCCAGATCTACAAAATTTGTGTGTCTTCTTCAAAAACCAACAAAGACCCACTTCATACTTAAAACCTAGAAAAACCCAGAAAATATTTTGCTCTTTTTCCACTAGATGGTACAGATATGTACAAAATCTAAAATGTTGCTTTTAAACCCTCCAAAATGGCAAAAAATGATTGTCACAAAACTAGGTCATGTTTATAATTGATCCTAGGGTTTTGACATCTTAAAATTCTAATAGTGTTTTCATTTTTCATCTAGATACAAATATTTTCAACAAACTCATAAATGTATGGTTGCAACACCTATTGCTCTGATACCATGAAAGGAACAAAAAACAAAGCATTCCAAGCCACAAATATCTTAGGTGTTAACAATAAAACATCATAATGAAAATCTAAAATCATATACGTGCAAATCAATATGCAAAACAAAGAGCAATATCATATAATATATCTCTAAAAAGCTTCATGTAAGTACAATGAGAGTGTTTTACATGTATAGGTAAGGCAGATCAATCATAGTCATAAAATTAAACTAAGAGATAACCTAGGGATAGAAACCTACTATACCTAAATAGAATACATTTAATATCCACACCTAAGTGGGTGGGAAAAAACAAATAATACTTAACTAAGTAAAGCACCTAGGGAACTTGAGATAAGGTAAATAACCCACTCTAACAATTGCTTGTTGTAATTTGAGTTAACTAAGACATTTGATAAGAAAAATAATTTAAAAAAACTTCGTCAAGCATGAACATAAGATAGGAATTACAGAATGTAATTCTATACAATTTTTAATATAGTAAACCATGCAAATCCACAAGACATTTAAAACACGAAGGCAACCTCGTGCACTAAAAATTTGTGAAGGCAGGGAAATTAGAAGATGTTACATGTGATAGTCAAATTCAAAGGTTAAAATTTATTAATATAGCCATTTCAAAGATGAGAGTGATAAGTACTGCGATAAAGGTTGGATTTAATAAATCTTATGAATTTGTGACTCACCCTGATAGGTTCCCCCCTCTTATTTTAGGACCATCAAAAGGTAACCCAAAACATGAGTTGTTGGTAATGACTCTCCTATGTAATCATGGTGGAATAAAAAGGTTAAATAAATGTGAATTTTACCAATATTAATAATAAGCTTTCCTTATGTATGAATTTATCTCAAATTAATTGTTAAATATAATCTAACAAGGATATTCACAATGATGTTGTTATACAAAGTGTAGTTTTGATTTTTAAAACACAAAACAAGAAAGGAGGGTAGGGAAAAAATAAATTCTCACAGATTTCATGCTAAGGATAATTTTTATAAATCAAACATTCCTCAAGACTTACTGCATATAAGTCAATGTTCATTAATTTTTGCATTCACAAATTTTATAAACACATCAAAGAGTCTATGGAGATTATTTATGAACAAATATAAATAGAATAGCATTCAAAATGTGAATCACTATAGTGAATTGTCGAACAACACATTCATCTACATTGATAAATTTAAACAAAACTAACCATTAAGGTGACTAAATTAGTTAATCATGCAATCTAATTTATCCATAGAAAAAATAGTAGATCTCATGAAATAAGTGATGAAGGCTAGAAATATCAATAAAACTAATTTAATAAATGAGAAAGCAAAGAAAACTTGAGAAAATCATGAAAAATTCAAGAAATTTTTAAAATCTTCATGAATCTCAAATAAAATTTTCCCCTTTCAAAGTTTAAAATGACTGTATTTATAAACGGATGGGCATCACCTCATCAAAAATGCAGAGTTTTCATGAAAGATAATAAAATTGTTATTAACAAAATAAAATTAAAGATAAAGTATTGAAACATGCAAAATAAAACTTTTGAAACTTTCAAAACACATGGCTAAAAATAGCCTCAGATCTTCCAAGTAACTTTCATTTATCACTGAGTAGTTATTTTTAATTATTCTTTTCTTATAATGCATGGTAAATTAACTAGGCATCTTGGTCAATTTTGGAAAAGTTAATAATTGGCATATGAAACAAGAGTTGTTATATATTCAACAGTGTTGCATGATTATTCAATGGGGTCCCTACATTCACCCTAAATGCCTTATCTTTCTCCATGTTCTCCATGGTTTATGTGACCAGGTTGATCATCTGTTGAACTCTTATCTCTTTTGGCCTTTGTGACCTTTAGTTTAAATGTAGTATTTAAATTATTCATATAGTCCTAAAATTTTATACCAGTGATGCATTTTTATCTTGTGTGAAAGACGAAGGTATATTAGATTCATTTAATAACCCAAAATTTCATTTTTACAATCATCACTAGCTACCCATACCACCTTCATGTCTCAGGACCAATCTTCCAAAGAAGATTTCTATATGAATAGAAAATGTTTGACACAAATTGATGTCAAATATAGTAATAACCTTTAGCCATGGAAAGAGGCCCTTTATAATTACCAAGGCAATATTATTCAATCTATTATCCTTTTTTGTGGTCTCTTTTAAATAAGACTAGACCTTTTAATGCAATATATCTCCCTTTAACTTGGCTTCATAAATTTCAGGTAAAAACTCAAACAAAGAATACAAATCACTTTCTATTTTACTAATCATCTTTTCAAGGAATATACTTTTTACTTGGGTTTCAAATCTTCTTACTTATTATTCCCTTTATTGAATTTCTATGTAAGTTTATTAGATGGTTTGACCACTAATCTTAGATCTTCTATAAATTCATCTTTATCAGCAAAATCTATTCTCTTCCTTTTCCTAGTCAATAAAAATAACTCATCTTTGGTTTGCAGGAGTGTTGGGTTACCATATTGAATGATTTTGTCATTATTATTCTCTTTATTTTAATTATAGAATTATCAAATTTCACTTTGATTTCAGGTTCTCCATAATATATCATCTCAAGCCTTTGTGCTTTTGCCCTTTATGAGCTATCAATAAGTCATCATGAGAAGCCTACCCTTGTCCAATTATTTTCATAGGTATGGAAGGTACTAATATAGCCCATGGAATGAAAGTGGTATATGGATGTGAGGTGTAAATATGAATAGGAATGGGTGTAGTGAACACAAGGGATGAAGAATATGAAACATAAATTTTCATGGTACTTTATACTATTGAGGTGGGGGAAAATGGTAACATGTACACAAGGACTTGTTGCTTAGACATATGGATTAATGGCCTGATTATACTAGGAAGTCTAGCCCAACATAGTAAATATGGATGAAGATCTAATATTAAAATCAATAAATAGAGTAAATAAAACCAATGAATAAGATAAACTCATAACAACATTTTTCATAGACAATGCCATTGAGGAACTAACCATTGGCTATGTAAAACTAACCACATTTGATATTCTTGACACATGGATTGCCACCTTGGAAACTGTGCTCCTCATTAGAGCATTAGGAGCGGCTTGTGTTATTGTGCCCCATATGCTATAAACATAAGTTAATATTAAAGTTCTCATCAAATAAATATAATAAATAATGGGTCTCAAAGGAGTTGTTATAGTAGCAACATGGGTTATCATAGATGGAGACATACTCAAAGGAGATAAACTAGATGAAGGAATAGTTGGACTAGTAAATACCAAATAAACATGGGAAGTAAATAAATATTTGTTTATTTGACCATTGCTTGTAATGTTAAATTGAAATGGTGCGGTAATAGAGGCAAACCCTACAGCACTTTACTCTTCAAACTTGGATCTATTTTGGGCGATCCATATAAATGAAGATGGGAAAATGATCTTTCCCTTGCTTCTTAATATGATTGTGTTATTTAAACCTAGGGTCTCAATCTTCAATATTAATCACTATAAAATATTGGTAATACAAGTATGTACCAATTTCAAGAATTGATGATCTCAAATCCTCTAACAACCTCAACATAATTTATTTGTAATGGCCATGTAAATAGGGTGATAAAAGAAATTAAAACTTTATTTAATGTGTGTCAAATATTTATTCTCCCATAATTTCCATAATAAATCTAATGAATTGGAGGAGATGAATGTGTCCATTTAGGAAAACCAATGTGTGAAAAGAACATAATGGCACAACACACATTAACAAGATAAGACATCATGTAGAAAATTTGGCCTTGTCTAATGCCTAATACATATTGTTTCAAATTTAAGCATATAATCTTTCCCAATTTGGGTTTATATTTGTCATCAATGATCATATCTAGTAGAGGAACCCAAAGTTTATTCACGTGCATAATATCATGGGCACCATAACCATATAGTATTTTCATAAGTATCATTCCAATTTATACCCCTTATCTAAATAATTTAATAGGATACATGAACCAATATATTCTCTATTAACCCACTCATTTGGATCTTCAACTCAATCCTGGAGAGTTTCCTTGAGGTCATGTGTGCCCAACTAATGTTGGAAAATTCCCTAATTATATGGGGTTGTGGGGTCTAGTAAATGGTAATATATTTTAAAATTCATCCTAGCTATATAAACTATTTTGAATGTGTCATGGGGAGAGTAAACTATGTCATCACGACCATCAAATATCATGAATAAATTATGAAACAATTTAAGACAATAGAATACCTCTAGTTTAGTTTTTGATTTGTGTAATACTACCTTTTGTATTATGACCATATCCTCAGATTAGTTTAATTCTTTTTGTGATGGGTCCTCATCATCTAGGATTGTGTGAGCCTCATTCATTTCTTTAAACATAGAATTATAGTGTTTTCAACTCACCATTCCAAGGTTGAAAATGGTGTCCCTAAATTCTTGAATGTGTCTATAAGAAGAGGGAGACACATCCATGGCAAATGCTTAATTTTCTAGCTAAATAATATGCTAGATAAAAATATCCATGATCATTAAATTTTGACTAAATTACTTACAATGGTATATTCACTATGAAATGCTATGAACTCTTTCCATGTAAATAAAATATGGCAGTCAGTGTAAGATTTTAATCGACTATTATGTCATAATTATTTTCAATTCATAATTTGAATTCTTAGTGTTGGCTTAAGTCATGCCATGTGTTCAAAATAATTAATAAGGTGGAATTTTGCTATTATATTAACTACTTTTCCCACTGTGATTTTGATTTTATTCCCTTTTGCTTACGACTTAGATGTTATCTATCCACATGTCATGATCTTAAGGTTCCCAGACTTCTAAAGTCTCCTGGAGTCTACATTTGTTTTTTTTGTTTAACATGCATTATGTGATAGTGGGTTCCGTACATTAATATGTCATGCCAATTAAGATACCAATGATTGTGATAATGACACATATCTACCATTTGGTATGGGTTGATGAAATGTGTTTGGTGATCATTAATATTCATTTATTATGCCTCTCCCAAGATCAACAAGATTGTTTCATGTATCCTCCTCAAGTAAATTTAGTTCCCAGAGGGTATGACCTTCCTAGAGTCTCATATAACTTACTAGAGTTTTAAAAGGCTCCATGGGAGAGTGTGAGGATATGAGTGATAAGTGGAGACTTTTGATTTTCCTAGGCACCTAGAGTGTATCTCCTTCCTCATGGAGTGCATTGGATCTTATCTACAAAGTATAGTACCATTGGAGCATGGTGAATATCATATGAATATAAAATACATAAGTCAACTATAAGTCTATATTGAATAAGAAACATGTATCATTGATTGAATAGTTGAGAGGTATGGGGGTGTGTTTTTCAGTGAAGGGCCTAACAATTTGTTATTTATTAAATTCATAAAGGATTTTTATGACACCAAAAAGCTATAAGAGTATTGTGGAGAGATTGACTTTTGTGACTATATTTATTATTTTTGTTGTTGTAATGTTGATTTTGAGACTATTTATGGATTTAATTTCCAAGAGATATATCAGATGTGCACATGTTGTGGTCATGTGGTTCTAGAGTCCTAGATCTCATGAAGATGATAAAGTTATCATAGAAATGTTCAATCCTCATTCTAATTTTAGGACTACGAAGAAAACTTAAATTTCTTGTAAGTAAAATAATAAACTTGAGAAATTTAAAAATTAGTTTGTAAAAACATAGATAAATATCTTTAAAGTGATCACAATATACATGTAACATTGGTTAAATGAACAGGGTGCCAGGACTTATTAAAGGTATTATCAATGAATTTTCCTTGATGATTTTGCATAAGTCCATGAAAGTTTACTAGCTAGAAAATTGTGCATGTGTTACCTGTATAACACACACACAAAACACATTAATAGTTTTATCAAATTAATATTAACAAAAACTATAGAATAAATGTCATCCCAAAAAATTTACTCCCATAATAATAAAATTTGAAAATTTTGAGGCACAAAGACCATACATGAAAACAATTACATGAGTGCAGGTAAATTACTAAGTGTGTGATAATTCCATCCACCAAGGTTTTATATAAATATGAATCATATGAACCTTAGAGGAAAAAACAAAAAATCAAGATGAATATAATATTCAAATAATTGGAGGCATGTATTTCTTTGAAATAAATGATTCAATTTTTTTAGTACTATTTTGAACATGTGGCATTTCCATTTTTAGAATAAATTAGGGGCATGTTGGTCACAATAATGACCTAGCTTTAAAAAGACATACTATAGGATGTTTATTTTTTAAGGTGATGACATAAGGTTTCTATTTTAATTCACTTTTATGTGGATTATATAGATTTATTATTAAGTAATTTTTGAGTATTTTGAAAATGAATATGTATGTTGTGACCAACATAACCTCACTTATTTTCTTCAAATAAAGACCAAATTGTCTGAAACCCATTTGAAGATTTGATTAAAACTACCAAAAATTATCTAGGATTATTATTTTTATTTAAGATTCAAACATCGTGTTATATTTAAAGTGACTCTAGTGAAATGTATTTTTTATGGACTTAGTAAACTATCACTATCTCAAAATTAGTTTAATTTTTGGGCTTATATCATAAAAATTTTGGGATTTTTTTTATCATGGGAGCCATACATATATTCATTAGGATGATCTATATTTATGTTTACACTCACTATTTGTCTAATCTCATTTTTCTTGATTTGTTCAAAGTATTTTTTACAAGTGACACACATATTTTACTTAATGAAATATTACAAAATTATGTGACCTCACGGTCATCAAAACACATGACCAAGTACCTCTTGGTTGTTCAATGAATGACACATGTTTTGTAATCTTATTTTATTTCCTTTATTCTCATTATTTTCTTAGCGCTCACTTGTGCATTTTTTATTCATAGGAGACTGTATGCAACTAATTTTTTTATGGTGTAACATTTTAAACATCTGATGATGATACAAGGACCTCCATAAACACTAATGTGATTAGACCTAATTTTCTCCTTATTTCCACATTTTCTTTATTTTTAGGCCTTCTCCAAGTGCCAAACTTGTAAAATTTGAAGTTCAATCTTCCAAACCCAAGGTTTCTAAGGTGCATCAAAAAACCACCATAGCAGTACCAAAAACTATCCCGATAATTTTACAAACTACATCAATATTTTTTATGGACATCAAAATGGTTACATAACCATCATCTGGATATATCAGTATTTTTACTACCATTTCATACACTTTTGATTGTCACTCCTAAAATGTGTATTTTTTACACATTTTTCATGTTTGACCCTTGAATTTTCATCTTATCCTCTTATATTTAGTTCATAAATACTCTAGTTCAATCAAGTTAATTTTCAATTCATTTTTAGCTAGCTTCAAGTCAACCTTATTAAACTCTCAACTAGATCTTGTTAACTCCCACATGCAATAACCATTATGTTATTACAATTAACTTTCTTTATCATGAAAATCAGATCTAAAAATTACATAAAAAATTGAGTATTCAAGCATTTTTGAGACCTATAGTTACCTTCAATATTTTTTTTTAGGAATCATCCCAAGATTTGAAATAACTTTAAGGTCACCATTGCAATTTGGAAAAAGAAGCTCATAAATTTGTAGCATGGTACTCTATTATTTGTGAGAATTAGTCACGGTTTAATTGCTCTTTTTATGCAATTTGTTGTTACAATTCCATTAATTTCACATTATTTTTGTTGGAGAATCCCTAGGGCATTACTAATAAAAAATTCAAGGAGGTAATAGGTTCAGGATCAATATATTTTCAAATTTAATGAGTGATTCTTCCCAAATGTTCTTTACTTTGATTACATTAGGAGTTTTTTATTTCTTCTTTCTTGCTTTCATTTGTATCTTCATTAGATTATATTTTCCATGATATTTATCTCGCATATTTGAAAATAACACAACATAAAAATAAATCCTTTCATTCACTTTTTTCTACTATAATTCATTTAGTGTTCTTGGAAGTTTACTTGTAGTAGAAAAACCAACAACATATAGCTTTGCATGTTAACTTTTAGAATTTAAGGACAATTTATTTCTTTCCTAGTAATTTATATTTGTATAATTCAACTTCCATAATACACACACACACACAAACTAGCTACCACTTCAAACCCATTTTCACAACAATTTGGAAAAGTTAAAAAAGAGATTGCATCAACAATTCCATTTTTCATTTTTTCATACATGTGAAAAATAAAAAACATAAAATCACCTAGATCAAGATCTTCATCTGCATGTTATAATAAATAAAGGAAAATCATTAAAAATAGAAATTTTTCATTTAGCTGTGATTTATCATATTCAAGCATATTTAGTTGCATGCATACACTATGAAAATCATAGGTTAATATTCGATTGCATATTTTGAAATCTAAAACACTCCCACATTACTAGTTTGAATTCATTTTAAAGTATAAATCAAATGTGCATTTTCAACCATATGAGTAAATTTTTATGTATTCAAATAATTAAAAAATCAGCATACAAATAGTCAGTTTCTATTATTAATTTGTTTGTATTTGCATAGTACTCTTTAAAAAACAAAAAAATAAGTTAGGATTATTCATTTTAAACATCATTATTTTTAGTGTAGTTGTATTTTATTTGATTAATTTCAAAACATTAGTTTAAAAATAAATAGAAACATCTTCAAATAGCTAAATCTAGAATCTTCCTCACAATAAAATATCCTTTAGTTTACTCTAAGTAAAGCACTGACATGTTTCAACTAGGTAATATTATTCACCTGCCTTGGTCTTCAGTGATGATCCCTTCCATTTGTCTAGTTGTATGGGGCCAAGGTATAAGAATAAGAGCCTTCCCAAAAAAACAAATAGAAAAAATAAAGGATGCAATGCAAAGCCAAGCTAATGAAAATCAATAAGTAATGAAAAAATCATTCCACATCTCTCTCTCTTTGTTAATCCTTAGTGATGATCCCTAGCATCTCACTAGTTGTGTGGGGTCAACATTGGATGGAGATGACCTTACTCACCTATGGTTAGCCTTTGGTGGTGAGCCCTTGCATCTTCCTAGTCATATGTGGATTAACATAGGGGGTCACAAAAAAAGAAGCAAAATCAAAGCAATGCAAAAGTGTTTAAAATTTAAAATATATTCCCAAAAATATTTCTCAAATGTTCATTCTAAAATGAAAACCTTTCCCTTTACCAATTATACCATGGATAACCACATATCGATTTAAGTCTAGATGAAGCTAATAAAACTATTATTTTATAAGCCTAATAGGGAGTATAATAATCCCATAGCCCATAGGGATTAAGGTTAGTGTTTTTCCTTATGATTTTTTTGATGATTAGTTTTTATATTTTTTCCATTCCATATGTCTAATTCTCTCTTCATTACCTATATCAAACTGAGCATCACTTGTCACATGGATCAACTAGTTCGATCATTACATGTAAAACAACCATTATCACATTTATGTTTTCTAAACTATCACATTATAAATGTTATTACATTATGTTATAAAATCACATATATATGCATATCCATAGAATTTTATCACAAAAAAAGATCCATAATATTTCATACATTCCTATACATCTATGATGCATAAACTAAAAATAAAATGTTACAACATTTGAATGCCTCCTGAAGTACAATTTTTAAGGATCCTACTTCACCTTCTCTAATAGCCTCTTGATCTGAGTGTCAAGGAATCCTACTCGAACTTTGATTCCTCATATGGATAATTCTATCCTGGGAGGTATCTCCATCCATAATGTGCTTGTTCAAAGAGGCACGTTTGTCTTTCAAGTAAAATAAGTCACTCAAGGTCTTAACATGAGCCTCTAACCCGAACACCTTGGCTTGAAAACTAGTAATCTTGGTCCTATAGATTATTATCTCCTTTGCTTCATGATAGGTGTGAGAAAATATGTATGAGTTTCCTCTCACACTCAAAGGTAGACCTAGGTCCACAAGTAGTTGCTCTCTACTCAGACCAAAATCAACATGGAACAAGTCTAAAAGTGAATCTTAGATTAGATTTTGCCACTCCATCATAAAATTTTCATAATACATGCACACACAAAAGTAGATTAGATTTAAAGCATAAAGAGTAAAATATACCAATAAATAAAAATAACCTAACTAAAGTATGATAAACTAAAAAACTAAAAATTAACTTACCTAGGTCTCTCTCATGCCAATTAGGGTCAGAGACCTCATCAAAGCTCATATTTTCCTCGTCCTCATCCTCAACCATTAGTTAGATGCCTACATAATCCTACTCTCCTAATCCCATAACTAATGCTAGCTACCATTTCTTTTTCTCTCCTACTCTCCTATTGGTGGCCCCTATACCACCTAGGCTACTACTGCAAGAGCTTGTATTGTATGTCCTCTTAGCGTTGTCAACTATTGAATAGCCACCCTACAACTTTAGAGGCATGTCCCCTCCTGATCCTTTCCCTACACCTAAAATTTCTTTGGTTAGTGTCCTTAGTGTCAATGGTTACCAACTCATTATGCCCAAACTAGCATTCTAAATCTCTTAATCTCTTCTATAGAAGACCTAAGGAGCTAGGAGGTTGGTTACATATTGTAGCCCAAATTATTGAGTGACACAAGCCATGGGTTATGGCTCCACTTGAATCCATCTATCCCACACCTGATGTGGTGTCTCATAGGTCATAAATGTAATTTCTTCATCCCATCAACAACATCTCATACTTAGGTATGGTTAGGTGATCATGTCACCCATTATAAAAGTCCAAACTTCCTAGGGCACATCTCTCAATGATGTCATATTTTCCCACCTCTTAGCCTTGATGGTCCCTGTGTCTATAATGTAAAATCCTATCTTATATAAAATCGTGAACTTGAAAACCAAACACATGTCAATGTTATATAGTTGATAGGTAAGGCATCCAATCTTGATATTTGGTATAAGTCTTTGTATGTCCTATAGGGAACATCTTGTGCCCATGTGAATCTTCATTAATTCTCTGTAATACACTGAAAAATTAGAGTCCAATAGTTAGTAAGCCTATTTGTCCCCTTTTACCTAACTAAGTGTAAGGACAAGATACCAATAAATCCTTTGTAGATAGCATGGTTCACTACTCTCTCCACCCCTAAAAGTATAACTCCCTACTTTTCACCCACATTAGGTATGTTATCATCTAGAAAATATTACCCATCCTTGGGCCTTAGCTTTGTTGGTAGCCTCTATCAAAGTGAAAGTACACCATGTCATACGAAAACCCAAGATCTTATAAACGTCCTTGAGAGGGATTGAACATTCTCTTGATGCTTAAAAAATCTCTAAGGTGTTTCTATCTACATATTAGTGCATGAATAAATTACAAATAAGTATAATGGATGGGACAATAATCCTAACTTGAACTACTTATCAAATCGCTACTTTATCTAACAAGATAATATACTTGGTTAATAATAGTTTAATCACATGGGGTAGCCACTCCTACTTCCTATCCCTACTCCACAAGACATATCACCCATAAAACCATAAAATTATTATTTAGTAAGTCAAAATATATCCAAAAAAATCCTAAACACTATGATGGTGAGATTTATATATAGGAAGGAGGAAGGCCCTATCTATATATAACAACCTTATCTATATATGGAGGCCATATATAAATGGGGTGTGATGGGATTAAGTTATGATTAGGCCCACTATTATCATATATATAACCATTACTAAGTGGTTATGATTGCATATAGCAGTAGTTTCACTACCATTGCATACATTAGAAATACTAGTAACTTCATCACGTGTAGATAGTTTTATCTGTCATGGTCCTAAATTGTAAAAAACACAAAATTTAACCTAAAATCAAAAAAATTGTGCATTCCTAGTTATTTATCTGATAGGACATTTTAACACCAAAATTTTCAAATGTCACTAATCCTAGGTCATTTTTAAGCAAAATCCCTAAATGTAGGCTTTTGAGAAAAATCACCTATTTGTGCCTCTCTTGTTGTTATATTCTCATCATGGTCATTGAATTAATTATAATTTTGTGAATTTAGTCAATGGTGGGCAAGAGCTCCAAATTTTTTAAAGTCATAATGTGCAAATTATTTCTATTGGAAATATTGTCATTGATGTCAAAGGTCTAGCATTATTGGTGATAAAGGCCCCATTGCATTTAATGTTGTTTGTAATAAATATATCTTGGCTAATATGAGTTAACATTTATTTAATATTAATGAATATATTTTTGATTGCATATGAGACAAAAGAAGGGCCCATGGAGAAGTCAAAGAGCCACGGGATAAAGAAAAAAGAAGGATGGGACACATTTTCGCATGAAGAGTCATCTTGGGGAATTCCAAGAGTCACCAAGTGAAGACAAAAGAGGAAGGGCGCAATTTCTCATGAAGGGACACCTTAAGGAATACGAAAAGTCACCAATATGAGGACAAAAGAGGGAAGGACATTTTTGATCATGAAGGCTCACCACATACTTTTCAAAGGCTTGAATATGAAGGGTCATAGAAGTTTGGTGCCATTTTCCATGAGGATTGAAGGATCACAAAGGGGGAAGGCCAAAGGTCATTTGGAAAGCTATAAATAAAGGCTTGAGAAGCCATTTGTAACAAGAGAGATAGAGGTTGATTTGATATTGTAATATCTAGCTTAGAAGAGCAATTGTGAGAGATAAATATGATTTGTATTTGTTATATCTAGCTTAGAAGAGCAAAGGTGAGAGAAAGGAAAGAGATGTTGTATTGATCTATCATTTGTTGAGATAAAAACATTGAGAGATAGGTGTGTGGTATACACAAAGGGGTTGGTGTGCCTGTGGGTTGGTGCTCCTATGGGTTGGTGCTCACGAATTTTTGTTGGGTTGGTGCTTGGCAAAGGGGTTGGTGCTCCTATGGGTTGGTGCTCATGAATAGTATTTGGGTTGGTGCTCGGCAAAGGGGTGTGGTGCTCCTATGGGTTGGTGCTCATGAATAATTAATGGGTTGGTGCTCAACAAAGGATTTGGTGCTCCTGCAAGCTTGGCTTGCAAATATTTTTTGGGTTGGTGCTCATTCATATACTTGAGATTGTTCTCCGTGGTTTTTCACATATTGGGTTTCCACGTTATATCTGGTGTCTCTCTCTATCTTGTGTGGTGTTTATTGTTTGAATTTTATTACATATCTTGAATGTTTGATTAAGTGGAATTTGGTTAAGGAAAAGATTTATAAAGATATATGATATACTGATTCACCCCCCCTCTCAGTATATCCCATGCTTAACAATTGGTTTCATAGCAGGTTCCTTTTTGAAAAGTTTTACAGCTTGAAGGTAGATCGGAAAAGCACGATGGCTGGGTCACAAGAAGTATTTTCTACAAATAAGGCACCTTTGTTTGATGGGATGAATTATGATTTTTGGAGCATGAGAATGAAGGTTTATTTTATGGCCCTTGGATTCGACATATGGAAAGCAGTGGTGGAGGAATATGAAGAGCCACAAACATTTGCAATTACTCCAACAAAAAAGAAGGCATGTTAATGTAATGTTAAAGCTTTAAATGTTATTTTATGTGGTTTATGTGAATCTGAATTTGGTAAAGTTATGCAATGTAAATCTACTCATGAAACTTGGGTAAAACTTGAGAATATTTACAAAGGTGATGGAAAGGTTCAGCAAGCTAAGCTGCAGACTTTTAGAAGGCAGTTTGAAAGTTTGAAGATGGAAGAAGAAGATATAGCAAGTTATCTTTTACGAGTTGATCAAATCATAAATCAGATTCAAGGTCTTGGAGAAACATTGGATGAGTCAATAGTGGTGCAAAAGGTTTTGAGATCTCTACCAATGAGATATGATGCAAAGGTTTCAGCAATCGAGGAGATGAAGAATTTAGCCAAGCTAAAGATGGATGAGCTTCATGGTATTCTCACGGCATATGAGATGCGGATAGAACAAGATAAACCCTCAAAGAGAGAAGCTTCATTCAAGACATCAAAGAAGGAGAAAGCTAAGATTCAAGAATCAAGTGATAGTTCCAGTGATGATGAAGATGACAATGGAGCACTTTTCATTCGCAAGCCAAAAAGAGGAACATATAAATATCAAGGAAAATTACCTTTTAATCTTTTAATTGTAGAAAGATTGGACATTTTTCAACTAGATGCCTAGATAAGGTTAATGATGATGAAGAAGAAAAGCCTACATACAAGAACAATTTCAAAGGCAAATCTAAGAAGGGATTTGAGAAGAAGAGCCTATATTCTGAGGATCCTAGCTCAGGCAAAGATAGTGGAGTCAGCGATTCAGAAGAAGAAGAGATTCTATTCATGGTCATGCATGAAGATGATCAAGAAGAAGAAGAGGAGGATGCTGAAGTGAATATGGAAGGAGAGCTCATTTGTGCCTTAGAAGAGTTAGAAGCTGTTCAGAAGAAGAATCGAAGATTAAAGCTCCAGATCGACAAAAATGAACAAGAGTCAAAGGAAATGATTGAAGATCTACAAGCACACTTTGAAGAAGCCAAGAAGAATAAAGAAGACCTCACAGCACAGTTAGAAATAGCAAGAAAAGAATGTCAAAGGTATGTTATTGAAATTGCCTCTTTAAAAGAAGATATTAAGAAAGCAGTCAGTGATAAAGTAGTCAGTGATTCAAAATTTGAAGATAGCACTAACATGCTAAATAAGATATTGGAAAGTCAAAAAGCAAATTCAAATAAGACAGGGATCAGATTTGAAAAGAAAAAGAGCTATGCTGAAGCTCTTACAAAAGAGGAAAGAAAAAGGGGAGAAGTGAAAAATACAGAGGATATTTCAAACAGAGAAGGCTGGAGAGAACAAAGCTACAAAAGATAATCAAGTCAGAGATATACAGACAGGTCCTATTTTTATGGCTATAGTTTTTATTGTAATGGATATGGTCACAAGAAATTAGAATGTAGAAAAAGAACTAACAATTTTAGAAATAAGGAGAAGGAAAGTCAAGGAGAGTCAAGCAGAAGCCACAACTCTTTTGCTCCTTTATCAAGCTTTGATGAAGAGACCATAGTATGCTACAAGTGCAACAAATTCAGACACATAGCTCGGTATTTCAAAAGCATGTTTGAGTTAGTCAAGAAGGATCAAAGTTTCAAAGCTCCATTCATCAAGAAGAAGGCTCAGACATGTTCATGGTAGAAGAAACAACCTGAAGATTCTATGATGTTCAGACAGCTCTACATGTAAGAGGTAAAGATCAGCCATGGTTAATTGATAGTGGATGTTTGAGGCATATGATAGGTGATAAAAGTAAGTTCACAACTCTAAAAAAGATCAATGGTGGTACAGTGAGATTTAGAGATAAAACCACCACCAGGATAGCCGAAAAAGGTACTTTAAGTTTGGATTATGGTAGAACTAAGACTAAGAATGTTTTATATGTGAAAGGTCTTAAGCATAATCTGTTGAGTGTTAGTCAAATATGTGATCAAGGATACACATTAAAGTTTCATAAAGAAGGTTGTGAGATTAGAAGAAAAGATTCAAATGAGTTGATTGCAGATGCTCAAAGGACAAGGAACAATGTATATGTTTTGTCAGATATCTTCTCTAAGGCACGATCAAAGGATACATTCAAAGATTGGTGCAAGGAGTTGAGAGTAATTTCTATTACTTCCTGCCATTGATGTTCAGCATCAGTTGAGGGGGAGCTAAGTGTTAGCTCCAGGTAGGCCCTTTGCCATTGATGTTAAAGGGGGAGAATAATAGGTACAGGTATAGGTGTAAAAAATAGGTACAGGGAATAGGTACAGGTTGCTACAGTAAGGAGGAGTTACTGTATGTTTTCAAATGATAGTATGTGTAGGTGACAGGATGTGTTAGTTTCAGGATTGAGGTTGCCATCAATGACAAATGGAGAGATTGTTGAAAATATTGTCATTGATGTCAAAGGTCTAGCATTATTGGTGATAAAGGCCCCATTGCATTTAATATTGTTTGTAATAAATAATCTTGGCTAATATGAGTTAATATTTATTTAATATTAATGAATATATTTTTGATTTCATATGAGACAAAAGAAGGGCCCATGGAGAAGTCAAAGAGCCACAGGATAAAGACAAAAGAAGGATGGGACGCATTTTCTCATGAAGAGTCATCTTGGGGAATTCCAAGAGTCACCAAGTGAAGACAAAAGAGGAAGGGCACAATTTCTCATGAAGGGACACCTTAAGGAATACGAAAAGTCACCAAGATGAGGACAAAAGAGGGAAGGACATTTTTTATCATGAAGGCTCACCACATGACTTTTCAAAGGCTTGAATATGAAGGGTCATACAAGTTTGGCACCATTTTCCATGAGGATTGAAGGGTCAGAAAGGGGGAAGGCCAAAGGTCATTTGGAAAGCTATAAATAAAGGCTTGAGAAGCCATTTGTAATAAGAGAGATAGAGGTTGATTTGATATTGTAATATCTAGCTTAGAAGAGCAATTGTGAGAGATGAATATGATTTGTATTTGTTATATCTAGCTTAGAAGAGCAAAGGTGAGAGAGAGGAAAGAGATGTTGTATTGTTCTATCATTTGTTGAGATAGCAACATTGAGAGATAGGTGTGTGGTATACACAAAGGGGTTGGTGCTCCTATGGGTTGGTGCTCACGAATTGTTGCTAGGTTAGTGCTCAGCAAAGGGGTTGGTGCTCCTGTGGGTTGGTGCTCACGAATTGTTGTTGGGTTGGTGCTCGGCAAAGGGGTTGGTGCTCATATGGGTTGGTGCTCCTATGGGTTGGTGCTCATGAATAGTAGTTGGGTTGGTGCTCGGCAAAGGGGTGTGGTGCTCCTGTGGGTTGGTGCTCATGAATAATTTTTGGGTTGGTGCTCAGCAAAGGGGTTGGTGCTCCTACAAGCTTAGCTTGTGAATATTGTTTGGGTTGGTGCTCATTCATATACTTGAGATTGTTCTCTGTGGTTTTTCCCACATTGGGTTTCCACGTTATATCTGGTGTCTCTCTCTATCTTGTGTGGTGTTTATTGTTTGAGTTTTATTGCATATCTTGAATGTTTGATTAAGTGGAATTTGGTTAAGGAAAAGATTTATAAAGATATATGATATATTGATTCACCCCCCTCTCAGTATATCCCATACTTAACAATTTCCAAATTGAGCAAATTTTACTATTTATAGTGTTGTTTTCTTTATTATTTATTTCAAAATTTTCATTTTTGAAAAAATTAATCTCAAAAGCTTCACTTTTCATGTAATTTGATGAATTTGGGAATTTTTTAGGTCTAAAGTGACATGGGGAAACCTAGAGGGTAAAATGATAATGTTTTTTATTTTTCATAAATTCATTAAAAGTTTGTTACTTTCATAGTTTGGTCTCATTTTCACCTCTTGCAGGTGGTTCACCCTACTTTGATGTTAGAAACCCTAATACAATATAAACTAGTATAATAATTTAGATTGATAGATATGACAGTCAAAAATGCATTTGAATATAAAATAGTAAAACTTATTACAATGATTTGACAAGTGGTCTATACTAAATATAGTGAGTATAACAAGGGGATGAATACATATACTTTTGGTTGACTGTTTGAATGTTATTATATTTTGATAGTGGAAAACAAATTGAAGTACCATTGTGATTTATTTGGTTTAAGAATTAGGTTTCTATTTGTATAGGGTCATTTCTGTTGAATCTAGGTTAGTATAAACTATTGATACTGAAATGTAATGTTTGGTAGTGATGTGTCAAAAGATAGGTCTATGATCATATGGTCTCATTTATCTATCTTTATAAGCTTTGCATGTGCAATGTTGAACCCCGATGATGTATGTAATTATAGAAATCAACTTCCCTCACCTTGAGACTCTAGGTATGATTGTGAGGGTAATAAACCTATAAAATTTGGGATAGCGTCATTGGATTAGCTAAACCCAATTACCCATGTTGATGATTAACTTTTACCTATGTATCCAATACTAAAAGGATGGAAATCAAATCACACAGGTCACCCACCTTGTGTGATTGTAAAATTATGATCCTTTAATTTATGAATGCATCTAATTATTTAGATTTAATACTTGAAAATACTTACTTTGACTTGGATTTAATATGCTTCAAAATTGGCTTGTGATAACTCCTAGATATTGATTCAAAATTTGAAATATAAGGAAGATCTTCTTAATGTGTAATAGTGGATATATGTGTACTAGATAAGTACCAAGTCCCCTATCAAGTGAGTCATTAATTTGTATATATAAGAGACTAATTGGATAATTTCTCATGTCACTAACATGCTAGGCAGATGATTTGATCTAAATAAAGATTTAATTTTAAAAAGTAGTCGTATCTAGGATATGGTCGATAAAATCCAGGACAGGTCATTATAAGATTGATAATACTAATCCAGTTTGATGTTACTAACTTATGTATATGAGGATTGAAATAAAGGTCTGGATACATTTGTGTAAGATAGGAACACATTTGAAATATACAATAAGGTTCTTGTGGCTATGTAATAAAAGAACAGAAGGGTCAAACTCATAAGGTAGTATGTCGGTGTGAGAGAACGGTGGGTTATGACCATAATTGTGTGCACAAGTCATGCATAGTAAATGTGTGTCAAGATTATAATTTTCAAGTAATTATTACTTGATTTTATTATCTACAAATCGCACCCCCACCCCCTTATTCTAGTAATGAAATTACTAGAGTAAAAGGAAAAGATATACCTGAGTGTGTAAAATGCACTATTTGTTTGGTAAGAAGCTCTAATTATATATGTCACTCAATAGAAAAACCTAAAACAAACATATATAGTCAATGTCCATAAATTAAAATCTAAAATATGAATTTGAATTTTAAAAATGAAATATAAATGGAGTACACATGCTTTGGTGAAAACCATGTTTCCCTTGTAACTTAATGGAGACGATATTTATTTGTTGTAGCATTTGATAATTGTGTTTATTTATTAAAATACATGGAGATTTAAGGTGATTGTACCCCAAATTTGTGTAACTATGACTATCCTTTGGCTGGGAACAAAATAATCCCCAAACCTAATAGATGTGGGCAGAAGTATGTGATGTACTAACCCAAATAACTACTCAAAAAAAAAGGGAATGACATGATTGGTTCGCGTAAAAATAAAATTGAATCAACCATTACATATGGATTATAGATTTAATTATGTAGTTTCTCTTTTGTTCAATCAAATTTAGTTCATATATTAATAAAATTCATGATCAAAAGAAAATGTACAGTGTCCATACCCCCATCATGACCTCATATTTTATTATATAGTTTTGCTCAAGTTTTTGCAATGTAAAATAAATGCATGATAAAAAGAGAATGAACAATGTTCATCCAACCATCATGACCTCAGTGTCAACAAGTGTGAAGTTGAATGACAACCATTTGTCATTCAACTTGTAAATTATAATGTTGTGTATGTGCATGAACTAGTAGCATGCCTTATGAATTTTACCAAATGATATAGAATGTTATGCATCTATATGCTGAATTTGAGAACTTGTATCTCGAATGTTGTGTATATGGAATCCCATGATTCAATAGTTCTTACATACATTATGTACATATACCCATGCATAGGCACCTAAATATATTTCAATCTATACTCAATTAACTATAAATTAAGTGCATATGCATGGCATATACCCCCATGATCTATACTAATGTACAAATATATATCATGTAAATGAACTCATTTGATATTTGAACCATTTTGAATCTATGAAATCTATACGTTGATTTCATTTTTAGTTCATGGACACATATTTCTCTATGAAAATCCCATTATAATGCCCTATTTTAGTGATGAGGGATGTGTCTTGTAAGTTACTCATCTCAAAAGAAGAATTATGTATATCAAGTAATATATAAATATAGCATCATGTATAATCATGTGAACATGTTGAGAGTATGTCATCATAGTAATGTATAATATCAATCAAGACATGTATGTAATATATGTAATGCAAGGAATATAAGTGTGGGGCGGGGGGTGAGTTGTAATAACAACTCATATATGTAATTGTGTGCAAATTGAATAAAGTGGGTTGCAAATCACATATAAGATATGAGAGTGAGAAAGAATAAAGGAGAGAGTTTATAGGATAAATAAGTTTGTAAGAAGATTTAGTAGATAAGATGAGATATTAAGGGAGATTAATTAGAGATTAGAAATAGATGTTGACTCATTGTTTATAGGAGAAACATCAACTATATATGTAATAGTTTTCTATTGAATAAATCAATAAAGTTGACTCGCTAAATTAAACCTTATGTGTCACACTTGAGCCTTCAAATATTCTCTATTATGAAGTAAAACCCATCATTGGTATCAAAGTAGGAACCTTATGGGACCATATTCTCCATTATAAAGTAAAATCCATCATTAGTATCAGAGTAGGAACTCTATGGGACCTCTATGTAATTCAAGTTTTACTTGTAATAGGAGTTTAGAGTGCAGACCATGTCTAAAATTCTTTGTTAGGGTGTGGAGCTAAAAGCTACACCTTAAGGCAAACAGGAGGGTTTCCAGTGTACACAGTCACCGGCATCGGCAGGCCACACCGACGTCGGTCAGGAGACGCAGAAGGGAAACCGGCGACGGCAGGGAGTCGGCCGGCGTCGGTCACCTCCAGGAGGGCAGGGACCGACGTTGGTCACCTGTAGCGGTCTGAACTGCTATTGACAAATAGTCAGTTAAGTGAACGCGAAGTTTGCATGTTAAAGGCTTGTTCGAAGTCTTGAGCCGCAAGTCTAATCAGTGTATGCATGAGATCTATATAATAGACTCATGGGCTGTATTGTTAAGTGGAGAATTTGGAGAAGAGCTATGTGAAGCTTGGAGAGTTCTTCCCATGGTGGAATCAAGTAGGATTCCCCATGTATGGATAAGTAAGATCAGGTTTGATATGCAGGGGTGTATGGATGCGAGGGTCAGAAAGGAGATCAGCAGGGTAGCTAGATCCAAGGTGACAGCAATACATCAGTAGGATCATGGAGAGATCTACTTGGAGTACGGTTGTGTACTCGATTGTACAGATGTGCAATGAGGTGAACAATAGCTTGTGTTAGCTGTGTGTTGTGACCTATGAGAGAAGATTACTCTGGAGGGAAGTTTATTGTAAGCCCACGAAGTGGAAGAAAGAGTGCCACCTCTTTGTTGTAAATTCCTTTGTAATGAGTTGAATATAATTATATATTGCCTCTCATATTCTGTGTGTCTTCTCATTGATAGTTATTTGTTCTTCTGGATTCCACATGTTTAGTTGCTTATACATTGGTAATCATGTGTGCTCTTAAATCTGACAAGTTGTGTCAGAGCTTTGGGGAGTTTCGGTCCTGTCATTCTTACCATTTGATATGCCCTATTTTTTCAATATGGGTGTAGTGCAGACCACTAAAAATTATGATTGGCAGTAGTTATTTGAAAAAATCAAATAATAAGGGACAAATGCTTGTATTTTTCATTTTTTGTTTCACGTTTGCAAAATAAAAATTAGTAGAAGAAAAATCAATTTTTGGAGCGCAATAAGAGGCTCTCCACAAACACAACTCTACATATTGAGGGTTTGAATAGTTTTGAGGAGCAATTGCATACAAATATTTGTATTCAGTCTAGTACATATAAATCTCACAAATTCATCTACAAGACCATACATTTGCATGCTACTGTGATTGCATAAAGGAAGATGAGTGGGTCAATATAATAAACATTGTTCACCAACGATCTATTCCATGTGAGATATTTGACTGTGTTTGTATTATGCCATGAGACATTATGCTTCATTTTTGAGAAGGAATATAATTCAACAACAATTTGTCTCATCTTCATATACATTCAACACTACAACAAAGCCAAATTTCCATACTCAAAGGTATCCAATCAGCCTTCATCTCATCTCACTCAACATTACACACAGTTTCGTATCTGTGTTCATTCTCCACTAAACTAATATCTCTTCAATTTCCCATTGATATCTTGCTTCATAGCCTAGGCTTGAACCTGAATCAAATGACATTGTGTTTTGATTCATATTTGATTCAAAATAAAAATAATCAATTCTTGTTTCAACAAAAATCTTCAACGGTGCTTTAATCTGATACAACTCAACATTCAACAGTGGTATCTTCTTATAGCTTGGCCAACTCTGTTCTATCTCAGCTTTTCATTCATACAACCCTCACCTGTGGCTTCTCCACCCCCTTACTCAATGGTGGTGGTCTGCCTCAAAGTTCATCCAAATATCCATGGTGGTGAAAGATTAAACTTTTAGGTTTTAACATTTTCAGGTTTAGTTTTAAGATTTTATTTGGTAATGTTTTTAAAGTTCATGGTTTTATCAAATGTTTAAGTGGTTTTTTTATTTATTCAAAAGTCTTTGTTTGTTATTTCTTGTATTTGTTTTTAATTTCTCATGTTTTTTACTATTCGAATGCTTCATAGTATATTAATAAAAAAATATAATTATTGAAGGTTGTAAAATAAAGTAGTTCGATACATCACGATTCAAAACTCTTTACTAAAGGAATATCCTGTATTTTTTTAAAATAATAATATTAATTAAGTTAAGCATGTGATTTCATATAAATTTGTGGTTCTTTAAATTGTTTTAGTGGTTTTAATTTATGTTTAATGATTTAAAGTTTGTTTTATTTCATGATATTTATTTTTTATTATTTATAAAGTTTTAAAGTTTTTTAAAGTCATTGTTGTTGTTGTTGTTGTTGTTGTTGTTGTTGTTGTTATTATTGTTGTTGTTGTTGTTGTTGTTGTTTGTTTATTTTTTATAATACAGTTATAATTACATAAAGTTTTGTTTTTTAAGTTTAATAGATTCATGTTTTTAAGCCTTTTTAAGTTGTGAGTTTAGGTTTTGTTGTTCCCAAAATCTGTTACTCATTTTTTTTAGACAACATATGAACTATTTTGGTCCCACATCACTGTAGCATCTCATAGTAGCCACCATCTACAGTAAGGGTCCATAGAAGCATGCCTACAGAGTCCGTAGAAATAAGCCTACAGAGTTCATAAAAACAAGCCTGCAAATTTCATAGAAACAAGCCTATGGAGTTCGTAAAACAAGCCTGTAGAGTTCGTAGAAACAAGCCTGTAGAGTCCATAGAAACAATCATGTGGAGTTCATAGAAACAAACCTATGGAGTTCATAGAAATAATCCTGTGGAGTCTGTAGAAGCAAGCTTATAGAGTCCGTAGAAATAAGCCTGCGAAGTCCGTAGAACCAAGCCTGCAGAGTCCATAGAAATCAACTTGCAGAGTCTGTAATTCTACTGGACGAAGAACAAAATGATCGCACCTTCGATATTCACTAGGGATATTCACTTGAAACAATGTTCATTCCATTACTAGAGTATTTACTTTTTCAGCTAAGGGACTCATAGGTTCAACGGGTTCAACGACTTCAACAGGCAAGCTCTCACAAAGAAACAAGTTCCCAACAAATTCAAGGTTGGTTCAATGCCAAGGTTCAACCAAAAGGTCCATCGGCAAGCTTCAAACAAAGGATTGAACCATTGAACCATTGAACCCAACTTCCAAAGGTTCAATGGTTCAATAGGTTCAAAGGTTTAATGACATCGACAGACTTAAAGAGTTAAGCGCTTCGGCAAGTTCAAAGTTCAACCGCTTCGGCAAGTTCAATGGCTTCAAAAGACTTAGAAGAAAAGAAGGCTTCGAAGAGTAAAGAATGAACCGTTGAACCTTGAACTAAAATGGTTCAATGAGTTCAGTAAGATTAGAAGGCTTTGAAGAGTAAAGAATGAACCATTGAACCTTGAACCAAAATGGTTCAAAGGTTCAACAAGTTCAATAAGATCAAAAGACTTAGAAGAATAAAGGATTCGAAGAACAAAGAATGAACCATTGAACTATTGAACATTAAACCAAAAGATTTCAAAGTTCAAAGGTTCAATGAGTTCAAAAGAAGAGAAAAGGATCCAAAAACTTTGAAGGAACAAAGGATTCAGATAAAGAGAATGAACCGTTAAACCTTGAACCAAAATGGTTCAAAGGTTCAAGGAAGCTTCAAGCAAAGGAAAGAAGTGAAAGATTTCAGAGACCAATTCAAAGAGATGGTTCAACTGATGAGCAAAGAAGTGATTGAACCAGGAAAGCGATTGAACTAGGAAAGTGATTGAACTAGATAAGCGATGGAACCAAGAAGCCGATAAGACCGCCCAAACCATTAAACCATTAAATCAATGAACTTTCACAGGTTCAAAGGTTCATGGTTCAAAATGGTTCAAATGACCAGCGACCAATGACGTCCCTGTGGACGTCAAATTTAGGGTAATTAAATAACTATTGGTTTTCAAATGTGGCATGGAACCTAAAGAACAAACTAAGTGACCAGCTAAAGAGGAAGCCAAAAGAGCCTATAGAATGAAAAGAAGAGAGGCCGAGGGCTCAAATGATGAGGAATAGACAAAATACGTTAAGGAAAGAGATAACAATACAAAAAGACCAGAAATATCTATGTAGGAGTTATTTCAGTAGGTGAAACAGTCCACCAAGTAGCATCTAAGCACGTAAGCACTCAAGGACGTAGCCTAATTTTATCCATGGAGTAAAGACAAAGTGGATAGCTGCACCAATATCTAAAAATAGACCAAACAACCCATGTTGAGAAAAATAAATTCAAGATGATTCTGTATGCCATTGTTAAAGCTAGTGCCCTATTCCAGCATGGCCCCCTGACAGGACTAAAAATGCATTCAAGGCATTGAATGCAGTATGGGACATTTTGTGAAACAAAGTGCCAAGTCTTTTTTGGTTGTTATATATTGTAATCTCTTATTTTTTCAAAAAGAGATCTCTCTGATATAAAAGCGAAACGCTGCCCAAATTGAAAGGCATTTCCTGAAACTTTGAGCTCAGATTGTTAATCATATTTCTTTATTTGAATGAGAAAGCAAGTGACCTTTCAGACTTTGTGCTGGAATAGCTTGTGTTGTTGAGAAAATTATTCTTATGTCTATTTTTTGAATGCATTCTTGTCCATTTAATTAAATAAGTAGGACTAGTGAAAGTAACCAAGAAGGTGTCCAGAAGTCGACTATGGAAAGACTTTGTGCTACCACAATTGTCTTTAGTGTGTTTATTTTTTGTTTCTTTGTAAAGGACATTAGGATGACTTTGTGCCCTCATTATCCTTCATATTTCACTCTTTGGCAGTTGAGGGGGAGACTTTGTGCTACACCTCATTCTACTAGTTATTGTGCCCTATTCCAGTTACTTTTACTACCCAAAAAGGAATCTGGCTATTGACTGAGTATTACTTTTGAAAAAAGAGAAGTACCTCTAGTAATCACCCAGGATTTCTCCTTTGTCTGTGAACATCATCTCTAAAAAAAAGAGATGGATGGTGTTATCCTACCCCTGAGTGTTATTTTCTGCATATATATATAGTATCTAGCACCTCATATTTTATAAGGAACTTCTTGTTGATGAGAGGAGAGATTTGTCCCCTTTTTATGTGGTAAACCTGCACATTTGGTTGACCAATCTCCTTATGTTGTGGTTGAAATCACCTATTTTGCTCATCAGTTAGCTGGTGACAAAATATTCACCCAAAAGTTTTTGGTGACTCCGCTGGGGACTGATGAGCATTTCCAGTCCTTTTCCAATCTATTAAAAATTGAAGCATTTCATATTGTTAGGAAACGACGTGAAGTAGGAAGAACACTTCTAGCTTCACGCCAATAGTTTTTTGGCAACTCCATTGGGGACACAACAATTTTACATAATTTGAAGCCTCAAGCTTCAGATTGAAGCATCACTTGTGTCTTATCCATTATCATTATAGCCTTATCCATTTCCATTATATACTCTGATCTGTAAAACTTGAGACACTGGTGATTGAGTGTTTCATTTCAAAAGTCACTTCTCTGATAACTCCATGCCAATAATTTTTTGGTGACTCTGTTGGGGAAGAGTACACAGTTTGAAGCCTCAAGCTTCAAGCTAAAGCAGTGCCAATTATTTTCCATTTTTTATTCTATAATCTGGCAACTCCACGCTATACTAGAAACTAGAGAGTGCAAGGTGTTGTCAACCCTATTTTTGAGTTGGTGCAGTAGGGCAATTTTGATTTGTTTCCTCCACAACTTCAAGTTCAACGAACTAGGAGTCTTCCTCCTACCAATACTAGGTCATCACTATAAGGAAGAGCTTCTTTTTCTACTGTTAGCAGAGCTTTGCCTATACGTACTCCACCCAGATTTGTTATCCCCACTTTCCATAATTAAATCATGGCGATTCAAGGCCCTTGGGGTAACTATTTTGGCCCACTCAATTTAACTCCACCTCTACATGAGCTACCACGCAATTCAAGGAATAATTTCCCCAAATGCTTTGGTGATGAGAGAGTTCATCTTGATGAACACATTACAACTTTCAGTATAGCCTATAGTGTGATAAGTGTGGAGTATGAAGACGTAACAGTTAGGTTGTTCATAGAGACATTACAAGGCGCTACTACAAATTGGTTCTATCACCTACAAGCTTGATTAGTGACTGACTGAAACACTCTCAAAACCAAGTTCAAAGCTAGGTTTAAGCATGTAGAAGATGCACATGCCCTATTGGCCCAGCTCACACAAATGAAGAAGGAACCTCATGAACCTATGAGGGATTTCATAGCCAAATTTGACAAGCTACGGAATAGGATTCCTAAAATTTCTTAGCCAACACCTGAGAATCTCAAATGCTTCTTCATCAATTCTCAGCTGCCTGAAGTGAGTTTCTTGTTGAGATGGGCTGGCCACATAGACCTTGCTACTGCTCAGGATTTGGCCACTGAGGTGGAAGATGACCTTATCTTGGTAGGAAAGATAAGGCGAGATCCTAACAAAGGTAAATCTTCTTCATCTTCTAAGAATTCATCTATAGGTACCACTAATCTAATGGTGTAGAAGCTGGCAAATGAGCTGCTAGCTCTCAAGAAGCAAATGGTGCAAGGGATGTCTTCTGCTCCTTCATACAGAGATATACCAAGGAGAACTTTTCACAATCAGTCCTACCAAGGCAATGTTGTCAGGAATCAAGGGTCGCCAAATCATCTTCCTCCCCCATAGGGGAAGCTAGCCATTGAAATAGCACCAGCCAACTCAGTAGTTGGATATCTTGAAATAGAATCTAATTTCTCCTTCCAGCCTGAGCTGAACCCAGAAGATGATGTTGATCTCTTTATAGAAAACCAAGAAGAATCAGCTGGTGACTCCAACATTGGTTTCCTAAATTACCAGGATGAACCCAAAAGTGAAGGTAAAGCAGTTGAGGGATCATACGCTATGTTCACCTAGTCCAAGAATCAGTTAGCCCAGCAAGCTAATAAAGAAAAATCAGAAGAGTGAGCTCAGCCTGTAATTTCAATTGCCAAATGAGGAACTTCTCTGCCTTTCTAGCCAAAAGACCCAGTGAGTAATAAAAAGGTAAGTACCTCAAGTATGCCTTCACCTTCCACTTTAATTTCATAGATCAGTCCTCCTCCCCCTAAAAACTAGAAGGATGAACTACCTTCCCATGTTCATAATTCATTTCAAACATTTGACATAGTCGACCATGTCAAGAAAAATAAAATTCAAATGTCTGAATTTGAATTCATGCAATCTAACCCTGAGCAGTTGGATAAGTTAGTGGAATGTGTGAAGAATAAAGCCATCCCTGTAGGACCAGCTATTCCAAAGGTGACTCCCATGTCCACCCAGAATAACCTTGTCATTGCTCCTCCTGTTGCTTCCAAGAGGACAAAACCATTTTATGTCTCCTTGCTAATAAATGGCACCAGCTTAAAAATTGCATAATAGACTCAGGTGCTTCAGACAATGTCAGGCCTGCCAAAGTGATAGAATCTCTTGTTCTCACACTAACCAATACCTTTGGGAGATGTTTCTCCATGGAGAAAAAACAAGTGTCACTATTGGGACAAATCAAGGATGCCCAATTTACATTTGTGACATTTCCAGATAAAGGGATCAAAATGATAGTCTTGGTGGCTGACGTCCTAGCCTCATACGACATTCTTCTTGGATGAAATATCTACAAGGATGTTGGTGGTGAGTTAAGTATGGGCCTGTCTGAGGTAAGGATCCTTGTGAAGGGCATCATGCAGAGGCTGCTCCCTGAAAAGGAGATAAAATATGTTGTCACTCAAACATCAGCGCCTGAAGCTTAAATTTTGTTTGAGTCTTCAAGCATGGGTAATTACTTCTTATCCATAGAGGAGGTTCATGTGGTGTTTGATGAAATTCCTAAATGTGACAGCCTGACAATCGATTTAGACAAAATAGTAGAAGGATTGGTAGAATGCAGTACAAGTGCAAAAGAATCCTCTACTCTAATTAAAAGAAACTTTGAGGAAGACACAGTTCTTATTAGCGTATAGATTCTAGAATTTGATGGTAACAATTCTCCTACTGGTGTTGGAGCTGCGACTGTGTTGATATCTCCTCAAGGAGACATTTTTCATTTTTCATACAAGTTACATTTTAGCAACACCAACAACACTGCCAAGTATGAATCTCTGTTACTCAGGTTGAAGGCTACTCAAGACAAAGGTGTAAAACTCCTTCACGCCAAAGGAGATGTTGAACTGATTGTTTGTCAAGTGAGGAACTTGTGTCAAACCAAGAACAAAATATTGCACCATTACCACAATTTGGTATGGGATTGCCTTGAAAGTTTTGATGTTTTCAATATATCTGCAATGCCTAGAGAGCTTCATAGTCGTGCAAATTCATTGGTTGTCTCTACAACCCTCATGGTTCCTCACAAAGACTTTGAAGAGCACAGTTACACTATCAAATTGGTCTTTCAACTAAGTGTATCTTATAATGCCAACAATCAAATCATGTGCTTCACTAGACTAGAAGAGCAACAAGCTATGGTAGTACACCATACTGTTGTGCACCAAAGTTAGGAAAAGGAACTCTTCACCAAGAGAGCAAGGATTTATGGTTTTTAGATTGAATACCACATCTTGCCATGGGAAAAGAAGAGAGAACCAAAAAGAGTGCACAGAAAATGTGATTCCTGGTGGAGAGTTCCATTCGCCCATCACTGATTTTGGGGAGAAAATGGTTTTTTGCTAGTTTATCAAGACGAAATGACATTTTCATTGTCTCACAGTGGGTGGCATCTAAATCACTTCAATCCTTGAAGTATCAGATAAGATCAGCTTGTACATATGTATAATTTTTGTATAGTCTTTAGCTTTTTTTGTGTTGTTCATTTTCATTTATTTTTTGCACCTTTTTTTTGGGTAGCATGACTTCATAGCCCAATGGCATACATAAAGGCACTGGAGATTCTATATTATACTCCCTTTGATTATTTTTACAATCAATGGAAGTTCCCCAACTAGAGCCAGCTATTGTTCCCAAAATTTGTTACTCATTTTTTTGGGACAACATATGAACTATTTTGGTCCCACATCACTGTAGCATCTCATAGCAGCCACCATTTGCAGTAAGAGTCTGTAGAAGTATGCCTTCATAGTCCATAGAAATAAGCCTATGGAGTTCGTAGAAACAAGCCTGTAGAGTTTGTAGAAACAAGCCTGTGGAGTTCATAGAAAAAAACCTGCAAAGTTCGTAGAAATAAGCCTATGGATTCCATAGAAACAAGCCTACAAAGTTCATAAAAACAAGCCTATGTAGTTTCTATAAAAAATCTTATGGAGTTCGTAAAAGCAAGCCTGCAGAGTCTGTAGAAATAAACCTGCAAAGTCCATAGAACCAAGCTTGAAGAGTCCATAGAAATCAGCCTACAGAGTTCATAGTTCTGCTGGATAGAGAACAAAATGATCGCACCTTCGGTATTCACTGGGGATATTTGCTTGAAACAATGTTCATTCCATTACTGGAGTATTTACTTTTTCATCTAAGGGACTCGTAGGTTCAATGGGTTCAACAACTTCAATAGGTGAGCTCTCACAAAGAAACAAGTTCCCAACACTTAGGTAATTTCAAGATTGGTTCAACACCAAGGTTCAACTAAAAGGTCCATCAGCAAGCTTAAAACAAAGGATTGAACCATTGAACCATTGAACCCCACTTCCAAAGGTTTCCATGGTTCAACAGGTTTAAAGGTTCAATGACATCGGTAGACTTAAAGAGTTAAGCACTTCAGCAAGTTCAAAGTTCAACCACTTTGGCAAGTTCAACGGCTTCAAAAGACTTAGAATAAAAGAAGGCTTCGAAGAGTAAAGAATGAACTATTGAATTGTTTAACCTTGAACTAAAATGGTTCAACAAGTTCAAAGGTTCAACGAGTTCAATAAGATCACAAGGCTTCAAAGAGTAAGAATGAACCGTTGAACCTTGAACCAAAATGGTTCAATGAGTTCAATAAAATCAAAAGACTTAGAAGAAAAAAGGATTCAAAGAACAAAGAATGAACCATTGAACCATTGAACCTTGAACCAAAATATTTCAAAGTTTAAAGGTTCAATGAGTTCAAAAGAAGAGAAAAGGATCCAAAAACTTCGAAGGAACAAAGGATTCAAAGAAAGAGAATGAACTGTTGAACCTTGAACCAAAATGGTTCAAGGTTCAAAGGTTTAAAGGTTCAAGGAAGCTTCAAGCAAAGGAAAGAAGTTGAAGATTCCAGAGACCAGTTCAAAGAGATGGTTCAACTGACGAGCAAAGAAGTGATAAAACTAGGAAAGCGATTGAACCATAGAAGCGATGGAACCAAGGAGCTGATAAGACTGCCCAAACCATTGAACCATTGAACTGATGAACTTTCATAGGTTCAAAGGGTCATGGTTCAAAATGGTTCAAATGACTAGCGACCAATGACTTCCCTGTGGACATCAAATTTAGGGTAATGAAATATCTATTGGTTTTCAAATGTGGCACGGAACCTAAAGAACAAACTAAGTGACCAGCTAAAGAGGAAGACAAAAGACCCTATAGAATGAAAAGAAGAGAGCCTGAGGTCTCAAATCATGAGGAAGAGACAAAATACATTAAGGAAAGAGAGAATAATACAAAAAGACTAGAAATATTTGTGCAAGAGTTATTTCAGTAGGTGAAACAGTCCACCAAGTAGCATCTAAGTGTGCAAGCACTCAAGGACGTGGCCTGATTTTCTCCATAGAGTAAAGACAAAGTGGATAGTTGTGTCAATATCTAGAAACAAACCAAATGACCCATGCTAAGGAGAAGACATTCGAGATGATTCTGTACGCCACAATTAAAGCTCGTGCCCTGTTCCAACATGCCCCCCTGACATGACTAAAAATGTATTCAAGGCATTGAATGTAGTATGGGCCATTTTGTGAAACAAAGTGCCAAGTCTTTTCTATATATTGTAATCTCTTATTTTTGTAAAAAGAGATCTCTCTAATATAGAAGCAAAACTCTGCCCAAATTGAAAGGCATTTCCTGAGACTTTGAGCTCAGATTGTTAATCATATTTCTTTATTTGAATGACAAAGCAAGTGACCTTTCAAACTTTGTGATGGAATAGCTTGTGTTGTTGAGGAAATTATTCTTATGTCTATTTATTGAATGCGTTCTTGTCCATTTAATTAAATAAGCAGGACTAGTGGAAGTAACCAGGAAGGTGTCCTAAAGTCGACTGTGGAAAGACTTTGTGTTGCCATAATTGTCTTTAGTGTGTTTATTTTCTATTTTTGTGTAAAGGACCTTGGGATGACTTTGTTCCCTCATTATCCTTCGTATTTCACTCTTTCGCAGTTGAGGGGGAGACTTTGTGCTACACCTCATTCTGCTAGTTATTGCACCTTGTTCCAGTTACTTTTACTACCCAGGAAGGAATCTGGTTGTTGACTGAGTATTACTTCTGAAAAAAGAGAAATACCTCCAACAATCACCTAGGATTTCTCCTTTGTCTGTGAACATCATCTCTGAAAAAAGAGAGATGGATGGTGTTATCTTACCCCTGAGTGTTATTTTCTGCATATATATATATAGTATCTAGCACCTCATATTTTAGAAGGAACCTCCCCTTGATGAGAGGAGAGATTTGTCCCCATTTGATGTGGTAAACCTGCACATTTGGTCGACCAATCTCCTTATGCTATGGTTGAAATCACCTATTTTGCTCATCAGTTAGTTAGTGACAAAATATTCACCCAATAGGTTTGAAGTCATTTTTTTAATTTTAGTATTTGTATTTGTGTCATATTTTAAGGTGAGTGTCATTTATAGCCTTTATAGTGAGTCCAAAGTTCTCAAATAAGCATATGAAGGCATTTGAGAATAAAAGAAAGATCTATCATTGTAATAGAATCTGTGTACAAAAAATGTATTCTAATGTAATAATATCCTACAGATGTATTTTTGGGTGAACCCAACATTCAAATGTTAAAATTCTAGAAGGGCTATTTAGAGTCCCTGAGTCCATGTAGTTCCTCTCCCTATGTTCACATTAGGGGAGAATGTTGAGGAATTAGTCCTCACATAGGTACTTATAACTTAGGTTATATTAGTATTAATATTTGAGAGTGTATGTAATGAGTTGTAATAACAACTCATTTATGTAATTGTGTGTGAATTGAATAAAGTGGGTTGCAACTCATGTAGAAGATATGATAGTGAGTGAGAATAAAGGAGAAGGTTTATAGGATAAATAATTTTGTAAGAATATTTAGGGGATAAGATGATATATTCAGGGAGAGTAATTAGAGATAAGAGATGGATTTTGACTCTTTGTTTGTAAGAGAAACATCAACTATATATGTAATATTTTTCTATTAAATAAATCAATGAAGTTGACTGACCAAAAACCTTGTGTTTCACACTTTTGAGCCTTCAAATGTTCTTTATTATGGGGTAAAACACATCAAGTGAAACATGTAATAAAAATTATTGTTGAAATGATAAATGATTAAGAAAATGTAGTAAAAGTGCATGATATGGAACCACTCAATGTTAGTGATCTCAATAAGTGAAACAAGCTCAATAATTTAAATAGTTAGTGTCACACATAATACTAAGGGCCACATACAAGGGACATTAAAATTTCATTAAAAAAAAGGACAAGAGCCACATGCAATGGACATAAATATGTCACAAACAAGGGACATAAAGATGTCACAAATTAGTATTGCCAAGGGCCACATGCAAGGGACATATATATGTCACATAAAATAAGGCCAAGGGCTACACACATTAGAAAAATACAAAATAGCATATTATGTAAGAGAGTAACATCATCAATGAATCATATAACAAGTAAATACTAGTCTACACCATCTATACATATTAATGTCACATCCAAGTAAAAGAGCATATCCATGTACAATTATGTAATATGTGAGTAGCTAAAAATATGTGTAAGACATATAGATAACTCAACATAGTAGAGGGTTCATCTAAAGATATTATATGTAATAGTGAAACATGTGAATTAAAAGGTCCCCAGTATCAGCATGGCCATTTATTAGAGTAAATTTTAACATTTTTTATGTTCATGTGTAGCATGTATGTCATGCATCACATTCATATACATGAAATATGTGTGTGTTTGAAAATAATATGCCATCTACCAAAAATGTGATAAATAACATATGAAAATAGTCTAATCTATATGCACAGGCTAAGACTAACCTACAACTATCCTATCTTAATATACTAAAATTGAAATAAGGTTAATCAAATAGATCATGTGAGCATTAAAGACTTCAAATGGTTGGATAAATACCTAAGATATCATCAACTAAGAACTTCGAATGACTCCTATTGAGCTTCAACTACTTAACAATACAAGACTCTTAAAGATAAGATTATACACCACTAACTCTCCCATATATATTTAGGGCATAATTATGAGTGAAATCAGAGTGAATAAAGTGTATGTGATATGATATGAATGAAATATGACCCCTATATATACTAATACAATACCCAAAACCAACCATAAACACTAAATCAGTGATATTGGCCTAGTCGATACAGTTGAAAGAAGTTAGTTGAGACATAATTATATCAGACAAGCTATTACAATATAGATGTCTAAAGATAGACTCATAATTGTATTGGGGTAGCTGATACAATATAATAAGGGTGAAGGCATAGAATAAACAATACCATACAAGCACATACCATACGATATAGGAAAGCTATCAAATCTGGTAAGATATAATAAATAGAGGTAGATATATAGACACTTAAATGAGGTCAAACTGATAGTAACACTGGTGTAATCATGATATAATAACAACATATGTCACAAATCACCATGAGCCTTTCCAACCCCATTCTTGGTGCACCCTTTAAAATGTGCACTTAAAGAGATTGATGTGTCAACAAGAAACTACAATAGAAAACATTAGTAAATGTTAAAGTAAAAAATATTATGTGTGTAAATATGCTCCACCTAAGCTCATCATGTGTCACAATAGTGAATTAAGTAAGGTGCTTTGGGAAAGAAACATAGAAACACACTAAAGCATTATTGAAAAGAAGTGTTGAAATAAATGAGCATTGATAAATGAATAACTAAAAGTACCATATACATCCATTGACTTACCTTTATCATTGAATGGATATATGTAAATACCATATCCTCAATCATGGAGGGCATAAATACTGCATTTGAGAAACCTTAGGGATACACAAATAAATATGGATAGAAGTAAAGCAAACAAACATAGGATAGTCAAACAATGGATGCATATGAAAAAATCTAAGGACTTATTAAATCATTTAGAAAACTAGCAAGATGGAAATGTTATGGCTAGGTTAGAACCAAAAGACCAAGGAAATCGATAATAACAAAGGAAAATTGATAAGCCAAAAAACTAAGGTTACTTATGATAGAAAAACCTTAAAATGCATGTGAAGTATAAGTAACAATCCAAATCAAATAAGGGATACACCAAAATGATTTATGATATAAATTACATCAAATGTAAGAGGAATAAAAAATCATACTTAAACAAATATGTGAAACATGAAAATAGAGAATTGGGACCAAGTGTCCTAAAAAAAAGGTGAATAAAAAATGAAGGTCCCAAACATAACTAAGATAAATCCTATAAATATAAGGTAATAACCAAGAAAATATGTCACAACAACTCAAAGATGCAACTTATATTCTAAAGATGAATATTTTAAGACTATAATATTACTACCATGTCTGAAAAGATATGAAGCATATAAAATTAAAAAAATGGAAAATATTTAAAAACAAACCTCCTTGTCAAAAGGAAAATAATGGAAGGAATGAAAATAGGGCATCACCAAGGAAAAAATGTGGTATTTATCAGAAACAAGACACTCAAATCTAGTTAAAAAGACTAGGGGGTTTTAACATCAATGTCCCTAGAGAATCCTACCTAACATTGTGTTTAACCCTAAAATGGATGTAGGAATCCTACCTTAGAGTATATACAGTCAATAATATAACAATGCCAATGCACAAGAGTGATAATCAGATCTACAATAGGTCAATTAAATACTAAACTGAGATATAAACATACACTGAATTTTTTAAGATGAGAATAGCTTAAATATAAAAAGTACAACTAAGTTATTCATGAAAATGAAAAAAAATTAATATACTTATTTGGTTTTGATGTTAACATAGTGTTGGATGTGGAACAAGTAGAAAATGGTATGGAATATGATTCTAGAACAATTGTTAGATTTTAAATCTGACACTTCTAGAGCTCTAGACACTAACTTCAATGTGGGAAGATTACGTCAACACTACTGTGTAGGTTTAATGTAATTGTCTAATATGGAATACATATTGGAAAAAGATGTAACCATCTAGATGCTTATGGGTTTGACTTTGGTGCATTCACATCTAGGTCATGGATTTTTACTCCTCATGAAATGTCAAAACCTTAGTTCTTCATCTTCATAGTGACCTTGGGGGAAAATGGATTAGTGGGCACACAGTGTCAAGTTGACTCCAAATACCCCTCTATCAGTGAGTATTGCCTATATAACAAATACTCTAAAGAGGTCCTTACAATGATTTAGTTATCCCCTTTATGTTGGTTTGTGTGTGAATCATAAAATATGTGCAAAGTAAGTATAATAGTGACCTAGCTTATAACTTAGAAAATTGGGCTCTTGGGATTCTCCTTTTGTACTTCGTACCTATATATGTGTTTGTACCTATGATTGGTATATAAATAAGGAAGTTTTATTCAATTGAATGCTTGATAGAGTGCTTTTGATAGGTTGCCTTGGTCTCTATTGGTATTTTACTAGGTCTTGTAAGTGAGGAATGAATAAGGCTTGATATTGTATTTATATTAATCCATTTGAATAAGTACCTCACATTAAAGCACTTAATCCAACCATTAGGATATATTTCACTTTCAAAATAGATGGTTTTAGAGTACTGAACACTTGTGTTAGGTAAAGACACTAATGTTGATGCTAGTGTTTGTCCCAGACATTAGTATCTAGGGAGGAGGAAAGTAGGTACAGGTTTAGAAATTTTAGAGATGGAAGATAAACATATTTTAAGTATTTTGGGCAAGATAGAAGGCTCAAGTTATTAACATAAGACTGGTCAAACTAATAAATAGGCTAAGGGACATAAGATAGAGTAGAAACGAGACTTGTAGAAGGTGGGAGAGGTCCAAAACTTAGAGGAACAACCAAGGTCTGAGTTGATTAAGTGTACAAGATTTAGGTGTTATATAATCCATAAATATCTACATTACCCCCCCCCCACCTTTAATTTAGTAATGAAATTACTAGTTTAAATGAAATGAATGTGTACCTGGGTGTGTATAATGCACCTTATAGTTGTGTGTGTCCAACTTGAGTGCTTTGTTGGTGACTAACTTGTAACCAAGAGTATGTTACTATATTGTCAATGAATATAATGTAGAATTGAAAGTACACTTGAAATATATTGAAATTGAAAGAGCAAGGTTTAGGAGTACACATGTGTGTTGATGTAACTCTCTTACCTATTATCAAGTTGATCTGAAAAATATGTATTATTATAAGGATCTAAAATTGAGATTAGGATAAATATAGATAAATATTGAAAGTGCATATATCCAAGGAGATAGATATATAGAGAAAGAGAGATTGGAAGGCCCATGCCCCCAACCTTAGATCAAATATGACTTGCTACTTGGTAGTTGATATTAGCTCAACCCTATATCCGAATGATACTTATAATCTGGTGAGTCTAAATGAACCAAGTCACCCTCATTGTTAAACTGGTGAGGCTAGATGATACTATCAATTCCAACCTAAAAACTAGGCAAGATTGAGTGATTTGATCACCTCAACCATACCAAGAAGGTGAACCAACTATTATAGTAGATTAGCTCAATAAAGTCTGTAAAAGTCCAATTGGGGTACTAGTACATGAAAGAGTTTTAGAATCTAAAACTAATTTGAATTTTAAAATATTAGGCACAAATTTTATTGCATATGCACCTTAGATATGTCTCATGTTAAAATTGCATATAACAATGGTACTAATGTATAGAATTTTGCCATAATTATGAATTTGAATCATATAATTGTGTGCTTTGGCCAATTTAAAAAATTATATAAGTGTGGAGAACATGCTTCCAAAGCATTCTCCCACTATATATGGAGAAATATTAAACTGATATAAGTACTAATGTGGATAATATGTTTCCAAAACATGTCCCCACTATAATCTAGAGATGTTGATTACTGAATAGGTGTGGAGAATATGCCTCAAAATCATGCCCCCAATGAATCTAAAAACTGTGAATATGTGAAAGTCATTCTCATATCACATGCATCCACTAAATCTTAAAAATTATATAATAAGTACCATATACGAAATGAGTGTGGAGAACACACTTCCAAAGCATGCTCCCACTAAATCTAAAAATTATGCCAAGTATGGAGAACATGCCTCTATGACATGCCCCCACTAATATGTCCCCTTTTGAGGTAAGGGAAAGATAGGAACTAGTAGATATATCACCTCAAAAGGATAAGATAACTATATAATTTATGAATGTAACCCTATAGCATATATAAGGAACATGTCTAGGTAGATTAGCATTGAAGTGCATAGAACCAATTTGATCGCATGAAGGCCTAAAATGCATGATAAGGATCATGGAAACATCTAGATATTAAAAACATAATATCAACAAGAAAATCAAGCATACAAATAAGAGAACTCAAAACCAAGTCAAAAGTCAATGGTCCAAGGAGGCTACAAACAAGGGGCATGCTCAAATTCTACAAAGTTGAAGGGACATGACCTATTCAAATGTCCATAAATACATGGATGGCATATTCAAATGTCCATACAATAAACAATGACATATTCAAATGTTAATGAAAGCATACATAGTCACGGGTTTCATAAGCAAAGGAACATATTCAAATGCTTGAACAATTAAAACAATATCAAGACAAGACAATCAAGAAAGTGCATAAAGTAAAGCATAAGCAACCAACATAAACATGTCATAGTAGCCTATGGATCAAATGTGTTAGGGAAAAAATGACAAGTGTATAACATATCAAGTACCATGTTTAAGATATAATCATGGATAAAGGCATCTGTAAGTATATATGTAATCTCAAACATGATGATGTAGAGTGATCATCAAACCATATAACCTATGTGTATCAAAATCAAAGAAGCAAATGCTCGCAATGTCTACATGACATGAGTAAAGGAAATACCCAACATCTAAAATAGGAATCGATCATATATTTGTGTATACTTGGATCACACTCAAGTAGAAGTGTGACACATATGTGTTTATGTATAAATAATAGGTATGTTATCTATCAACATGGAACTAACACATAAATGCCAAAGAGCCAATAGAGCATTTAGGTGCTGAAAATATTTTTGGTTTTTTGAATGTTTTTAATTTTTTTGGTATTTTTAGAATATTTGAAGATGAAATATCATCCTATGATTAAATCTAATGGATGGTCATAGATATCTCCCAATTGTGAACCTAGTTTAATAATATTGTGAAGCTACCAAGGAGTACATATAGGTTTAATATCTATCATAGTAGTATCAGTGATGTTTTGTGTATGTAAAATAAGACTCTATAATCATGAAATAGTAGTAGAAGTAATAGGAGTAGGGATTAGTGAAACCCATCATTGAGTGCTCTATGGTTTATTCAGAATATCAATAATAGGAATATGTGTAGGTGATCTAGATATTTGAATATGGTGCATAGTAGATGAAGATTCCACATAATTTAATGTATGTCTATAATGTAATGGTGTCTCAAGTACTGGCTACCTAGTAGAGGGGATTGCATGTTGCTTACCCTTTTGCAGTGAATAAGTCTTAATATGCTTGGTAATTAATTTTTTGGGTATAATTTTTTCTTATTCAAGAGGATGCTCATATGGAATTCTAGAAATTGTAATTACCTGATTGGCATGAATGTATTTAACACACCCATGCACTATAGAAGGTATTTCTTGAAGTGATGGATCCAAAGTCTTCCCAATAATATATCAAAGATGCCCATGGAAAGTATAACTATAAATTTAGTAACCACATATGTGGGATCGACCTGTAAAGGTAGGTCAATCTCACCAAGAACCTTATAGGAAGTCTGATCGAATGCTCAAATTGATCTAGTAGAAAGATGTAAATCATTCTAAGTACAACCTATGTGCATAAGTAATGTCATGGTGTAAACATTATCGCTTTCATCATTATCAATCATAACATTGTGTATAGGGTGTTTATCAAAGTATGCTCAAATGAATAAGGAATGAAGATTGAAGTCATCAACCTTAATCTCACTATCATCGAAATTAATAGAAGGCCTTTGAATCATATGAGGTATAGCTCATGTGTAAGTACCAATAATCCCATCTAGTGGGTGCTCATAATGTGGTGGAGAAGGATGTACATTACATACCATTTTCACTTTTGCTTCCTTTTTAGAATGGTATTGCAAAGGATTGTTATATATTTTTTGTTTGTGGAGATCACCAGGTTATGAGCTAGATTTCTTTAGAGGATCCTCAAATTCAATATTTTGGTCATCAATAAGATCTTGAATCTTGTGCTTCAAGATAAATCATTTTCTTGTAGAATGCCCTGGTCCCTGATGATAATCATAATAAGTATTCACATCATATGCTTTGGGTAGAGGTCAACTCACATCAACCTCGATAGGATGAGGGAGAGATATATGTTGACACTCTAGTAACCATGGGAGTAATGAATTTTAGGATTCAGGTAAATGAGAGAATTATATCCTTAGTGCATTAGATAAAACAAGATGATTACACTATTTTGAAACTATGTTAATCATGGTGGTTGTTTCCTTTTTAGGCTTAGGAGGTATTACCTTATAACTCAATTTGATTGTAAATTTGGTACTAGATGTAGATGTAGTTGGTGTGTTTTATACATAATTGATCTTCTTCAATGAAATAAGTTTCATTTTATGGTCTCATATAACATGGCATAAGTCATTGAAATATTTAAAATTATTAAAAATAATATACTCATGTAATGGAACAAGCAAAATTTACTTGAATATGCCTTAAAACTCCTTATCTACTATAATATTGGTCATTTTACCTAGCATTGTCTTATATCTCAAGACATATTCATTGATAGGTTCATTGGTTCCTTGTTTGATTTTGGCAACTTGAGCCCAAGAAACATTTTTAGAAATATTAATGGAAAAGTGTGTTAAAACTAGTATGCAAGAGGTTTGAATGATTTCATGGATTGGACAAGTAAATCATAGAACCACCATAAAGCATAATCCGTATGGCTTATTGAAAAAAATTTAGTCAAAATTTTATCGTTAGAGGCATAAACAAAGGAAGATGCATAAAATAATAGAGTATGTTGTTCAAGATCACCTTTGCCATCATAAAATGGAAACTTAGGTGCAACAAAACTAGTTGGCAAAGGGTGCAAAGAGATTTCAAGTGCAAGGGGGTTATGCAACACATCTTGTGAATATATATCATGAGGGTATTTTAAAGCATTTTATTCAATGTTTGTAACCTTTTCCTCTAAGGTTTTTATAACTTGAAGGATTTTTTAAATTATGGACACATTGGGATTTAAATTAGTAACTTGAGTAGCCACCTAGGAGGATGTAAACATGGTTTGAGTAGTAATAAGCATTGAAACTGGTATTTATGTTGAAACAATTGGTAATTCCATGATACATGTATTGATAGTAGTTTTAGGAAATAAAGGTTTAAACACATAACCTATGCCTCCACTAGATGTATTATGTTGTAATGTGTTCAAGGGGAGAGATGGTTCAACTATAGTTTTTTGAGATTTTTTTTTCCAATATAGTTTTTAGGATCTCATCAAGATCTTCAGGGTTTTATCGAGTATTCTCATGAAATAATACAATTTCTTACACTTGATGATGGTCTATTTGCTCATTTTCATTTATTTTATGGTTTTCATTATCAAAATATTCTTCTATGATAACCCTATCAATATTTTTTCATTATCAACATGGGTATCATCATGATCTAAAGTATGAGAACCCTCATTAGTTTGAGGCATCTTAGATGGTGGGAGGTAAATCTCGGTGTGTTCAATAGGTACATCTCATAATCTAGGGCCATGACTAAGTTGCATGAAAAATAGTAGAAGTAGGAAATGAAAATGTACAATAAATTGAAACCCTAGTTGGCTTAAAACCCTAAGAATAAAAAAAAATTGGATTCATAGGAATTGGGTTCACTAAATGTTTAACCCTAAAATGGATACAATAATCCTACCTTGGATTATATAAGGTTAAGAATATAGAAATGACAATTCACAAAGATGATAATCATATATACAGTAGGCCAATTAAATGTTAAAGTAAATATAAACATACATTGAAGTTCTTATGTTGAGAATAAGCTAAATATAGAAGGTACAACTAAGCTATGCATGGAAATGACAAAGAAGTAATATACTTAGTTGGTTCTGATATAATGTCCCCAAATTCAGACAAACCCTAAAAAAAATTTCACACCAAACCTTAGTTGAAAATGATATTTTCTATTTTCTAACAACAACCCTAGATAACAATGATCCCATAAAATATTATAAATGGATCATTCAAACCCTAGCATTAAATATTATTAATTTATGGAATTGATAAATGTCAAACCCTAACCAAACAAGCATGCAATTATAATTCTTCCACTTATTACCCTAGATAAAAATGACAACATGTTGGAAGTGAAATTTTCTAATTGTAAAATAATATTTAACCTTCATACATGCATCAATAAATTCTAAATATTATAATCACCAAAATTACCTTAATTTATGAATTTTCCTTGATAATTCATGGCTATAAATACTCATGAAATAATTAGAAAATTATACAAAATTCACATTATGATTCCCATAATTGATTAGCCCTATAAAGGTATAGATAGACCCCAATAATTGGGTTACCACACTACATAAGTGAATCAATTTTGGTTTAGGGATTAAATGCAGCCCTCTTGATGCTCAAAATTCCTTGATGAATGCCCCAAAACCTGTAATTTTCGTATCAAAACCTTAGGCATTTCCCTAGGTATATTCATTACCTTAGAAATAGTGTTTACTGTAAATCTAACCATCAAAGTTGAATGCAATCCCTTGGATGAGGATGTCCTAGTTGAGTACAAGGGTTTTCATCCTTGCTCCAACTTCCATTGAAATTTTTCTTCCTTAATGGTCAAGTTAAGCATTTTGTACTCAATCTTGTAATTTCAATTATCAAACATAAAATATTCCTTTCAATGAATGCTCCATTCCATTTTTATATACTTCCCTCTAAGAGGGGCATTGCACTTTAAGAGGAAAACTCAACTTTTAAAAGAAAATGTTAATTACTTTATAACCTTCACTTAAGGTCTTGGGTGCCCATGACCCTAAAAAGACCACAACTTAAGTGAAATTTAGACAATAACTCAAATTTTTAAATTTTACAATTAGAACAACATGTTTCCTCTTTATTCAACTTCCCTTAGCCTTGGAAAATAAAGGACAAATAGGCTAAGGGTCTTTAAAAGCTTCATGTCCAAAATGGGGACATGACAATCCTCCCCACCCAAAATTGATTATCCTCAAGTAATAGCAACATCCATAGGGTTGTCTTAACCATAGGCCTTATACAAATCTTTATCCTTGATTCTTCCCATGGAAGAAAGACCCCGTGATGAAGCTCTTTACTGATATACTTGAAGATCTGTGGTTGCTTATGCAATATAAAAATGGTATAACAACATTTATCCTTATCTTCCCTTATCATTGAGGTCCTATACCTCAGATCTACCAAAAATATGAAGAGAAAAAAAAAATTTAAGAAATGGTAGTGTTGAAGTGGCTAAAACAATTAGTTTCAACAAGATGTTTACTAGAAAAATAAGCCTTGAAAGCCCCCCTATCAACACCTACATAAAACACAAACATGTTAGTCAAAATGGAGGACCCCCTTACTTCATGTTCCATGTGGGGATGTCTCTATTATTTTCCCAAACTTGCATACTTAATACAGATGTTGAATGGCTAAAAATATGTGTAAGGCTACCTTAGAAGGTCTAGTAGGGATGCTCATGCCATTCCTAGACTCCAAATCTATCCTTAAGCTCAGACTTATCCCCCTTATGAGGGATAGAAACTCCCAAAACATAGCTTCAATCCATTCCTCCACCCAAACACTCATGTGTTCTCTTATCTTGAAGAAGAATATTCCAAAAAAAATTATGTACTTGATGTTTATAAGACTGTAACTGAAGATTATAGTCTTATATCTGTCAAAAAACTTGTATTTACTTATTTCCAACTCATCCCTTGGGAGTTTCCTCATGCATCTCACCCTTAAGTAAAAAATAATTATCCCATAACTCTCTTAGAGAGGTTATAACCTTCACAAATAGCATCATTGGCAATCATCTTATGGTTTCCCATCATGATCATATTGCTTCGCATGTGTACCTTAAAGTGAGTGCTTTCTTGGAAAGCCTCCCAATACTCCTTAGGGTTCCTAGTGTACATTAAATCTTCTTCATTATGCAAAATATGTTGCTCAATGATTTTCTTGAAAATAATAACTATGAACAATCTTGAAGATATACCTTGTGTATGCATACCATGAAAAAGTAAACACCCTTGCCATAGTGCCCCCATGAATTTCTCTTGCCTCTCTTTTTTCACCCTTTTACAAACAAGCTTTCCACTTTCAACATAAGCATATAGAGATTGAGGGTGTTATTTCCTCAAAGATCTGCCCATTCTTTATCTTCCACACCCTATGAGTTAGAGGCCTTGACCAATCTTCCTATTGTTCATCAACTTGTATTTATAAAGTTTCCCCTTTTAGACATGAAGATTTTAAATAACCTTAGCCTATTTTTCCTTTGTTTTCCAAGGCTAAGGGACGTTGAAGAAAGAGGAAACATGTTGTTCTGATTGTAAGATTTAAAAATTTGCTTTACTATCTAACTTTCACTTAAGTTGTGGTCTTTTGAGGGTCATGGGCACCCAAGACCTTAAGTAAAGGTTATAAATTAGTTAATATTTTCTTTTAAAAGTTGATTTTCCATCCTAAAGTTCAATTCCCATCTTGAAGGGAAGGATATGAATAGGGAATGGAGCATTCATTAAAAGGCATGTTTTATGTTTGACAATTAAAATTACGATATTGAGAACAAAATGCTTAAGTTTACCATTGTGGATGAAAACCTTCAATGAAAGTTAGAGCAAGGATGGAAACCCTTGTACTCAACTAGGATATCCTCATTCAGGGGATTTCATTAAAATTCAGTGGTTGGATTTATAGTAAGCACTATTTTTAAGGTAGTGAATATACCTAGGGCAGCACCTAGGGTTTTGAGAGGAAAATTACAAGTTTTAGGCATTCATCAAGGGATTTTGAGCATCAAGATGGTTGCATTTAAGCCCTAAACCAACATCTATTCACTTATACGGTGTGTAAACCCACTTCTTAGGGTTTATGTGTACCTTTCTAGGGTTGATTAAGCATAGGAATCACAATCTGAATTTTGTATAATTTTTTGATTATTTTATGAGTGTTTCCAGCCATGAATTGTCAAGGTAAATTAAAAAATTAAGGTAATTTTGGTGATATAATATTTAGAATTTATTGATGCATGTATGAGGGTTAAATATTATTTTTCACTTGTAAAATTGTACTTCCAACATGCCCTCATTGGAAACAAGTCGAATATTTATAAATTCATGTTTGTTTGGTTAGGTTTTGACACTTATTGGTTCTAAAATTTTCTAGTATTTAATTCTAGGGTTTGAATGATCTATTTGTAGTATTTTTTGGGATCATTGTTATCTAGGGTTGTTAGAAAAGAGAAAATATCATTTTCATCTAGTGTTTGGTATGAAAAAGGATATTTTAGGGTTTGTCCCAATTTGGGTACATTAAAGATTTATGAAGTTGCTCGTTTGGTTCAAGGTCACACCAATTCATTTGAATGCCCAATTGACTACCTTGCTGCCCAAACACATTCAACAATATTTAGAACACAAATTAAGCCTACAGAGTGCTAAATTTCATACTTTGGGAGAGTTTTTCATCATTTTCACTTACCATTTTTTTACCACAAGAAAAGTGCCCAAACTCCCTTGCATTTTTAGAATTTACAAGGGGATATAATATGCCAAAATTTTCAAAATTTCTTGTGCATATGATCAATTGAATTTGCTTATTTTTTCCTTCATTGTTCCCCACACCTATTGTCCTATAATTTTTAGACCTCATGGTATATGTACCTAGATGAGTTGGCACACTTTTCAATATTTTTAATGCATAAACAACCAGTTGAGTAGACATGAAAAACTCATAATTTTTTGAGTGATTTATGGACCTATTTCTCTTGAAAAATTCATACTTCCATAAGTCATTCACCAACTGAGTTTTGACCCATTCAAGGAGTGGTTTTAACTCACCTTATTCAAAAATTTTCATGCTTTTAAATCAAGGGATTGGAAGATTTTTATAATACCTTGGTGTTTACCCATACTCAGAATTTGTCATTCCTTTGACCTATTTTGATGCACATAACTTTCCAACCCTTTACCCCTTTACCACATCATGGACATGATCAATTCATACAAGTGGAGGTGGTTGTCCCAACTTAAAAAATGTAGAACAAAGAGCACTTACCAAGTTGGTAATAGGTTGAAACTTCATGCGATGCAAGGGTTGATCCCTTTTTGAGGTTACAAACATGGTGACATAAGTGAAAAGCTGAGTTTCTCCACAATTTCTAGAATTTATTAAACATGGGATGAACTAAAATCCAAAAAAAAAATTAGAATTTTCTCCCTTTAGAGTGGGTTGAGTTGTTACCAAAAACTTAGAATTTTCTATACATGTAAAGAGCTGGAAAAGTTTAGAACTTCCTATGCACAAATGGAGCTAGATTCTCATCAATATTTCATATTTACTAGTATGTGCATAGGGCTGTGTCTTCTTAAAAAATTTAGAAATTTTTATGCAAAGAATAGACCAAGTGTTTTCCCAATGATGGGCCTATCCCAAACAATCATTTCTATATTTTAGCATGCCCTTTTATTGTGAAATTGGAGGAGTACTTACATGTTATAGTGGTTGATTAAATTCAAAATTTTCAACCTCCTTCACCCTCCTTGTTGAAAAAGCAACCAACCACTCATGGAAGGTCCCATTTATTTTATCATTACTCCTTGTTGGATCCCACATCCAAATTGGGAATTCGCAATACCCATCCTTAGGTTCTCTTAGGAAAATTCCTTCATCCCTTTAGTGCCTTTCATCTTATCTTCAATGTTAGTGTGAGCTTCATGATGTTTAAAATATTTTAAATATAAAGTAGGGTGTTGATGCAACAAACCCTTGATGTGAAGGTCATCAAATTGCTTACCTTTATATGTTGTTCTAAAAATTACAACAGATTAAAAATGAACATTAGCCTTTGGAATTTTAATCTTGTCTATTACTTTCTCCCCACCAATATGCAAAATGGATTTTTATTCATCGTGCATGATTTTTTCTTTTTTAAAAGTGGTTGCCCTACTTTATTCCTCTTCCTTGGTGCCACCCAAAATAACCTCTCTTGGTTCAACCACCCCTTTGTCTTTCACTTGTAGCTCTTATTGTTGTTCATCAACTTGCTCAAAACCCTCATCTTTCTACCGTAAAAGTTCTTATTTTCCTTCTAAGTGGATCTTGATGCCTAGGGCTTGATCCTATCACCTTTACCCAAGCCTTGGACCTATTACACTTAGTTCTTTGTGATAATTATATGTAGCTTGCAACAAATCATCCAAGATTTCATCCATTTTCCTCTTCTTCATTCCCACTTTTTGGATAAGATATTTATATTTCTCTTTTAGAAAAAACCTAGGTCACAAATCCATTGAATCACTCACACACCATAGTTGGCCAAGAAATTGGCTCTGATACCATTGTAATGTCCCCAAATTAGGATAAACCCTAAAATCTACTTTTTCACACCAAACCCAAGCTAAAAATGATATTTTCTCTTTTCTAATAATAACCTTGGATAGCAATGATCCCATAAAATATTGTAAATATATCATTCAAACCTTAACATTAAATACTAGAAATTTGTGAAGTTGATAAGTGTCAAACCCTAACCAAACAAGCGTTAATTTATAATTCTTCCACTTGTTGCCCTAGATAAAAATGACACCATGATGAAAGTGCAATTTTCCAAGTGAAAAACAATATTTAACCCTCATACATGCATCAATAAATTATGAATATTATAATCACCAAAATTACCTTAATTTATGAATTTTCCTTGACAATTCATGGTTATAAATACTCATAAAATTATATTGAATTTAGATTGTGATTTCCATGCTTGAACAGCTCGATAAGTACAAATAGACCCCAATAAGTGGGTTGCCACACTATAAAAGTGAATCATTGTTGGTTTATGGCTTAATGTAGCCCTCTTGATGCTCAAAATCCCTTGATAAATGCCCCAAAACCTATAATTTTCCTCTCAAAACCCTAGGTGTTACCCTAGGTATATTTGTTGCCTTAGAAATAGTATTTCCTACAAATCCAACCATTGAAGTTTGATGCAATACCCTGAATGAGGATGCCCTAGTTGAGTACAAGGGTTTTCATCCTTTCTCCAACTTCCATTAAAGTTTTTCATCCTCAATGGTCAAGTTAAAAATTTCATACTCAAGCTTGTAATTTCAATTATCAAACATAAAACATGCCTTCCAATGAATGTTTCATTCCATTTTTATATCCTTCCCTCCAAGAGGGGTGTTTCACTTTAGGAGGGAAACTCAAATTTTAAAATAAAATATCAATTATTTTATAACCCTTACTTAAGTTCCTGGGTGCCCATGACCCTCAAAAGACCATAACCTAAGTGCAAGTTAGATAATAAAGCAATTTTTTGAATTTTACAATTAGAACAACATGTTTCCTCTTTTTTAAACTTCTCTTAGCCTTAGAAAACAAATGAAAAATAATCTAATGGTATTAAAAAGCTTCATGTCCAAAATGGGGACATGACATCTGATGTTAATACAATGTTAGACCTAGAATAGGGAAAAAAAGTTTGGAAAATGATTGTGGAACAGTCGTCATATTATGGATTTGACACTTATAGAGTTATGAACACTAACATCAACCTAGGATGGTTACATTAATGTTACTGTATTGGTTCAATGTAAGTGTCCTATATGAAATACCTACTGAAAAAGGATATGACCACTTAGATTCTTATGGGTTTGATTTCACTTTCACTTTGGTGCATTTATATTTGGGTTATGGATTGTTATTCCTCATGAAATTTCAAAACCCTAGTTATTCATCTTCACATTGACCTTGGGGGAAAATAAGTTAGTGGTCACATGGTATTGAGCTCACCCCAAAGACAACTATGTTAGTGAGAACTCCATACATATCCAATGCTTTTAATAGGCCCTCATACTGATGTAGTTATCCCCTATGTGTTGGCTTGTGTGTGAAAAACATAATATGTGCAAAGCAAGTACAATGATAACCTAACTTATAACATGGCAAATGAGGCTCTTGGGTTTCTCCTTTAGTACTTAAGCCCTGTATATGTGTTGTACCCATGATTGGTATAGAAATAGGTAAGCTTTGTTCAATTGAATGCTTGATAGAGTGCTTTTAATAAGTTTCCTCAGTCTCACTTGGTATTTTTCTAGTTCTTGTAGGTGAGGAATGAATGAGGGTTGATCTTGTATTTATATTAATCCCTTTAGATAAGTAACTCACATTAAATCACTTATTCTAACCATTATAATACATTTCATTTGTAAAATAGATGACTTTAGGGTACTAGACACTTATGTCAGGTTAGGACACTAACATCAACACTAGTGTTTATCTTGGACATTATTTTTTAGGGAGTAGGAAAGTAAGTACAGGTTTAAAACTTATAGAGATGGAATATAAGTACATTTTAAGCATTATAGGTAAGATAGAAGACTTGGGTCATCAATATAAGACTAGTTTGACTAAGAGATAGGATAAGGGGCATAATATAGAGTAGATGCCAGACTTGTGGAAGGTGGAAGAGATCTAAAACCAAGAGGAACAACCAAGGTCTGAGTTTTTCAAGTGTACAAGACTGAGGTGTTATATAATCCATAAATATCATCTACATAATGTAAGCTTTAGCTAACTAGTGAAGTATAAAGATCATCCCATGAAGGCTAACATGCATAAAAAGTAAAGGGGTCATATCTTCCCATAACATGTTCCCTACTCCTCAAGATCCATTACAGATCCATTAGTCTAGTGTAAATATTGGTTACTTGTGTAAGCAAATAGGTTTCACTATAAATGTAGAAGATATAAACATATAATGATAGAAGACTTTTTACCCCAGTTTATTGGCTACCTACACCCCAATGGACCTTGGCTATATCATAAGGCCAAATGTGGAGTTTGATATTACTAGAATAGGAGATTTGTCAAACAAAGATCATGTATTTTAGTGTGATCTAACTTTTAAGATTATAATTTTGCATTTTTAACATTGTCATTTCTTATGATATGTCTTGTAACTCTTTTGTATTTTTCTATTTTCATCTCTATAAATTTGGAAAAACCAAATGTTGGTGCTAAAGATGACTATCACATGAGAGTTTACATTAAGTCACTAGATAGAGGACCTAAATATAATGGTATCTAAATACTCTTAAACTCACACATTAGAAAAGAGTGTGATATTGAAACTAAGCTTGGTGTGCCCAAGAAGAAATGAGAAAATATGGAATAATGAAAATGATCATAAAATAATTGGGTTGCTCTAATCAAAAGACATGTGTAAAGGAAGATGGTGCAATGATAGGTATGTAAGAATCATGATCATAATAAATGGTAAATTGTGGATGAGGACATAAAGAGATATTGTTATGATTTTACCAAAAGATAATATGAATGATTCTAAGTGAGGAAAAATACTACTCTTGATTGTTTCCATATCTTTGTGAAAATATGCCTAGCTAAGGTTGGGAGTAGAATCAAACTATAAAATATGATGTATTATGATGAGCATTTATAAGGAGGGTTTATTTGATTCCTTGGGTCTTAACATGTAGCTTCAAAATTGATAATCCATAAGGCATACTAAAAATAATCTAAAGGGTGTGTGTAATAATAAAATAGACCAAAGAATCACAAAGAATACAATGCTTGACTAAAATATGGATGGATGTTTGTGAGGAAGGTTGCTAGGTTGATACAATGTAACTCACAAGTTCAAAATCCAAGTGATGTCATAAAAATAATACCTAAGGATAAATATTGGTATTAGGCTAATGTGTAAGAAGACCCAGAGGTGTGTAAGATATATGCTAAACTATGATAAGAAATTCAAAGTAGAACCTACAAGAAATGTTAGCTCAATAGTATATATAAAAATAACTATAAACATGTAAGTAAGATGTACTAGAAATGGAAGAGTAAAACAAAACTTATCGAGAGATAATCCATGGGCGAGAGGGAAGAACATGATGGGGTTGAAAAAAATGGGTGGGAATTTAAATTTTCAAATGCAGATTCAGAAAGGGATAAAGGAGTTGAAGATGGCTCTAGGTTTGATGCTTTATCAAGGAACTCATAGACATAAGAAGTATTACAGGATAGAGAGGTAAGCCATCTAACACTCTTTTCCATAGTTTATTTTCAAATTCCTCTTCCTAGTGTGATATATTGAAGGGATCTAAGGTCAAAAAGGACTCAAATCCTATAGAGCTCTTGAAAACCATAAAGGATGGGAAAAGTCTTCATGTATAAATAACCCCAGATCTCATAAAATGAGCTTCCTCAAGGATGATTCAAGCTCTTGTGGGGAAATTTATGGGATTGAGACACAACATAGACACATTCAGAGCATGGGCAAAAATGAAATGGAATACAAAGGGAGACATGGAAATTTTAGCAATGGTTAATGGATTTTTTTATGATTTGATTCAATAACTCGGAAGACAGTGCTATGATCTTGGCTAGAGGACCATGGTTATTAGGCAAATATAGGCTCTTCCTCAAAAAATGAAAACCAAGATTTGATCTTCTAAAAGAAAACATAAATCAAATGCCCATTTGGGTGAGACTTTTAGGTTTACGCATAGAATACTAGGAAGAGGAACTATTTGCCAGCATCGCCAAATCCTTTGGATATCTAATATCCCTAGACTCAGTAACCAATGCAAGGTCTAGAGTGGTGCATGCTAGATTATGCATAAACACATTTGTTAATCAAGATTTACCTAACTCAATAGTTTTACACATGCCTTATAGAACTAGAACACAAAGGATCGAGTTTGAAATATCAACATTAATGTGTGAAAAATGTCACAAACTAGGACACTCAGTGAAGGTGTGCCATTCAGACACTAATAATATAGCATGGTAGGAAAAGGGGGGTTTCTTCAAGAATGTAGAAAAAAAATTATCCATGATTCAGAGCAAAACATGGTAGAGAATTCATACAATAGAAGCAAAAAAGGAAGGTCCAAACATGATAGAATCAAAAGATAAAGAACCATAATTAAACTCAAGGAGGGAGAGTCCAACCCAAATAGAAGGAAGGTCAAATATTTCCTAGAACAATGAAAATTGTGAATCACTTCAATCATGGAAATTATAAACTTCAAATAAGTTCAACTAGTATTAGAAGGTATCAGCATTTTGTAGGAGAATGAAGAGATCAGGTTTGAGGTTATACAACAAGAAGCTTATGGGAAAAATCAAGAACTCAACACACATAAACCATTGTTGTATAGTAAATTTCAAATTCTAGAGAAGGACTTAGATGGTGAGGATCGTAAGGAATAGGATTTAGATGTAGATGATAATGGATATAATGAAGGTGAATTAGGAGAAAGAGTAAAAGAGACTATAAGTGAGGAGAAATTAGGGGGGAGGGACTCTCTAAAAAATAATTCACAAGTTAAGGCTTCATCTTCCAAAGTCACTAGAAGAAGTGTGAAAGGACCAGACATTAGAACTCCTCCAATGAAAGGTAGACCATCCAAAAATAATTTGTTTCATAACTTAATGTAGTCAGATATAGCAGATGGACACTAAAAGACTCTCCCTTTTAAGGGAGATACACCATCTAAATAAGTTAATATGTTGATTCTTTATTGGAATATTAGGGGGATGCATAGTGTAGGAAAGCAAAAAGTCTTTAGAGAGTTTAGAAGGAATAAAAAAGCCATTGTTTTGGCCATAAGGAATCCAAAATTGAGGAAAACTATTTTTAGTAGCATAAAAAAGTGTATTGGAAAGAAGCAAAAGCAAGTTGTGTAAGTGTGTCTAGTGCTTTGGGTGGTCTGATCACTTTTTGGGACCCCAAATACCTTATAGGAGACCCTATCCTCAAATTATAGAATCATCTAGCTATTCTTTTTACAGATATTAGTGAGAATAAGCAATGGATTTTCTTTAATGTTTATGCCCCTAATACTAGGTTAGCATGCCAAAAACTGTTGAAAAACATCAAAAAATTTAAAGGCAACTATGAGCAATTGCCTTGGATTTTAGCTGGTGATTTCAACTCACCCCTTCATCTTGGAAATTAAAAAGGGGGCAATTTTGGGCATCTGGATAGCATGGAGGAATTTTATTCCTTTAGTGTTGACTTGGGAGTTCCAGATCTTGAGCTTTGTGGTCCAAAATTTACTTGGGCAAATAGAAAGCTCAGTGAGAATCTCATTCAAAGTAGATTAGATAGATTCTTCATCTCAATAGAGTGGCTGCAGCAGAAAGAATTTATTCTAAATTCTCTTTTGAAAATGCGTCAAACCATTCTCCCTTAGAATTAATTATTAAAGATTAGAAAGCTAAGCTTACTAATCACCCTTTCTGCATGGAACACATGTGGTTTACCCATCTGGACATCTAAGATAGAATGACTGAATGGTGGACTAAAAATAATATAGGGACAACTATGTTTAACCTGGCAAAAAAATTTAAAAAGATCAAATTTAAATTCAAGTAGTGAAATAAACAGGTGTTTGGCAATATTTTTGAGTAGAAAAAAGCTCTAAAAGAATAATTGATTAAAATTGAGGAAGAGATTAAAAATAAGGGGTATGATCTTCAAATTCAAAATAGGGAAAAACAAATTTTGTGCAGTTACCATACTATAACAGCTAGAGAATAATCACTATGGCGGTAAAAATCAAGAAATATTTGGCTTAAATAAGGAGATAGAAACACAAAAAAATTCCATCTATCAATGCTCAAGCACAGGAAACACAATACCATCAGGGAGATTACCAACAAAGAAGGCCAGATTATTGAAGATCAAGAAGAGATTAACAAGGTATGTGTGTAGTTCTACAAAAATATGTATACAAATGACTTCAAAAAAAATATTGAATTTGAGCAAGAATTTTGAGTGTCATTTCGAAGCTAATAAATCAAGAGGATAATTCTATGTTATTAGAACCCACTTCTAAGGAGGAACTTGAGTTCATAAATTCTAGAATGAACCTAGACAAAGCCCCGAGACTGGATGAAATACATATTGCTTTCTCCAAGACTTTTTGGGGCATTATAGGTGAGGATGTCACTGCTATTGTTAATGAATTCCTTGAGTCGGGATAACTACTTAAGGAATTCAATCACACTTTTCTCATGTTTATTCCTAAGAAAGAAGGGGTAGTGAATTTGACATATTATAGACCTATAAGTTTTTGTAATTCATCCTATAAAATCATCACTAAACTTATCACCATGAGAATGCAACCTATCATGGAGAAAATCATACAGGTTTAGTAAGGAGGATTTGTACTGAGAAGACAAATCCAAGATGGAGTAATTGTTGTCCATGAAGCTATTCACTCCAGGGAGATTAGAAAAAAGGTAGTCATATCCTCAAGTTAGATATGGCCAAGGCTTATGATAGATTAGACTAGAATTTCTTGGATAGGGTGTTGAACCAATTTGGTTTTAATGAAAAATTCAAGAAAATCATCAGAACCTGCATATCCACCTGCATGTTCTCTATTCTTGTTAATGGAGTGGCTTAGGGATACTTTAGAAGTGCAAAAGGAGTAAGGCAAGGGGACCCTCTATCACCTGTTTTGTTTATTATAATGGAAAGTCTCTAAGTAGGTATATTTCTAAGGCATTATCAAATGGTCAACTTAGAAGCTTCAAGCTAGCCAGGCAGGCAGAGCCCGTTACTCATCAACAGTTTATCGATGATACAATATTGTTGGTTGAAGCTTCTATCCAAGAATCAAGGACCTTAAAGAGATTTTTGGTCATGTATGAAAAATTTACTAATCAAAAAATTAATTTTGACAAGAGTTCAATTTACTTTTTTAACACTACAGAAGCTAGACAAAATAGAATTGCAAGAATCTTAGGTTGTCAAATTAAGAATCTATCATCCACCTATCTCAACATGCCTCTTATCAGTAATCAACTATAATTAAGTGTCTGTAATCTGTTAATTTAAAGATTCTAAAAAAGACTTGTAGGGTAGAAAGGGAAACTCCTTTCCCAAGCAGGGAAAGTTGTCTTGATTAAATCGATTCTTCAAAGCCTACCAATTTATACTCTTTCTCTTTTCAAACTGAAAAAATGAGCGGAAGAAATTCTTTAAAAAAAACAAAGAAACTTATTTTGGAATGATTATGAAGGTAGGATCAAATCCCACCTGGACACTTGGAATAAAATATGTAACAGTAAAAGACTTGGAGGTATAGGCATAAGAAATCTGCAAAGGATCAATAAAGTTATGATCTCCAAGTTTGTTTGGAGATTAATAAATACAAATTTGACCTAGGGAAAGATATTATCTCACAAATACCTTCAAGGGAGGAACCTTATTTTCATCTTAAAGATGAGTAGTTTATTAGAGGGTCACACATAAGGAACTTTCTAATTGAAAATAGGGAGATCATTCTTGAAGGATCCATTTGGCACATGGGCAATGGCAGGAATATAAACTTTTGGAGAAACAAATAGAACACAAATTTGTTTCACATTTAGATGAATATTGAATAGCATATACAAGAGAATATAACACATAAATATGGATAGTTTGTCATAGATTATTGGTAAACAAGAAATGGTTTGAAACATTAGATTAAAATCTACCTGGATGGAGTAAATCACAATGAATAGACCAAAATTGAAGATTTAAATAGGGCCATCAAAACCATCCATATCATTGAAATTAACAAGGAGGACAAGCTGATGTGGAATGATTCTTTTGACAGGAACTATAATGTCAAATCTGGGTATGAAAGGATCTCCCAAAATCAAGATGTTAAGGTGAGATGGAAAGGAGTTTGAAACAAATTCATCACCTCAAAAATAGGTTTTTTTACCTGTGTTGCCATAAAAGAGAAGATTTTGACAGTTGATAATTTAAGAGAAAAAGTATGTATTATAACAAATAGATGTGTCCTATGCAAAAAATAGAATGAAACCATTTCCCACCTTCTCATTAACTACACTTTCACACAAAAAGTATGGGATTTATTCTTGAGTAAATTCAACATCTCATGGGCCCACCTAAGTACCCCAATTGAATTTTGGCTATCCTAGAGTTGCCCCTTTAAAAATCCCCATCTAAAGCAGATATGGAACCTTACCCTTCCACACATTTGGTGGGGAATATAGGGAGCTAAAAACATCATCATCTTTAGGGAGAAGAAGTGTACTAGTAAAGTGAGCTCTGAAAGAATCTTCTCAACTATTATGGAGAATTACAACTCCATCAAAATAAAAAAATAAGGAACTCCACTCCTTTGAATGGTTACCTACACAAAACTAGCAGATTGATCTATCAGACATAGGAAAACTAGACCCTAAAGAGGAAATTTGAAAGAGAACTAAATGGAAAGTCCCAACTGAAGGATGGATGAAATTGAATTTTGATGGTGCATCGAAAGGGAATCTAGGAATTGTAGGAGGAGGGGGAATCATCAGATATGTTGAAGGGAAGATAATTGGGTCCTATGCAGGAGATATGGTCACTAAGACTAATCATTGGGTGGAGGCTCTAGCTGCCCTTTAAGGCCACAGATTAGCTAAACAACTTAATATCCAAAAGCTGGAAGTAAAAGGAGACTCTATGAACATTGTCAATTGTTTAATTGGCAAACACCCCCAAAAGTAGACTATAAAAAATATAGTTGATAAAGCTAAGACAATTCTAAACACTTTCCAACAAGTGACATTCTCCACATGTACATAAAAGGTAATAGAATTATAAACTGGTTTACCAACAAGGGAACTAGCAATGTGGGTTTCAAAACATGGCTAGATCATGAGAACTTACCTAGAGAATTATCAATAAGAATTGATAATGAAGGGAAAAAATCTTCTATTAGTATATAGTTCCATAGTTCTCTACCTCATGTCTAGGGAGACTTTATGATTTCATCAAATATATGGGAACTTAGACCCATTGATCCCAATTCTGGTTAGAAGAAACATTTAGAAAAATTAAAAGAATATGTTGAGTCTCATAATTCACCTCATGGTAGTCTTAATGGTGCTTTTAAGTGGTGCTTTAGAAGAGATGGGAAAGACATCCCAGAGCCCTGTGCGAATAGCATTACCAATATGGGTTTACTCAACATAATAGAGTACAAGCTACATCTAGAGGTCAAATTTAATAGTAGAGTTTGGAATGCCCTATAGGTGCGGGGGGGGGGTCTTTCTAGATTCATGGAAAACATTGATGGCTTCAACAAAAACCTATCCATTCAGTTTGCCAGAGCTTAGGAGTAAAGGGTTGTCAACATTAATGGGGTCATGCTTAAAATCATAGAGGTGTTAATCACCCATGTGACGAGTCTAAACATTGAAGAAACCAAAAGCCACTACACTCCTAGAGATTACAAATTGGATAAAGAGGCTTTTCTAGAGGAGGGCAAATAGTTAGAATAGCTACACAACAGATTTGATAGGGAGTCTTTTCCTAAATTGTATGTTGAGGTAGCTTTTCATATTTTTCAGTATGGTACATTAGAGGTTTTAATACAATGTTTTCAGGTGATCCATATTTAGGATGTTAAATTTTTTTAGACATGGAGTAGGTTTTAGTCTTCTTTTTTTCATTCTCAAATCTATGGAAAACTCCATCCATAAATTCAAAAATGGTAACTACACAACCCCTAGACATGAGGCAGTCATATTCCTCATTTACAAGTACTTCAAGGGCATGAATCAATTAATGCCTAATTTTACTCAAAAAAAGGAAGAAAAAATGAGAGAAGCACTGTTGGACATGAGAAAGATTAATAAAATTTGGATTAAATATCCAAGTAGCCCAAGCAGGGGTGCTAGCAGCAAGGTAATAGAAATTGGTAAAGAAAAAATGAAGATAGGAAAGGATAATAACAAAGAACAAGAGGGCATTAAAAAAGGTTTAAGAGGAGCTTCCAAATGTACCAATGAGGTCAAAGACAAAACTGAATCTAAAGAGTTTAAAAATCAACATACCCCTCTTTATAAAAAGGGGGCAAGGAAAATTGTAATTATGGATACCAACAGCAAAGAGAGGGAACAATACAGCATTTAGAAGGACACCACTAATACTCAGAGGAATACTTAGATAGGGATTGACAATCAAAATTAAAAGATCCAAATAGATAATATTGAGAAAGAAGAGAATGAATAGCCCTAGAAAGATAAAAATAAGGAGTTTAATCAAATTATGAACTCGTTCAAGACTAGGGAGAACACTGATGTTTTGACTGAAGAACTGGAGCTACAAAAGTCTCTCATAAGATGGTTCATGAGGAAAATTTTGAGCCTCAAAATCAAGATGAACATAATGAAATAGGAAAATGAAAATCTATTTGAAGTCTGGATTGAAAAAGAAGAGTATTTATAGATTCAAAGACTTAGCTTCAAGGTAGATCTTCTTGAGCATGCCAATGAGTATATTCAGAACAAACTCAATTTCATTATAAATTATAGTAAGGCCACTATGAATGAAGGATTATATAATATGTAAAACCTTTGATAGCACCTCAAAGTTGTGTTTGACCCCAGCTATACAGGTAAAGGAAAAGAGATAAAGGACCAAAGCAGCAGAGGAACACACAACATTGACTATGAAAGCATTATCAAGAAAATTGACATGAATTTAGCAACATGAAGGCATGTTGGGAAGACATTTTGGGAAGTATGAAATAATCTAAGTTGTTTGGCTGTGTGGGAGTGGTTTTTTAGTATTTCTTTAGTTGTCTTTGTGTTGTGTCATTTGGATTCTTTTTAGGGTTGTTTCCTTAGTCTGGTTCTTCTATGTTTTGATGTACTCCTAGGGTTTGGGGACCCCAGATCAAAAAAATCCCCCCTTTAACCTCAATATAAAAAAAGATGTACTAGAAAAATGGAAAAAACATACATAAAATAGAAAATAAGAATAACATATGCTAAGAAAAATACTTCTTCAAGAACTAAGCATTGGTCAGATCTTTGAAAATATGTCATCCATTTGTTTTCAATCCATAATTACTAGCTCTAAGGATGTCTTTGACTAAATAAGGACCCTGTCACTTTGGGTCATACTTACCTTAATTTTCATGGGTGTAGTCTAATTTTAGCACTAAGTATCCGACATTGAAAGTATGAACTTTGAACTTTTTACTATTTTGTTAACTATGCATGATTTGAATTGACTATTATATTGTTAAACACGCATACATCACTCATCAAGTAGATATAAGGAGTGAAGATGGGCTTTATGAATCTCTTCATCAAGAATGATGTCATAAATAGATATTTGTAAGGAGGGTAATTCTACTTCTAATTGTAAGGCAATTTTAGAAGCATAAACTAAAGAAAATGGAGTTTCCCTAGTGGTAGTATATATACTAGTAAAATAAGCCCAAAGTGTGGGGTATATCTTGTGTTGACCCCTAAAGTTTGTACAAGTATTATTCCATTTTTGGCATGCGGCATGGAGGGACCATTGTCCTTTTTTATGCAATAACTGGTATGGCATGAGAGGATTATGGCACGTAGGAGTATTGTGGTGTAAAACTTACCAAGCATGTAAGGACAATGGCATAGGAGACCCAGCGTGAGAGGACCTAGTCAAGGAAGAACGTGTCACAAGGGACATAGGAATAGAGGACTCAAAACAAGAAGCAAGAGACCAAAGGAGTGTGAGGGAAGTGAAGCACAAGGAATGCAAGAACAGCTAGAAGAGTACCTCGAGTAGGACACTTCAACCCCATCAATTGGAGGTTATGTACCAGACCACAAGGAATAAAATACTTGGCCACCAGAACATAACATAGAACAAGTGTCTAAGGGTGCAGAGGCCCAATTTTATAGGAACAACTAGTTATAAGATCCATGACTCTTAGCCTGTTGGGAGTCTATGTGACATTTATCCATGATAGTTAGAATCTTGACATTTGGACAGGGTAAAACAAGTATAAAAACCCATGTTGTAATCATTTATGGTTGTGGACCTTTAGAATATAGATTCAACATTATATCTTGTAATTTGTTAAGAAATTAATGAATAGTTAGTATTTTCAATAACTTGTGATGATTCGTGAACATTTTAAGTGTTGAATAATGAATATGTTTTATATTCTATACAGACCATGAGGCTTTGAATTATCTTGTCAACAAGCTAGTACTACATGGAAAGATTTAACATTGATTGTACTCTTCCAAGAATTCCATTTTTCCATAGTAGTAAATCCTGAGAAGACCAACTATGGACCTGATCATTTATCATGAATTGACAATGGAGAATCCTCACATGCTATAGAAGATGATATTCCTGACATACAACATTTTTGAGTTACTCGGGTACCTGTAGAGTTGGAGGATGTTGCAGCATTCCTCAATGTTGGTTACATGCCTGATTTATTGACTTCATAAGAGAAAAAGTAACTTGTGGTATGCATCACACCTTATCAACTCATAACAGGTGATCTGTACAAAATGGACCGTGATGAGGTGCTTCATCATTGTCTTAAAGTTCTCTAATAAGTACATGAAGGTATTATTGGATGGCATTACATTGGAGAGGATACCACACATAAGGTCTTGCTTGTTGGACTTTGGTGGCCAACTTTATTCAAAGATGCAAAGGCTTATGTTAGGAAATGTGATGTCTACCAGTGCATAGGAAAATCAAATAGAAGATATGCTATGTCATTGTGCCCTATTCCTTCTTAAGAACTATTCAAGAAATGGGCTATTGACTTTGTGGGGCCTATCATTCTAGTACGATGATGAATGGGCTCTTGAAACATCATTGCAATAAATGATTATCTCATGTGTTGGGTTGAAGCAGTGCCAACAAAAGACTGTACTATAGTAATTATCACATGATTTATCTAGGAAAATATTATAACATGATTTGGATGTCCCCAAAAATTCATTAGTGATTATGACACCCACTTATTAAATGAGACAATTCACATCTTATTAGCCGAGCTCAAGATCACACACCACAAGATGACACCATACCACCCATACGCTAATAGAACAGCTGAAGCCTTCAATAAGATCCTTGATACCGCTTTGACAAAAATTTGCAATGTTAGCCAGACTGATTGGGATGATAGAGTATCTACAGTATTATGGGCTTATCAAACCACATACAAGCACCTCAATAAAATTACACCATTCAACCTAGAATATGGAAAGGAAGTGGTCATACTAGTGGAGTTTCAAGTGTCATCTCTTTGAATAGTGCATATGGGAAACTTGGATGATGAAGCCTCTTTGAAATCTTAGATTGATGATTTAATGAAATTAGATGAGGCTTGATTTCTCACCCACTAGAGTCAGGATGTTGAGAAACATAAATAGAAAGCATGACATGATCACCATCTGAAGAATAAAGTATTTTATCTAGGCATGAAATTTAGACTATATGATTCCAAGTTCATGTGCCACCTTGGGAAGCTCCACATCCATTGGGATGGACCATTTATAGTTCATATCATTCAACCTATCAGAGCTTGTTGGCTAAAGAGAATAGATGGACAATTTCTCCCAAGACACTATAATGGGATTCAGTTTAGGGCGTATTGTGGTTTTTTCAAGTTCAAAATTTTTAATCAATAAGGCTTAAGGCCATTAGGTTAATATTTAATTCTTTCAATAAAAAGCATTGCCCTTGAGCCACATGACTCTTGAATATAATTTGAGTTTGTGTTTGTGATTTCATGGAGGACCATAAACCCTTTTAGTGTGGGGTAAGCCATCATGTATATAAATATAAGATATAAGACAACTTAGCACGCAAGGATCATAAGGCATGAAAATCATCTATGACATGCAAGCGATTAAGGGCGTGTGTGTCATTCAATGCACCTTGAAAGCATTTTGAAAGGTTCCCACCATTTGGGTGACAGTTGTCTTCCACTTCATCGAGAAGGTGGGACACAGTTGTCATCCACTTCCAAGAAAGGTGCGAGAAGGAATAGACCATTAATGTGATAAGGTTAGTTATGGCAAGAAGCATGTGAGTGGAATGATGGGACAAATTAGCTAAGGCACTTAATGCTCTCTATAAGATTCAAAGTATGAAGGTCATTAAAAGATATGCATTAATAACTAGAAGTGAGAAGGGGAGGGAAAGAATTAATGGAGATAAATCCCCCCCATGGCCTATAAATAAGCTTATCAAGGCCAGTTTATACTTTACCTTGCTTAAATCTTTGAGTGCTAAGCAAGATCGACGAACCAAAAAACCATAGATTGACTAAACCAAATTTATTGCAGAACGGAGTGATTATAAAGATTGAAAAAGACACAATGATGGTTTTTAGGTGAAGAGGAGAGGTTTCTAAGTTTGGATTTGTGTGTAGGAGTGGAGATTATTGAAATTACAAGTTACAAGATCCACCATTATTGAAGTGTGAAGCTTGAGAGATGAGGTAAATTAGATCACCACCATGAACTCATTTGGAAATGTGGGAAAGCCATGGGTTAACTTTGAGCACCATGGAGGGTAATGTGGATAAATAAAAAGTCTAAGATACTTGAAAATATTCTGACCATATAGAGGAGGAAGAGGTGAGTGGAGAAGCTTGGTTCCCTATAAGAGAAGAGGTTTTGAGAGACCCAGAAGAAGTGTAGCACATGGAAACCATGAGGGAAAGCACAAAATAAGTGAGAGAGAGCAAAGAAGCAAAGATGGTGAAGAAGGGAAAGCAGGCATAGGCCTCTTCATCACAAAACAACCTAGCATCTCCACCTTCATCCTTGTTAATAAAAGAGATGCAGTACCCAGAGTTGGTCTTGCATGCAAAAAACTGGGTCTCTAAGGTGTCAATTACAACCATTTTTTACTAAAACCACTATCATTTGGACAATAAAGTAGAGTTGAAAAATTATTATCAAGTCCAGACCACCAACACTAAGAATCAAGTGGTCTATGACTTGTCTATCAAGAACCAACTAGACAAAGCCGACCTATGCAACTCTTTGAACTGCCATACTTTGGCAAGCCTACTGAGGTAGTTTAGTTCCTCCTCTTGCATGTTCATGAGGACTACATCTAGTTCATGGGGTGAAACATGAATATCAACATAGAGAGGATAATCAAAGTCATGGGGCTTCAATGCTCGAGGGTGAATGTGTTGGATGACTTGGTAGATATGGAGATCTAGCAGACTACCACTATATTGATATACTAATAACAAGGGCATGTAATACATATAAGGAACCTGTAAGATCCCACCCTTAGAGTCATAGTGTGAATCATTTCCACCAAGGTTAGAGGGATCGACCAATAAAAGGAGGTGGTTATGGCCCTCCTGCACATTTCTCACCAAGTGGTTCAAGGTACACAATATAATTGGGCACTGTACTTTACCCAAAAGATAGTTAAAGATGTGGAGAAGGTGCATAAGACACTTAAGTATAGGTTTCCTTAGGGGACAATCCTCTTATTGCTAGTGTTTTATGAGATTAGGGTGCCTAACTATAGCTCAAGATCATTGAAGTAGGTATACTCCCCACTCACAAATCCCCCATTGAGTGCTTTAAATCTTTCACTTGTCCCCAGCACATCACACCAACATATAAGTTGAAGATGAGGCATTAGTTTGATGGGATGAAGGTAGCATTCAAGATTGAATGGTGCATTCCCAAGTATTTGCCCACCTTGACCACAGATCAAGTAGAAGTCACTATGAAGTAGCACTACCCCCTAGCATGTATTCGAATGAACCCTTCAAGTGAACTTTCAACATGGCTTAAACTACCATACACCTTTTCTATGTGCTACTTCATCGATTCCATCAACAAGATTTATGATGCATAACTAATCAGTCTATAGGCAAAATGGATCAATGCAAAGCACCACACCCTCCATAAAATGTTCATGTATCTAGCCAAAAAGGCCTTTATAGAGAGAGGGGAAATAAACTTGACTAACATCAAGGTTAATAATATTCTGGTCAGAGAGCAAGTCCACAAGCTATTTTACATGTTATGCCCCAACCAGTACCCTCATGATGGAGACCCCAAGGAGAGGCTCCCCCAAACACCACAAGTAAAAAAGAAGTGGCCATAACCAAGTGTTAGCACAAGTGGGTAGCAGGGCCCACAAAAATAATAGAAGATAGTAGAGGTGCAACCTTCTTGACCTACTACTTCTCAACCATCCATGGCATATCCACCTCCACCTCGCCCCTCACTTTTTTCACCTCGTCCTTCACCTTCACCACCTCCATCGTATCCATCTCACATTTCATCACCATCTGCTTCATCTTCACTTTCTCATTCCACTCCTTCCCACTCACTTACCTTGAACCCTTCATCTCCTCATCCAACTTCCCCACCTTCTCCTCCTCCATGACCACCTTCACCTCTACCTTCTCCAAATACTACCACCAGATAATGCCACAACACCCTCCAAGTCAAATGCCCCAAAGGGATCCCTCCCAAAAATAGATCCATAATTTAGGATCGAACTCGAAGAAAACTCCATCCCCAGTACAAGAGGACCCATCTGGTGATCAAGTTGATACTGATGGAATGGGAGTAGATAATATGGCCACTGAAAGCCATCAAGAAGGTGAACTTGAGCAAGACCCAGAAAGGGGAAAGGGGCTAACTGAGGGGGAACAGGAATAAAGAGGGTTGTCCACTCTACATGAATGATACCAGTTTGATGTGGAGGACAAGAACCTCTATCTTTAGAAGCATGTCCACCCCAAGGACACAACCCCAAAAATAAGGAAGTAGTTATCATTACTTTTGGAAATGTAGAGCGAAGAGCCCCAGTTTGATATTCCTTTGGATTGCATTTTTTCTAGCCCAAATGCTCTAGGTCTGCCAGACCTTATGAGGATTGATCCACAATGGCTCTCACCAATAATGACAAGTTTTGCATTTTTAAAACTAGTCATGGAAATGATGCACCAAAATATTTTCTCAAAATTAGACGTGTACATGATAGAAAAAAACATGGTAGATTTATAGAAATGTATAATAAAGAATATGCAAAAAAGCAAGTGTTAGCTGACAAAGTGGCCTCCTTGAAGCAAAAAATTCAAGAGGCCATTGACATTAAGGTAAGGGTTTTAAACCTTTGTAAGACAATTTTGAAAGAAGAGTCAACACTTATGAATGGTGTACCATTGGATGGGGATGCCATCAAAAATTTGGAAACATTGGTTGAGTTATTGCTCAAGAAAAAAAGGAACACCCCATGCCCAGAGATGAGGCCCAAGAAATACTTGAACAATTCACCACGGTGGCAAATATTTGCAAAAGTACTTTACAGAGAGTCAAGGAGGTATCCCAATTTTGGACAGCATTTTTGCGCACCTAGCATGCCTAAACAAAATAGTAGAATCCCAACTCAATGATGAGAAGGTCCTGAGGTAGCAAGTAGCTAATGTTACCCTATTAATAAAAGACCACTTCGAGCATGCAAAGTATTCAAGGATGTTGAGATGATGGAAGATGCCATTAATAAACATCATTAGCAAATAAATTCATGTTTTGCTATACTTTGAGGACAGGTTGATAAAGAGGTCTCTGACTTAGAAGACATCCAGAAGGAAGCCAACACAACCTTGGATGAATAGGTGAAAAATATCGAGACTCCAACTCAACCCGAGGAGCTAAAAGAAACAAAGGAGGCCATTAAACAAATAACTACCAAAGTCCTTGATGCATTGTCCCATTAAGATGGGCTAAAAAAGGAATTTGAGTAGAAGGAGCCAAAATTTTTAGAATATGCTAGTGCAGCTTAGTTTGAGATGGACTAAATAATTAGTGTGGGGTGATGTTGACCTCTAAATTTTGTAAAAGTATTGTTCCATTTGTGGCACATGGCATGGAGGGACCATTATCCTTTTTGACATAATAATAGACATGGCATGGGAGGACCATGGTGTGCAGGAGTATTGTGCCATGGAACTTGCTAAGCATGGAAGGTAATGGTGTAAGAGACCCAGTTTGAGAGGACCTAGTCAAGGAAGAACATGTCATGAGGGGCCTAGGAATAGAAGACTTGAAAAAATAAGTGAGAGACTAAGGGAGTGCAAGGGAATTAGAGCATGAGGAATGTAAGAATAATTAGAAGAGTACCTCAAGTAGGACACTTTGACCCCACCAATTAGAGGTTACATACCAACCTACAAGGAATAAAATACTTGGTCATCAGAACATAACATAGAATAAGCATCTAGGGGTGCAGAGGCTCGATTTAATAAGAACAACTAGTTGTAAGAGCCATGAATCTGAGCTTGTTAGGATTCTGTGTGCCATTTGTCCATGGTAGTTAGAATCTTGACACTTGGTCAGCACAAAACAAGTATAAAAACCCTTATTATAATCATTTATGGGTGTAGACCTTTGGATAATAGATATGACATTCTATCTTGTAATCTATTAAGCAATAAATGAATAGTTAGTATTTTCCATAACATGTGATGATTCATGAACATTATAAGTGTTGAATAATGAATATTTTTATTTTTAAGTCATGGGTATCTTTAAATTTTATTGCTACTGATAATGGTGATCCTAGTTATTGTAGTAGTTAATTTTGGGACAATAAGGATAATAGTGGTATATTTATGGTATTGAATAACTTAAGATTTATGCTACAAGGGATGAATAAATATATAACATTGTGCTTCAAAGCCTTTGAGAACCGGTCTTTCACTATATGTTTTGGATGAGCATGTGAGACTTACCTCTTGCATGATAAGGGTTGACGCACCAGCTTGTTGGGGAAAAGCTTCAGCACATAAAACAAAAAAAATAAAAATAAAACATATTCATTAGTCAACACTTAGAATGTTCATGAATCATCACAAGTTATGGAAAATACTAACTATTCATTAATTACTTAACATATTACAAGATAGAATGTTGTATCTATTCTCCAAAGGTCCACAACTATAAATAATTACACTAGGGGTTTTTATACTTGTTTTTTCCTGACCAAGTGTTGATATTATAACTATCATGGACAAATAGCACACAAACTCCCAATAGGTTGAGAGTCATCACTTTTACAACTGGTTGTTCCTATAAAATTGGGCCTCTATGCCCCTAGATGTTTGCTCTATGTTATGTTCTGGAAGCTAAGTATTTCATTCCTCATGGGCTGGTATGTAACCTCTGATCGATGGGGTCTAAGTATCCTAATCAAGGTACTCTTCTAAATGTTCCTGTATTCCTTGTGTTCTACTTCCCTCATGCTTTCCTAGTCTCCTGCTTCTTATTCCAAGCCCTCTATTCTCAAGTCCCTCATGACACATTTTTCCTTGACTGGGTCCTCTCATATTATGTCTCCTATACCATTATCCTTCTACACTTGGTAAGTTTTGCACCATAATACTCCTACACGCCATGGTCCTCCTACACCATGTCAGTTCTTGCATCAAAAAGGACAATAGTCCCTCTACACTGTGTGCCAAAAATAGAACAATACTTGTACAAACTTTAGGGGTCAACAACTTAAGATTCCCCACTGAAGGAGAATCACTAATAATATTTTGCAATATATTTTTAAGTATTTTATTGGTGGCCTCATCTTGACCATTTCACTAAGGGTGATAAGGTGTCAAAAATTTGTGCATAATTTTGAATTTTGTGCACAAATTGTTCATGTCTTTGTTTTTGAAGTTATTAGAGTAGGGGTTATTTATCTTTCACATATTTATTTATTATGGGATTTCTTTCCTCGCTTCTAGCTTTCCTACTTTCATGGAGAAGCTTGTTTAGGTGTATAGTTTGACCAGATGACTAGGAAGTAAGTCCCTTGACTAGTTATTCTGGGTATGGGAGTTATTCCTCTATTCTTTGATCTATTGACAAATTTTTATGGAGGAGTTACTATTATATTTTGAGGGCTTAATGACCACTTTTTGTGAAGAAGTTACTCAACACTCTCCTATATGTACATCTCATTTGGTGAATTTTTTAATTTAATGGAATATTGATATTTTGGCTCCCATTTGTCTTATGCAATATTATCATATTGATTTCATTTAGCTTGTAGTTGTGTGTTGTGTGCTTGTTTGTCTCACAGTTATCATGAACCTATGTATATGCATGATCAACTAATCTTAGCCACAAATTTGATATGATATCAAAGTGCCACCTTGGTAATCATGTGTATGGTTTTGCATTGTAAGCTTTATTTTGAAATTTTGAGATTGTTTGTAGTGCATTGTGAGGCATTTTTTAGAGGGTTTGAAAATATAATTGGGTATTTTTTTAAAATCTTATTTTATAATTTTTTGAAAGCTTTATTCTTTTGCCTTTTGATTTCATTTACAATTTATTTTGTTCCCTTATTTCCCTCTCAACCTTCCTAAGGGCTTTCCTCTCATCAGGTTATTGTTTCTTCCTTGCCTTAAATTCTTCAATTTATTTCTTCTGAGAATCTTGTTCTATAAACATTTGACAATAGTCATTTGATGTGAAAATTTGCGATTGTTGACTTACCTTTAGTGCATTATTTATTGATTTATTTGTAACCCTTTCTGTTTGAAATTTCATAAATGTTGATATTGAAGTTTATTATTCACTAATTTTATTTTGGATCTTCAACTACAATTTCTATTATTTCCTCATTGGCATTTAAATCAACAGTTTCATCTTATATGTTCCATTATCCACCTAATGCATAATAATGAACTATTTCCAGTGGGATAGAAGGCGACGATGATGGAATGCAAATATATACATTTTCTTCCATTAATTCATAATATAGGCCAATATTTATTGCTCCCTCCATCAATCATTAACGTGGGATTTATGTCGTATGCAAACTTAAATCATCTTGGCTGAAATTGAATATTACATTGTCAAGCTCTCTAACACTTTCAACATTGGTTGAATTTGCATTTGCATTTATTATTTGACCTACAACACCTTCAATATTTTTTGTTTGAAATTATTCACCTTCGAGAACTTTATCATGTTATATTTGTTCCATATTATGCATAGTATCTTAAATGTCTTCCTCATTTAGCCCTGTCAACATCATTATATTTTTATCAACAGTAATATCATCCTCTTAGACATGGAAAGTCACACTTAGAGTCATGTCATTTTCTACTCCCTCAGGGTTTAGGGGCCAAATACTTGTCCTTTAAAATATAGATATATGTTTTGCTACCCAAAGTGGCCAATTTATGTCTATTTATCTCAAAACCATGATGTGTATCCATCCATGACATCCTCTCACTCTTGAAGCAAGCCTTAAATGGACCAAACATAATTGCTTCTAATGGCTACAATTTATGTCTAGTATATAAGGGCAATGTAAGTAGGTTTATCCCTAAAGCTTGAGCTTCTTCAATCATTGAAAGTGAAACATGATTATCATGCCCATCAAATATGAGAAAATTCCTATTATTAGGCAAAACTCATCTTGGTGAAAATCTCAAGAAATGATGCATCCATTTCATAAATAGTTATTTCATCATCCATGCATGGGCTTGGGTAGCCATGCATGTACCTAGTTCATAGCCTGAAATGAAATTCTACAATTGCATTTTTTATTTGAAAATGTAGAACCCTAGGATACTTTGGCTAGTTACATTCACACATGCTAAAATAGTGATCCATTCTCTACTCTTAGACATTAACTATGCCACACTCCTTGTCTTTTTTTTGGTGATGACTTGCATGCCATAATTCCTTCCAGATTGCACCCCTATCTCATCACTATTCCATATTTTGTATGGTCCATAATTATTTTCAGTGTACAAAGTTATTATCATAAAAAAATATAACTATGGATAGCTTTAGCATAACATCCATGTCTTTGTCTAGTACTTCTACTCTTCTCATAGATAAATCAGAGTGCCTATTTTTTAAGCCTTTCCACCATGACTTATTGGGGACCTCATCATTAAAAGGGTTGGGCCTGATTTCACATACATGGGTAACGTGTGCCTTCAAATGTGATATGTCCAACCCATGCCCCATGTCAACTAAGTCCTTGCACACTAAACTATCTCACTTTCTTTTATAGTTGATAAAATAGTAAGTGAACCCCTCTTGTTAGTAGTTTTAATTCCTTTCATCCAATTGGACAAAGTACTAGGTTTCATGCCCCATTTTGTTATAGTTGCATTCATGGTGTAACAATTATCATACACATCTCTCATTACACTTTCCATAACTTCCTTTGTCCATTTAAATTTCAATGACTTCTACTTAGTGGCAATAACATATATGTTGGCTTCCTTCTTTTCCTACTTTGCAGTGGGTTTATCATCTTCCTTAACTTCTTCATCAACAACTTCAAGAAATTTGACTCCTCTATTATTTATTATTGAATGTGACTGTCTTCTTACGTATTGTATCTTCTTATTCACATTCCTCATGTTAAACTACAACATTCAATAAATTATATAATTGATTTACAATAGAATGGAAACAATATCAATAAAATCTATGAGAAACAATATTTTGTAATGTTGAAAATGTCAATGAATAAATAACAACATGAAATCATAACAACATTTTAAAATCATGACAAAATGACTTGATTGAAGTATTTTGTTTGATACATCTGACTAAATGTTTACTAGTATGTTAATGAAATTATTAATTTTTGATAGAAAGACATTAACATTTACTAGTATGCGAATGCAAACCTTCATGGATTCCATCCACATACCAATAAATGTTAGGTCTTGCAGACACTCATATTTCAACATGACACTTCATTTTATATTAATGACCCATATTAATTTTGTGTCATGCCTTCACAAAATTTTAAGCCAATGATAATATAATGTGTTCATATGAAAATTATTATTGGTCTAAATTATAAATCCAGTAGGTAAATATAAATGCATTGTAGATTAAAAAAAATACATAAACAATAATATAAAAAAGTATAAATTTCTATACAAAAATAATAACATTTATTTGTATGTGAATGAAAACTTTCAGGGCTTCCATCCACATAGCAAAAAATGTTCATTAATTTTTCAACAACACTTACGACAAAGAATATTTGTAATTTTTAAAATGTGGCTCCCATAACATGACAACATAAATTGATAAGAACATATCAATAACACGGTAAGAAGAATTCATAAAAGGGTTTGGTTTGATGCATTTGAGTCAGCATTTACTAGAATAGGAATGAAATTATAAAGTTTGATAAAAAAAATAATAACAAAATCCACTCGTATGAGAATGAAATTCAACATATATTCCTTCCACATAGCTGTAAATGTTTAGTAACACATTAAACTTCATAGTTTATACACATCAACATGAATTCATAAAATAGTTTATTAACAAGAACATATGGTCATTGACTAAAAGGAGCATGTAAATGCACCATGTAATAAATGAGTTTTTAAATGCTATACAATATTATAGGGTGACTTTGAATGCTCATTGTAGTGAATGAAAACCTTCATCCTTCTATCCACATAACAGTGATTATTCAATCTTTCAACCCATGTTGTATAGGGAAATAGAAATGTGACACGGATATAAAACACACGATGACATGAATTTTGAAAATGATATGGGATGATATAAAAATAATAACATTTAATTCTATGTGAATGAATACCTTGATGAAAACCATGAACATATGAGTAAACATTGAAGCAGATGTGAAGGCACACAAAAACACCATGAGTATAGAAGGCATATTAACAATAATAGGCACAAAAAAATAAAAAGAACACATATGTGGTTTTAGTTACAAGTAACACACCTGCACGTAAAGTTTCATCCCTCTATTATGTCGACATTAAAGGTATGGAGAGATGTTTATTGGTGGTGTGCATGGTGGCATTAACTTGACACATTAATGGAGCAATGTTCGCTAACACATTTGAAAAATGGAATTGGCTTTAAAATTAATGAGCAACGTGTTTTCCAACATGGATCTTTGAATTAGATGTGAAGGCATGTAAAAACACCATGAGCATAGAAGGCACAATAACAATAACAAACATGTGAAATAAAAAAAAACATAGATATGGGTTCAATTACAGGTAACATACTTGTGTGTAACATTTCATCACTCCATTAATATGCCACTAATTTTTTAGTCAGATGTGAAGGCATGCAAAAAAAACATAAACATAGAAGGCATAATAACAAAAAAAATCATCACTCCATTGTGCCATAGAAATTCCTTAGTGAAATGTTACATGTTTAAGAAATTTTAGGTAGTTTCCATGGTGGTTTAGAGGAAGAAGTACATGAAAATGCAGGGAAAGACATTGGTTGGTCAAACTGTTAAAACTTTCATCCCAAGTTCAAATCCCTTTCCATCCAAACTTGCAATTTTTTATATAACAATAAATTTTCATTCTTTCATAACAAGTTCAAATCCCTTTCCATCCAAAAAACATTTATGTAGGAACGTTTATTGGGTGTTTACAAAAGCCAAGGAAAGATGAAGGCAAGGATATAGGAAATTGTTGGAGATATAAATAACACAACAAAGTGAATGGAAAATATATCAACAATAGTTATGTCAATCTACATTTAAAAATGTTGATAAGTGTGAATGAATAACACTTCAACTTGAATTCATAAAATATTTTGGTTTCATATAAAAATAGTTAATATTTACTAGTCTGTCAGTGGAAAATTATAGACTTCTTACTTGGAACATGATCCTTTGAATAACTTAAGGCTACTTGGTGTTAGGATAAATTAAAACCCAGATTTATCCACAAATCACATACAAGAGAAACTATGAAATGAATTAATCAAAAACTAAAAATAAACAAAACATACACATAATAGGTGACACCAAATTTAATGTGATTCACCCAAAATGGTCTACATCCACCAAACTTGTCCAATATATTATTTCAGTAATACAAGAGAGAAACAAATATCCTGTAACAAACCCTTTTACCCCTCTCTTCCTCTTCTACCTCCACTCTATGGTAATTTTCTTCTCTTACCTCTCAGCCATATCTCAATTTCCTTTTAGGGTGAAAAACACCTAAACATAACCTCTACTATTAGATATATAAACCTATAATTAATGGCCCAAATTGACTACAAAATTACAATTTTACAAGGTAATTTTAATAAAATTTCCCCTTCGAGGGTGCTGCCCCCAAACCCCCACTAGGGCGCACGGCCCTCGGACCCCCCATTGGGGGGGTCATCACCCTTGGACACCACAAGGGGGGTTCCCCCCTTAAAACCCCCTACACCATCAGGGATACAAAGAATGGGATCCAAAACTCAGTTGAAATAACATCAAAATTTTAACCTCTGATCTTGGAAGACAATAAGGCTCCACCCCTAACACTTAAATGTCAAAGTCTGCTTCTAGTTTAATTTAAATCTAGAATCTAACACTCTCTACAAATCAAACATTTATTCTTCTACTTTTTTTTCAATTTATAGATAGATTGTATCTCAACAATATAATTTAAATTTTTGAATTTTGAATTGCCTCTGAATGGTCAGACTTAGATTTTATATTTACATTCAATTTTGTAGGTGTCACGAGTTAATGGACGTTGATAGAGTCATATGCTGGAGTCAAATATTTGAATTTTGAATAGAATAGGATATAATAAAATGTAAGCTGACCAATTATAATATTATATAACTTCAAATGTTGAATATTTTTCTTGTATAACTTACAATCAGAGTTACAAAGTGAGTTTTTAAGACTCAAAATATTTAATGAAGTTGTTTAAACATTTGCACCTTTAAAATATTACCAAATGATAGAACTTTTTAAAACTTGTATTCATTTATGAAAAAAGATATCCATTTTTATGAATATCATAATCTTTTTTTTAATATAATTTTTTTTTTTAATTGCATCACTTATTTATTTGAAATATGTATATTATTTTATATAAAAACTCATATTTTTAATATTATTTATCCAAATAATGAAAAGACCTTAATAAAATATATAGATAACTTTTACAAAAATTATATAAACAATTATATATAATTAAATATCTTTATTACATTATAATAAATAAAATTGGTCACAACTACAATTATAACTATTAGAATCTATCCAATAATTGGTCCCATTACCCTATATATAAATAATTAACTTTGTTGCTTATATTGAAAAAAAACCAACTCGTCATATCTATTTAATTTATCCTTCATTTTCCCCCACCATGGTCCAAACACTAATAATCTAATATCCAAGTTGGTTCTAAGTATCTTTCGATTTTTATTCCAAGTATCTTTTGATTTTTATTGTAGATAAATTAGAAGGGTACAAATGGGCTTCAAGCCCTATGAAAAATAAAAATAAAAAATAAATATAAAAATGTTTTTATTTTATCCTCCTCATGGAAGGAGGGACACTTAGTATTGAAAATTAAACCTTTGAGATAAGAATAAGCTGAGTATGGGTGACAACCATGATAGAGTTGAATTAATTTCTTATGATGAGGTGAAGGAAGATCCAAAAGTTTGGAAAAACTATCCAAAAGAGGGCTTATGAACATCATGGAAAGGATTTTGGGGCATGACTCTTCAATCTTCAAAGATTTTGCTAGAGGCTAGGAGGACCAAGTTGTCAGGATGAGAGGTCTCTATGTCACCATCACTGAAGAGGTAATTGGTGAAATTAAAAGCATGAGTTGTGATGGTGTAAAGGCATTTAAGGACAAAAAAGGGAAGGATGAACTAATGAAAACTTTTTTCAAAACTGACAAACTGATTTCCTCATCTCAAAAGGGGTTTCTTAGAGCATATTTATTGAGGAAATGGCCTGAGATATGTCTCCATATCATGATATATATAACCCTAGAAGGTAAGCATATGATTTTATTTTTACATCACTTTTTTATTGATGAATCATTTTAAGGGGCATAGGATTAGTCTAATATTTTTATTTCTTAAGTCCCTAGAAGCCTCAGTCACAAATTTCAAGGCAAACCCTTCTTTGGACCTCATACACCAAGGCCTCATTTTGTTGACTGAGAAGAGAGGGGAGCCCTTATGGGGGAAATATGTCATTGAGGTAATTGGTGTTCATAGTGAGAATGAGGAATTAGAGGAAAACATCGAAGAAGGATATGATAGGGGGAAAGAGGAGGAATTTTTTAACTATGAGGGCAAGGAATAAACTAGAAAAATCACCCCTGCAAGTAGTTATGAGGGAAAAATCTAGGAGCCCAAGGATATTCAAATTCTAACCCCACAAACCCCTAGGAGTAGCAAGTCTAAAGAGGTGGAACATAATATGGAAAAGATCTAAATAAATTTAGCCATGCAATATTTATTTGTATCAAAATAGTTGAGGAAATCAAAAAATTGAAGATGTTTCCAAATGAAGTTAAAATCTAGTCAGGCATAGGTGAAGGAAAGGCAAAAGCCACTAAGGAGGTGAGGTAAATTGGAGCGACACCTCTCAGCAGAAAAAAGAAGCTAGAAAAAGAAATAGAAGACAAGATAAAGGGGAAGAAAAGGCACAAAAAACTAGAGGAAAGGACACTAGATAACCACAAGAAAAGCACTACTAAAGATTCTTCCTAGGGATCGAGTAAGATAACCAGGGTATTTTCCAAGAAGAAAGAGAAGAACAAGAAAGATATAAGAAACTAGTTGTTTACGCTAATTCTGAAGAATCTCACCACTAATATCGGTTGTTTTTTTGGGTAGTTCCATTTTTTGTTGATTTTGGTTCCTTTGTTGTAATTTTGGCTGAATTTACCCTCATTGTACTTGGCCCTTGGGGATTCTACTTTATGTTTATTGTTCTCTCTTTATGTTGAACATCTTTCATTGCTTGTAAGGGTACAGGACCTTAATCATTGAAAAGAATTATATGTCTTACCATCTTTTGGATTTACATTTATACTTTCTCTTTTGATTATTGAAGCTTTATTATTGTAATGTTGAATATTCATTCAAATTTAAAAAACAAACAAATAAACTATTGTTGTCATAAGTAAACCCTTTAAGGGAAAAGGTCTATGATAAAAAAAAACCTAAGAATCAAAGAGTACATTTCAACTCTAAAATAGGATATCTTTCAGTATGGAGATCTTTCAACTGAGCTAATTAGTTGGGTGAAGTGCAGCATCAAAGTTTTCATCTTTCTGAATCGTGAAGAGTATTTTAAATTTCACTATTAAGGTCACTTAGTTTTCTAGTTATATATTACATAAGTATCTCCTCTACTTTGTGATTTCTCTCTCTTTATGATGGTTTGTGTGGTCCTTTATTATGTGAATTATGTTCCTTAGTTTTGTTGCACTTTTACTATCTTCTTATTTATTGGACTTAGTTTTTTTGCTAGCTTATTGTCTTAGGTCTATCTAGTTTTGTACCATTCCTTTGTGGCTCTCTTGGTTGGCCCTTAGGTTGATATTGTGTTGTTTCTCTTTGTTGGGTTGGTTCTATTGGGGATTGGGCCCTCTGTTGTGTCTCAATATTAGTTTGGAGTTCTAGCCTTTGTAAAAGCTCCGCATTCTAATTCATAACTCCGGTTTCAAAAGTATTTTTAGTTCATAGCTCCGGCTTCTATAAAGCATTTACCTATAATAATAAAAAAGTAAAACATGGTTAAGATGCATTTTTTTTGTAATCACTTTATATTTATATATGACTATAAACACTAAAAAATGGATCTTTGAAATTTATTTCTTATTTTTCATACATGTTATGTAAATTTGTCTATGTATGGATGAATGGTACATTTTTTGTATTATTGAGCTATTATGGTGACTTCCAATGCTTCAAACCCTCTCCCCCACATTAACCTTGTGATTATCTTGCCCTACTACCTATAATGTATGTATGGTCTTGACCCCTATTAGGACCATTCATACGGTCTTGAAACATTTTCATGTGACACCTTTTAAAAAAACACAAGTGGGATAAATGTGTGGCAACCTTCCATTCATTACTATATCTCATCATGATTATATAATAAATAATACAATAACCAAAATTAATTTGGGAAGCACCTGAACCATTTTAGATATAATCACCTACTACGATATATTAATAAGGTGGTAAAGCTATAATATAGACTATAGAATATAATAAGACCTAAGATTGAATAATATTCTTAACAAACCCTCTTGTAACCTTAAGTTTGTTGAGTCGTTGACCTTTACAACTACTATGATTTAAATGGCTCACTTAAAACTTTGATAAACATAAACCATGATGAAATCACTACTTGTAATCTATCTCCAATTCTCTAAAGAATCATACTCACTCATAGTGTGTTGTAATCAATCATATGTTAAAGAGAGAGAAAACAAATAATTCAATATAATTCTCATGAGCAACCCATATACCCAGTATAATACTTGACCATCTCAAAGGCTCAATCTCTATTAAATTATGATTGTGAACCAATCATTGTCCACAAAGCTCTGATACCACATGTTTGAACAAAAAATAAAAATAAAAAAATCATATACAAATAAATGTGTAATAAACTTTCATTTATTATTTTCTCTCAAAATAATTTTATAATACAATAATACAACACAAATCAACTTGAAAGACACATTGACCAATTTGAATATAACTACCTATTAACAATAAATTAATAAAATAATAAAATTATAATATAAACTGTAAAACTTAATAGAACTTAAAATTAAATATGTTTGAGAAACTTCCTTTATTCATTGTCTCATTAATCAGTGAAAAAAATTCTACAATAGTAAGACTTCTAATATATTTGTTTTTGCTGAAGTAGAGTTATATTATTTTGAAAAATTATTAAAAACTATTAACCAAAATAAAAAAGGGTGATATAAGATATCTCTTAAAGTCTATTATACTAAACCTTTAAAAAAATTAGAAAAGCACCAAAAAAAATTTAAGTTTGAAAATTCTATAGGTTTTATTAATATCATTAATTTTAAAATTAAGATGAATGAAAGATTCAATTATAGTTTCAACACTATTCACATCTATTAAAAATTCAATTATAAACATGTTGAGGAACATTACACCATATCTTTGTTGATTATTTATAGGTTAACATAAAAAATTATGTAATATTTTAACAATTTGCTAACCCAACATATCGATAATTTATACTCTTCTATCTACACTTACAAGATATTAAAAAAATTAAGCAAAAAACTTATTTAAACATCACTTATAATTGAACTTTACGAAAAATGTAACTTTCTAATACTAAATATCTTATACTTTGACCAAACAATTATTGTTACATAGTTATCATATTAAAAATTCATTAACTTAAAATTTTGAAATGATTTCTTTCATATTTCTGAAAAATAATAATAATAATAATCTTTAACTACTTTTAAATTATACAATGAACATGAATATTTCCCATATAATTCATACAAAAAAAGATTCCACCTAATTCGTCATGTTTGTTGAATACTTCACCCATCCACCCCACCGCCCAAAAAAATATAATTCAACGTTCCATTATGACGATGATTGATTTTTATATATAAGTGACTTCATTACATGCATTGAAAAAAAAACCACTCTTGATTTTTATATATAATTGACTTCACTTCATTACATATATTGAAAAAAAAACCATCTTTTCATGTTTGTTGAATATTAACTATATTCTAGAAGTTTTGTACAAATCTTCTTACTCAAGCATCTTTCGATTTTTATCATAGACAAATTAGAAAAGTAGAGATGGGCATTAAACAAAAATAAAAGCTTTACTTTTTTATCCTCCTCGTGGAAGGAGGGATGCTTAGTATTATAAAATGAAACCTTTGGAAAAATATATATATACCTTACTTTCTTTTGGCTTTACATTCATAATGTTATAAAGTTAATTGTATTAAAAAATGAATGAAAAGATTAAATTTTAGAGTTACATTAATTTAAATAAAAGCATTACTTTTATCCTTCTCATGGAAGGAGGGATGCTTAGTATTATAAAATGAAACCTTTGGAAAAAAATATATATACCTTACTTTCTTTTGGCTTTACATTCATAATGTTATAAAGTTAATTGTATTAAAAAATGAATGAAAAGATTAAATTTTAGAGTTACATTAATTTAAATTGAGTAACATATATTAAGTTACATAAAATTAGAGTTATATAAAGATAATAACAATTAAAATAGCATTAAGCAATGAAAGTAAGGATGAGTAATAGTAGAAGAGGAGGCATATCATTTAGCTTATCTCGCTAGTCCCACTCTTACCCTTGCTCTCACTCTGCCCCTTATTCACTTATAGCAAGTTGATCTACCATATCAGGAATGGGCTCCTAACCATCATTATATTTATATTTATCTGTCAATAATAGTATCATGCCTAGGGGCGAGATAACAAGCACTAACCGAAGGAACTTCCCTTGCGTGAGTGTTGACTATAGACATCCAATTCTCACCACTGCCATATTGAAATTTCAAGTTAAAACGACTTCCCGCAATAACACACAAACTAGACCAAACATCATTGAGATGCTCTAATTCATCCACACGTCACGTGCAATTTTTGAAACATATTGATGCACTTGATTAGGGCATGGCACTCTAACCAACTATTAGCTTCGTTTAATTCAATAAGATTCAAATTACCACTATCTAGGCAATGTTTAGGGGAAATTAACTAAAGTAAAATATTTAAATTTTGACATTGCATAAAACACCTAAATGCTGATTAGGATTAATTAACTAAGAAAATCAAATCAATTGATTAAACAAAAAATTCATGAAAATGAGCTACTTATCTAGTTATGACATATTCAAAATTCAACAAATGTTTGAATTATGACATCATTGTGGCATAATTAGAAAGTTGTCATGCACTAGGTACTTAATGGAGATAAATATATGAATTAAAATAAGCCATGCCTTGATAATGCACCCTCTTTCCAAAATAATCAATGCATTTTCCCCAAAAATTGATTCCATTTATAACCACACATCTTGATTTTGGTCCTAAACCCACAATTCATGTGCAAAACCTGTAAGTACCAAGGCCATTACACACTTTCAACAAGCTTTTCAGTGCAAAAAAAACTATGCATAAATCCTTCTAAAAGCTTCACCAATTCTTCCAATCATTCACAAACCAATCCAGTAGTGTTTGAGGAGATGTTGGAGACGTTTTCTCAACAACATTGCTAAAGATTTTGAGCTCTATATCTAGACACGACTATGATTGTGGACCGACTTTGAAGGAGATGTCCATGGGGAAGGTATAACTTGTCTTGTTTATGCTTTCTAATTTGTTTTTCTACTTCAATAGACCTTTTCCAACTGAGGGAGTAGGCTTAGTATGTTAGTTCTTGATGTTTGTTCTTGATTTTGGTCACTAACGAATGGACTAACCTATGTTGTAATCTTACTCTACATTTGGCATGCCTGGTGGGACCGTGCACCCTATAAACCCCTTAGAGGCCTTCCTAGTCTTATAATTATCAAATTTGACTATTATTTGGCATTCTTTTTTCTTTTTTCTTCCAATTTTTTCATGTTTTATCCTCTGTTTATCGGTGAAATTTCCCTACATAGCAGCGAGATTGATCTCGTAAATGGTGAGTTTGACCTGTATATCGATAGGATTGCATTTTATCACTCTTTTTCCTTTGTGTATTATGAAAGATCGATGAACTTGAACTACAAAATGATGAGTTTGACTTATAAAATGGTGAGTTTGACCTACATATTAATGTGATTGCATTTTATCACTCTCTATTTCCTCTATGTATTTTGACAGTTCGACAAACTTAATCTGTAAAACGGTGAGATTGAGTTGCATATCAATGAGGTCAAAAGCTAAATGGTGAGGTCATTGTTCTAAATTTTATTGCATCACCTTGCTAAACAGTGTGATTACCGTGCTAAATGGCGGGATTGCCTTATGTGATAATCTTCTTGAAACTTAAAAATTGTTGAAATTCAACTTCCTTAGATAGCCAAAATCAATATTCGAATGTTTAATCATTTTTTTTTATAGGTTTTGATATCTTTAAAAGTTACTTTACACAATTGACAAGGTAAATTTCATTCATCTTTTCTATTTAGTGCTTAACAACGAACATCCACTTTGACATGATGCTCCTAAGAGCACATGCATTACGTTATTTACTTAAGTGGTTTGTTATTTCCATTTATATTTGTGTAAATTATTTTGCCTATGCTCTCCCATTACCTCCTTTAAGGATCTTGGGTGACTGAAAAAGCATAAGTTTACTTGTTTGCTTATCTACCTGAAAAACTATTTTGAAGTATGCTCTTTTATTGCCCATCTATGGCATCTTGAGAATTAGAAACAAAGCATGTTTTTCTTTTTTTCTTTTTTTTACTGTTCAGGGTGGACTTCATCACCTTCCTATAATTTTTAGGGGTGCGTTTACTAGGAAGTCACATCTTATCATCATACCAACCCCATTAACTGACACGGTATACAAATTGAGGTCGCACCAATGGTATCTTAGCTAAAACATTTCTCAAAGCCTGATTATGTTGATAGCACTTCACTGAGACCCTTACGACTGAAGTGGTCACAAAAATATGATACCCTTTGGTGAATGACTCACTAAATCTCACATCTAATTGATGGATATTTATTGTGCCCACGTACCAAAAGGTCTATTAGGACCATCTAGTTTGCCAAATAAAAACTTAGAATAGAAACCACTTTTTTTACAATATTCTCATTGATGCAGGTGTGCAAAGGTATCTGCCCCCAAAGACTGCATTTTCATATAGACCTTTGAGAGAAGGATGAAATTAAAATGCCATTGTAATTGTTTTAATTACCTAATGACCCATTAAAATTTTAATCCTCTTAAAGGTGAGTATATCAAAAAAAACTCGGTGATTAAGCCATAAACCCATGTCAATTTCTAACTTACATTCATGATTGTTTGCGTATCTTGTCAAAACTAGTTTTGTGTTCACAAACACATCCAAAATATATACATCAAGTTCTAGAAGTAAAGGTATTAAAACACATCCTCACATATTCACAAATTAAGGTGTTATGTTGCCCACTTTTCCAAAACATCCTAAGCCATTTTATGGCGTTATGCCTCCCAATTAGAACAAACTTTTATCACATTTGGTACAGTTACGTTAGCCATTCCATTATTGGTTTCAAAATTACATTTATTTGTGTCAAAATCTAACTCCAAAATCCTAATTTTTGGTTCAAGTTCAGGTTCAAAATCATTCGATCTCATTCTAATTTCAAATAAATCAATTCAAGAACCAACCAAGGTCCAATCCTTATCTAAATTCAAAAACCATTTGAAATGTGTCTAGGTACACTTGCAGTGGCACCTCTTATGGCCCTAATTTCAAGAAAGAAATTTTCTATAATCCCTCAAGATACTTTATAAATTTTGAAACAATTAAGGATGGTGAAGACCATCCAATAGTGTTTGAAGATCTCCCTCCAATTGCAGGAACTAGTCAAAGATAATTCAAACAACAAACCTTGAAAGACAAGGATGAGGCACTTTTAAGACTACTAGAATCTAGAGCTAAGCTCCCACCTAACTTCCCCATAGACCAATTATGTAGTCTTGTTCACATAGAATAATTAATTGAATAAGTAGTCATCATCCAAAGTCAGCCCCTTATCCAAAATTTAAAACCAACTATTGCATCATCCAACAAGGGGAAGGGGAAATTGGTTAATCCATCCTAACAAGGCCATATTATTGTGTCTACAATCTAACAGATTATCCAAAGATATGCAGATTAGCTAGTAGTTGATTTAACCAATTCTTTAATAGTAATTTCATTCAATAATGCCACATTTGTCGATCAAAACTAGTTTTTCGAACAACCACAACAACCTTTGGCCTAATCTACATCTAATGTAGATCAATGTGCTTCTACTAAACAATCTTTTCAAACAAATACTATGCAACAAGTTCCACTTGACATGCAACATACCTTTTTTAACCACCAAGATAGCCTTTCCAATGAGCAACAAGTGCCAAATAATCTGCAATAACAAGTTATAAATAATCCACCACTACAACAAGTGTTGAGTTGATCACAACATATATTGCATGTTGCTTCTAATTTATAACAACAATGCCTTCTCATAAACCAAAAACAAATTATTCAAAACCAATAATAGATTCATCTAAACAAATAATAGATCCCCTACAATACATAACAACAAATCCCTCAACAAATTGAGAATTCAGGTTATAGGGTGAATATACCAAACAGAGTCAGACAAATGGGATCCATTCCTACTTAAGTCAATCCTAACCGAGGCCATCAAACCTAGAAAAATATCTTCCTCTCTCACAAAATGATCCCAACATCCAAGAGTGGAGTACGATTTAGGAAATTATTTTTAAACCTCAAGTAGGTAACCAAGCACCTAAGAAGTATAAATTTGATTAAATATGCCCTTTTAACCTCAGCTTTCACCAATTACCTTTATCCCCTCTTTTTGAACTGCCAAAGTTTGATTAATACAAATAGAAAGGTGACCGAAGAGAGCATTTGCATGTACTCTTTGGCATGTGCCAAGAAGTAGCTTACAGTAGCATCTATTTACTTCACTTGTTTCCATGCATTTTGGGTGGACAAGCCTTGGAGTGGCTCCTCAAATTTCCAAAGGGATCTATAACCACTTTCAATGACTTATCAAAAAAGTTTATCAACCACTTCTCCTATAACATAAAACATGAATTGATGGTCGTTGATTTATGTAATGCTAAGTAGCAGGGAGGAGAAAGCTTCTCGGCATATTTAGAAAGGTGGAGAGCCCTAGCTAATCATTTTTCACATAATTTTCTAAATAAATAGTTATCAGGTATTTTTATAGATAACCTAAATATTGAGGTTGCCCATAATCTAAGACTTCATTGTGCAAACACATTTGAAGAAATAATTGACAAAGGGGTGCAAATTAAAAAAGCACTTATTGACAAAGGTCTTATAAAGATATACTCTCAAGCCCAGTGCCAAACCAAAATTAAGCACCAATTAAAGTAAGCACAACTAAAAAATTGAAGACCTTCGCTAAAAATAAAAGCATGGTTTTTAAAGGGGTTACATAAGTGAGACATGTGCAAACAATGTACCCACTACCTACCCAAAGTACCCCACCTTATCCTTTGCTCACATTGAAAAGAGCTCCCCCACGACATGGACACTAGCAAAACAAAGTTTTTAGTGACTTCAAGGAGCCCATTGAAGCAATATTCCAAAAATTAGTAGTGGCTAATATAGTTTTTTGGCATGTTCAAAACCCTTTCTAGAGGGTCAACCCAAGCTAGCATGGTATCGTGATAATGAGTACTATGAGTACCATCGTGTGGTCGGTCATGCAATCTATAGATGCATGCAATTGAGGCATCTTTTATAGAATTTGCTTGAAAATGGGGAAATTGAGTTAGAGAAAAGGGCACATAATACCAATCAAGATATGGATATCTACAAAAAAACCTTTCCTAAGCACAACAATCAACAAAAAATAAATAATCAAAATTAAGGGAAAGGCCTTAATCAGAACTAAGGACATGATCATAATCAGTATTAAGGATAAGGCCAAAATTAGAACTAAGCCAATCATAATGATGATCGTGACACCTAAATTAACCAAATTGGCTATTGAAATGTACTATATGATTATGGCAATGTCATTGGGTGTGCTATGAGTAACTATGTTGCTACTATCAAGGTCATTCCTCATAAACTATCTAAAACTCATCATATTTTAAGCCCTTCTATTTTGGGACAACCACCTTCAACTATAGGTAATTCTAACATGGGTTAAAGTAATTCAATTGTACCTCGACTACCATGAATTACTATTCTTGGACCTCCGCCTAATTCTTTCCTGACTCAAGATTGCACAATTGTAACAAGACATCCAATATTTACCCTCCAAATCCCTTTGCCTTTTTCCAATACTAATATCAATTCCAATCAAGACTCTAAATAATTAAAATCCAACCCATCATGCCCTTTTATTGACAATTCATATAATATTGGTGAATAACTAATTAAAATGCATGTGCATATTTATATCCTAGATCTCTTACGTACATTTGAAGTTCATAGAATGATATCAAATAACTTCATCTAATAGTCCAAGGTACCCAATGACATTGATCTAGCCTAGTTTCAAGCACTTGTGGATCATTTGTCCCTAGATCAACAAATTACATTCAATCAAAGAGATATGTTATAGCCATCATTTCTTGCCATAAAGTCAAGCGGGTTCTCATAAATAATGGTTCAAGGTTAAATATAGCTTCATTAAAGTTAATACAAGATTTGGGATGCATAGCAATGGATATGTAACTGGATACCATTAAAATCAAAGCATATGATAATGCAAAGAGAAAATCTTCAGGTACCATTTGTCTGCCTATCATTATTGGGTCTTTCATCCATGACACTCTTTTGCATTTCATTAACATAGAGTTTCCCTATAATCTTCTTTTTGGTCATCCTTAGATTCATGAATTATGAGCAGTCCCTTCCACATTACACCAATGTATCAAATTTCCTCATTTAGGATTAAAGGTCACTAGTCATAACAATCTATAGGCATACCAATATTAAAAGACTCTAAAATTTGAGTATGGGAACTAAAATTATTATCCTAGCATTGCATTTTTAGGCAAAAAATAAATAAAAATTTCCCAAGTCTCCAAAATCTAATTACATTAACCCTAGTGACCTCGTGTCCACTTCTTCTAATCCACTTCTTGAATCAAATTTTTCCCACTTTACCATTGAAGAAGCCAATATTGCCATATATTAAATTTAGGATGCTTTTCACATCAGCAAACTGCCCAAATCCCCTACATCATACAAAAGGCCTAAACCTATCCCTGGCAGACCCAACATGATATGAAAAAAAAAGTCCAATTCTTATCAAAAGCAACCAATTGTGTTTATAAAAGACATGTCACCAAACGAAATTCAGCCTAACAATTATGAAGGATCCTGGTTGTATGGTGACAGTTTTGTTTCTTGCTATCAAAATGTTAAATACCCCATTCCCAATAGAATCATGGATAATCTAGATTATAAAATCAAAGGTTTGGGGGCAAAATCACAAGGTATTCTTGAACCTATATCTATGACAACACATGATAAATCAAGGACTTGGATTGACATTGCTTGGGGGTGACCCCATAGATTTCAAGAGTGATACTACTTCATCGATTGATGAAGAGACTCTTGGAAATGACATAATGTCCCATTATAGAGCATATAATGAGCTGGTCAATACCAGTATTTTTGTTATTAATGTCATTCTTATCATCACATCCCATTATCCCCTTTCCCTCCATCATCTCAACTTAATCAATTGGGACCAGCAAGATTCTATTATACCATTGGATGAATTTTAGAACAAAGAATACATTGCCAAATTCATGGTATGAGAGATGGGTTGTTGGTTGGTGATCATAAGTAAGGATTTGACTTCACCTTGGATCTTGTTTCCTACTTTGGAGAGAAGGTGAACTTACTTGGTCATGAAAAATTAAAACATGGAGATCCTCTAGTGAAAACCTCTTTGAGGCACCTTTAGATCAGGGAAAATTAAAGAGAAAGACAAGTCCATGGGTGAAAACCTATTTCAGGCAACCTTAGATGGGGAAGTTTGCTCACCTCCTTAGGAATCTTAGTGTCTTCCAAGTCCAAGAATTATAGTTGGGTCTAACATCAGTTAAAAATAACATAGAATCTTTGTAAAATTAGTGTAGAACTTTCTAGAATAGTTTATTAATTGGCCACTACCAGACATGGTTGATTCTGAATCTTCTTATGGGTGTTCCTTGTGGGTCATAAGTAGCTAGAAAATATCAATTTTCATCCTTATGAATATGGTTCTACACTCCTTGTGGTGGATACCCCAAAAGTAAACATTAGCACCTATGATGACCCCAAAATGATTCAATTAGGTACGTCCCTCAATGTTGAGGGGTAAAAAATCATTATTATTATCCTAAAGAACTTCATTAGCATCTTCACCTGGTCCTATATAGGCATGCCAGGTTTGGACCCAACTATAGTGGTACATAGGCTTTTTATACATCCATGCGAAATTGATCAAATAGAAGCTATGAAAAATGCACCTATGCATTGCTATATTGGTTTTAACAGAGTTAGAAAAACTATTGGGAGCAGGTTTCATTTGACCACTTGATTATTAATAATGGATCTCTAACATTGTCTCAGTAATCAAAAGACCATAAGGAATTCACTTGAGTAATGATTTTAGAGACATTAACAAGGCATGCCCTAAAAATGACTTCCCTTTGCCAAACATAGACATGATATTTAACTCAACAGCAAGCAAGATGCAAGATGTTGTCCCACGTGGGTGGCTTCTCGGTATATAATTAGATTAAGATTGCACCTAAAGACCAACAAAATAACATTCACCAATATGTGGAGGACATTTTGTTATCAAAACATGTTGTTTGGCTTGAAGAATGTTGGGGAAACTTATCAACATGCCATGACTATCATATTCCATGACATGATGGACGATATTATTGAAGACTACATGGATGACATCCTAGCCAAATCAAAGACACGTGTGGGGCATTCTGAAGTTCTACAAAGAATATTTGAGAGACTTCATGAATATAAGGTACACCTCAATCTTAAGAAGTTCATCTTTAGCATCACTTCTATAAAATTTCTTAGATTTATTGTATCGCACAGGGGCATTGAAGTTGATCCTGCTAAGGTTAAATCCATTATGGAAATTCCTCCTCCTCCTACTCTAAAACTACTCTATAGCTTGTAGGGCAAAGTCTAGTCTGACCAATTCATTTCATAATTGATATATATATATATATGCCATATTTTTACTCGCCTTTCGAAGAAAGGTGTAATATTTTAGTGGGATACAAGTTATAACCAACCTTTTGAATAATAAAATACCTGTTTGGCCATCCCACCAATCTTGATGCCACCTACACTGGGAAGACCATTACTCCTTTACATATCTATAATAGAACATGCTCTAGGGGCATTTTTGGCTTAGCATTATGAGTGGGGTAAATAACATGTAATTTATTATTTGAGAAGGATAATTGTATCATATGAGAATAACTACATGCCAATTGAAAAGGCTTGTTTAGAAATGGTGTTTACTCCCCAAAAGTTATGACACTACATGTTAAATAAAAATACCATTGTTATAAACAAGATTGATCCTCTCATATGTTTATTGTCTAAGGTAACTATTACAGTTCGCATGGATAAATGGGTAATGATGCTAAGTGAATTTGATGTTGAATATCAAAATCATAAGGCCATTAAGGAGCAAGTTATTATAGATCAACTTGTTCAAGCTCCTTTAGTAGATACGTAATCACTCATCTTTAATTTCTTAGACAAGTCAATCTTGACCCTAAAAGTAGTAAGTATTGAATCTAAATAGTGTAAATTATACTTTGATGGGTCATTCACATCTAGAGGATTAGGAGCCAGTATTTTATTCATCACACCACAGGTGAATCTCATTCCTAGGGCATTTTACATTGGCTTCCACTACACCAATAACATGGTCGAGTATGAAGCACTCATTTTAGGACTTTGTCTCACCATACACTGAAACATTAAATAGTTAATGGCATATGGGGATTCCCAAATTATCATTAATTAGGCTAAAAACCAATATCAAACTAGGGATGAGAAGTTTGTACCCTACAAAAGTATGGTCAAGAAATTCAAACCTCAATTTAAAACTATTCAGTTTGAACAAATACTTAGGGCCAATAATAGATTAGTGGATGCCATGGCAACCAATGGGTCCATGATAGTAGTGAATAGCAATGTTAAATATTATTAGTTTCTTATCGATAACCTTATTCAACTAGCTCATGTACAGCCAGATTATGAAATGGTATGTGATATTTCTATTCCTAATCTCCCTTGGTACCAAGACCTATATACTTATTTCCATGGCCAAAATCTTCTTATTGACCTATCATTAAATTAACACAAGGCCTTTATTCATAAATCTATACGTTATTCCCTACTTAGTAATACACTTTATTGTAGGGGCTATGATGGAATATTGCTTTGTTGTTTAACTTCGAGAGAATCTAAATTAACATTGAAGGATGTATACAAAGTAACTTATGGGACTGACACTAATGGCATGGTCCTTACCAAAAAACTCCTTTGAACCAAGTATTATTGGCCAAAAATGGAAATAGATGCTTGTTAAGAAGTGTGATGCTTATCAATAACACAATGATTTGATCCATGCTTCTCCCTTACCACTTTAACCAATCATCTTATCGATAACCTTATTCAACTAGCTCATGTACAGCCAGATTATGAAATGGTATGTGATATTTCTATTCCTAATCTCCCTTGGTACCAAGACCTATATACTTATTTCCATGGCCAAAATCTTCTTATTGACCTATCATTAAATTAACACAAGGCCTTTATTCATAAATCTATACGTTATTCCCTACTTAGTAATACACTTTATTGTAGGGGCTATGATGGAATATTGCTTTGTTGTTTAACTTCGAGAGAATCTAAATTAACATTGAAGGATGTATACAAAGTAACTTATGGGACTGACACTAATGGCATGGTCCTTACCAAAAAACTCCTTTGAACCAAGTATTATTGGCCAAAAATGGAAATAGATGCTTGTTAAGAAGTGTGATGCTTATCAATAACACAATGATTTGATCCATGCTTCTCCCTTACCACTTTAACCAATCACTACACCATGGCCACTTTCTACATGTGGACTCAATCTCATAGGTAAAATAAAACTCACTTCCTCTGATGGCCACAAACATAACATAACTTCTACGGAATATATTAGTAACTGGATAGAGGCCATTCCCCTCACTTATATAACTAGCAAGCATATTTACAAGTTCATTTACTATCACCTCATATTCCACTATGACATTCCCTCCACTATTATATCTGATAATAGTGGGCCATTCAAAAACAAAGACATCAAATCCCTCTATACCAAATTCCATATTAAGCATAAAAGGTCCACAACCTTTTATCTCAAGGTAATGCCTAAGCTGAGGCATCAAACAAAGCCATTACTAAGATTTTGAAGAATATTATCAATGATGTTGGCCGTGATTGGCATTTATAATTATTCCCAACCTTGTGGGATTATAGTACCAGTACCCACATGCTTACAAGAGCCACACCATATTCCTTAGTATTTGGCTCTGAGTCCATTATCCTTATCGAGATTGAGTTGCCCTCCCTACACATTTCCATGAAAAATATCATTGATGATGAGGAATATCAGGTTGCCATATTGCAAGATTTGAAGCTCTTGGATGAGAAAAGACAAGCTACATTAGACCATTTGTGAGTTTATCAAAATCAGTTACACCATAGCTAATAACTAATGTATTCTCCCCAGAGAATTTGAAATTGATGATTTAGTGTTGAAAGAGAATCGAAAAAACACCAACATTGAGTGTAAAAATAAAGGCAAGTTTGAGGCCAACTGGCTTGGTCACTTTGTTGTTACTGCAAATTATGGTTTTAGGGCATACAAGTTGGTTACACCATAGGGGCAATATCTCAAGGAGCTTATGAATATAATTAATCTCAAATGTTTATATGCTTAACTGATTTGAAACATTGTCTATGAGAGCCCTTGCTTAGGGGAAACCATTTTACCTTCATCCATTTCCCTTACCATTCCCTGAACCATTCTTTTTCTTCCTCATATTTCATATTACCATCATGATCTTGATTACAACCAATAGGTGTAGCACATATATTCAATGAACATCTCCAAAGGCACTCCAAATTGATCAGCATCAGTAATTTGTTTGTAGACAAGTATATCAAGGATGTCAACAAGTATGTTACATGATAGATAGTTCCTTGAGACATCCCCTAATTAATTTTCCTCATATCATTTCCCTATCATGTGTTGTTCATGTTCCTATCTTTTTGTTACATAGTATTTCCCTTTGCCTCAGGTTTTGTTGTTGGTTCAAGGTAAATGACCATTGAAACTGGCTTAGCTATTGTTTGAACTCATACCTATGGTTTTTTTTCCTTTAACAAGTGGTTCCTTGTACATTTGTAGATATTCCCTTAATTTCCTTTATTCCAAAAAGCACAAAAACATTGGAAAGACTTAGAAAATCCCTAAAAATCATAAATTTGATAAATCAGACTTAAAATCTCCATGAGGGGTATATAGTCATAAAATCTTCTGGGTGGGAACCCTCTTATATGATACCAATAATTTCTAATTAACATTACCATTCTTTTATTATATCCTCCCATTTCTAGGTGAACTACATTGATTTAAGGTCCCCACAAACTATGTAATTAGTGCTTGGATGCATGGGGCATCTTGGGTCAGCTCAACCACTCTTCATTTCCACTTCCATTCCCATTTTTTATTTACCATTCTCTTATGCTCTCAATGTTTTTTGAGCAACTGTAGCCTTACACTCTCACCATTTTGCGAGCAACATGTAACCTTAGCTCTCATTATTTTGTGATCAACTCATCACCTTACTATCTCATTATTTTACGAGCAACCAATGCTTTACACTCTTATTATTTTATAGATAACCATTCCTTCGATGCTCTCACCATTTTTAAAGTGTACCTTTCCTATACTTCTGATAAAATTAAATCTCTACTTATCATCACTTTTCTTTTATCCTAAATCTTGGGAGAACTGCATTTGGCTTGAGGTCCATATGGATCATGTAGGCAACATCCATTAGCATGGGGCAGTTGGGGGCAACTTCACCACCCCTTCCTTCTTATTCTATTCCCCCTAGTTTCTATAGCGTATTCATTGTCCCCTTAGCCTAGGGGCACAAAATCCAAGCATAATAACTTACTAATCACACATGCACAAATTATTGATTACTTAGTCGAGTTTTATCTTCTTATGTTGTGTTTTTGTGTGTTTATTTATTTTTTGATTGCTTATTTGTTTTAAGTATTTCTTGTTTTATTATTTGTTTTTGTTTAAATGCAACTTATTTTACACTCAAGTCTTGATTTTTGATATCTTGATTTTAAGTTGTTTACAATTATATATAGATTATTTTTTATGGTTTAACCTTTATTGACATGTGTTATGTTTTACACTTAGATCTTGATGTTTTATATCATGATTTTATATTATAAATATTTGAATTTGAATTAGTCCTTAAATAATTAACTTATAATGTTATCATAGGTTATTCATACATATGATGCACATTCTCATCTACAAAATTAACAACCAAGTGCTCAAGTCTTATTTAGCAATGTTGTTCCAAAAACATCTCTCCAAGCATGATTTATCTATCTAATGCATGATCAAGATGACATTTCATTTTCCATAAACCACATCACATGATAACATTTACAAAAAATATGGCTATCTTTAGCTAACTAAGGATGTGCATACCCTAATGTAAGCATCTACCATATAGTCTTACCACATGATATATCCATGAGATAAACACAAAGTGTGAAATGAACTAGCAAAGAAGATAATAGACTCATGAAAAGAAAATAAACATCAATGTCTATATTTTGCTCAATAGATCTACATATAACATCTCAATAAGAACCAATAGTCACATCATGTATAAGAAAAGAATACCAGAGTCCACGTAAATTATCAATGAACAAAAATAAATGTCATATATATCTCAAAATCAAAGTTTTATACATTGCAAGAGTATATACATCTCATACATAGCAAAAACATAGAGTTATAACCAAAAATCAGCTCTGGCTTTGTCCGTCCCTAGGGTGACTATGGTCAAAACTCTACCCTATGCCTAATGGTAGTAGACATGGTGGTGGTCCCATAGCTTTCTATTGTGGTGTTGATTGGGCCATCAATATCTTTGAATCCATAGTATGGTGCGGTCTAAAGGTCTGGCTAGTCCTCTGACTACGTGCATACTCTTTGTAAGATGGATCCCCACCCTCTATTGATACAAGTGAATCTTATAGGCTTTAATAGTATGTAATCCCATCTTCACTTATAGGGCATCATCCTTGGCCTAGATCACCTTTGCTAGTAATCTGGCCATACCTCGATCTAACATGATATGTTGTGCCTCATCTAGATCCCCATGGAGCTTATGTACATCACCCCAATCTCTGTCATGTTATATATGAGCCTTATCTTATTCACTAATAGTTGTCACTAGCTTAACATCCCATGGCATAATTTGTCCATGAATATCTGACATTTAGACATCCTACCCAATCAGTATCATAATATCTACATCATAGTCGGTAATGATGCCCTAAAGCCTAATAGTCTCTCCATGTGTCATAGCTAGCTCTACCCATAGACCTATTAAATCCTACTCCAAACCTAAAATATCTACTACCCTAGTCGTAATCTCCTACTCTACCCTATCTTATTTGGCTTGGTCCTCTATTGATCTAGTTGTCCCTGAGGCCCCTACCTCATCTGTACCCTAGTATATGACCTCAACATCTACCTCTACCATATTTATATCTAGGGTAGGACCCTGACCTACATCTCCCCCTATCCTAGTTATCCTTCACATTTAAGTTGGAATAAATCCCCAAGGGTGTGAACTGTGTACTCAAAGCCTATAATACCTGATGTATAACATGTTGCATAGGGATCACCAATGCCTACTCTATAATTTATTACATGGGAACTTATAAGACCTATTGAGGGGTGCCCTATGGCATAGCCTATCCCTATCCCTATACATGTCCTTGTCCTTATGTTTGACCCTATGCATGTCCCTATCCCTATCCTGGTCGTTGATCATATGGTAGTCCCTGTATCAAATATGTCCTCTATGTGACCCACCTCTGGTGCTGACTTAGATGCTAAGGCCTAGGTCGAGTCAATTGTATAGGCCTAAAATTATCCCTCCATGCTACAAAAACATATGTCATGCCATCATATGCCATGTCACCAATAAAGGCCCACACTATTAAGTACATCACTACATAACTCCCCATTGCTTCTGCTCTCGATATAAGTGGCCCCCATTATCACATCTCTCAGGTCATGTGGGTAAAGAAGTGTGGACCTTTATGAATATCTTGTTAAAAACAAAATTTCCATTGTACTTGGTCTAGGCTTTATAACTCTACTATAAAATCATGTTGATTAGTGATATAACATGGTGTCAACATGTATCGTGTAATAAAATTATCCTCAACCAACCAAATTATACTGCCATATAGGGATGCTAGATCATATCTCTATCTACCATCTCATCTATATACCACTGATAAAATTATAAGTCACCTCTATAGCCCCAAAGGCTGGCTCCTTTCTGATACCACCCAAAGGTTAAAGGGTCTTAGGCTCCCTGTTGCATCCTCTAGTTAATCGATTACTAGATCGTAATATGCTCCCAGGCCTAGACCAATATTAATGTGTTGGGTCTAATACTCCTACCCTTCCAATAATCTACCATGTGTAGGTCACAATATAACTATTCTAAGATAAGGTCCCTAGGCAAGGTATGTACTTGAGTCCAACATATCTCAAACTACTCCTATCAAGTTGATCTATAAGTGTCACTTGTTCTTATCAAGCAACAAGAGGCTCCTGATAATTACCATCAATATGACCACCTCACTGAGCACTGATGGATGTACTGGTGTTGTTTTATCACCCTCTAGTATAAATGTTAGGTCCTCAAGTGCATCAATATATATAGACCCATTATCTATCACAATATTTTTAACCTAGATCAGGTCCTTAAGTATGGTTATCTTGCCCTACTACATCAATTAAATCCATAGTCCTTGAATCAAGAGATACAAAATTTATCACATGTCCTCCAGGATCACAGTCACCTCACTTATCGGTAGGTGAAAAGTGGATGTCTTTGAATGCTAGTGTTCAACTAGCATTGAAAAATATTCCATGTTAGCCCAGATCACTAGCATCTATCACATGTATTAGGCTTACTATCTCAAGAAATGTTACCAAGTCTTCAATCATAATTCTTAGATAGCATAACACTCATAAGCATCACTCATGTGTTGTGATCACCTCTATGCACTCCTAAAAATAAGGAGTGTCAAAATCACTTCATTCATGTATCTATTTTCTTCTAAATCGATTCACATTTTCACTTTCTTCTATCTAATATTTATTTCTCCTGACTTATTTCACTTTTTATTCTACAAATTTATCTAAAATTTCACTTTTTGAGGATTACACCATTATTCAGGTCATTCCCATCAATTGGTAGGACAACCTCGATGCTTATAGCAATCTTGTTATTCTTCTTGTTTTTCCATGAAAATGCAATTTCATCGATTTCTCATCATTTTCACCATTTAGGTGATTTTATTATTATAGCAATTTTATTCTATTTTCATGATTTTGCCGATTGGCCATGACCCAGTTGTGTAGTCAAAGATATCATTATTCTCATGGTTGATCCCATCATTTAGCTGACAATCCCATTATTATCATGGGTAATTTTGTTGTTTTCATTTTTTTTGAAAATGATAGATTCACTATTTTGAGTTTTTCAGGTTTTTATAAGGCCTAACAAATATAATAAATGATAAATTGGACAAATGAAAGTTGTAATTATTGATGCACTATTCCCTACAGGTCACTGACTCTCTCACGTGCTTGCTATGGTGTCTGTGATATATTGGCCATTTTCTTTATCTCTCTCACATGCAACATCAGAGCTCTAGAATTCTATAGGGTGAGAGTGAAAATGAATAATTCTCACCCCCAGGGGTATTTTTATAGCCAAAATTTTGAATTTTCCCTTATCCCTCTTTGTGCTCATTATTCTTCTCAAGAGGGTTTTTTTTGCCTCATTTATCTATTTTTACTCCCGTTTTCTTCTAATTACTCTATTTTTCAGCCTCTTCTACTAATACCCATGCCATTTTCCTCTATTCAAGGGCTTGTCTATAAAAAATATATTTTTCCCGTACCATCGAGGGGGCATCATCAGCCTCCCAAAATTTATTTGGGTCATTATTATGATCCTATTATTCCATAAATCAATTAAAATCAATGAAAGAAGAAGTGAAATTATTTCTTCCAATTGTGATCATTTTAAGCAATATTTTTATTATTTGAAAAGTTATTACTTAGTATAAATGTCTCTCCACACCCTTTCAAACAAGGGGAAAAGGTATACATCCAATTCTAACCACTATCATGTCAAAATTATAAGTCAAAATGACTTCCCATAATAATGCACAAACTAGACCAAACATCATTAAAATACTCTAATTCATCCACACACGTCACATGTAATTTTTGAAATGTATTGATGTATCCCTGATTGGATCATGGCACTATAACCAACTCTCAGCTTCATTTAATTCAATAGAAATAAAATTATCATTGTGTAAGAAATGTTTAGGGATAACTAACTGAAGTGAAATATTCAAACTTTGGCATTGCATAGATCACCTAAATGTTGATTAGGATTAATTGGCTAAGCAAATAAAATTAATTGACTAAAAAAAATCCATCGAAGTGATATAATTATCTAATTATGGCATATTCAAAGTTCAACAAATGTTTAAATTATGACTTCATGAAAAATTTGTCATGCATTAGGTATTTAATGGAGAGAAATATCTAAATTAAGGCAAGCTATGCCTTATTAATACACCCTCTTTCCAAAATAATCAATGCATTTACCTCAAAAATTAAATCCATTTCTAGCCACACATCTTTATTTTGATCCTAAGGCCATAATTCATCTATAAAGGCTATAAGTACCACGACCATTACACATTTTCAAAAAGCTTTTCAGTGCAAAAAAAATATGCAAAAATCCTTCTAAAAGCTTCACCAATTATTCCATTTCATTCACAAAACAATCCAATAGTGCTTGAGGAGACATTTGAGGCATTTGATCAATGATATTGCTAAAGATTTCAAGCTTTATATCCGGGCACATGCATGCTTATGGACCGGTTTTGAAGTAGATGACCATGGGGAAGGTATAACTTGTCTTGTTTATGCTTTCTTATTTTGTTTCTCTACTTTGATAGACCTTACCCAATTAAGGGAGTAGGATTAGTATGTTATTTATTGATTTTTGTTCTTGGTTATGGTCACTAATAAAATAGACTAACCTATTTTATAATCTTACTCTATACTGACCACCCTTGTCTACTAGCATCAATTGGACTCACTGATAATGTAGGTAGCTCTATGAATATGTTCTCCCCTAATGTTTATAGCCATGATCCCATGGATATGACTAGTGGTGAGGAAAGTGAAGAGGGACTTGACTAATAGCACATAGGGCACTCCCCCAGTGGTCAAGAAGAGTCTAGAGGTGTTCCACCTCTAGATGTACCTTCTTCACTTGCCCATGAATATGAAACATTGCATTAAAACTATCATTAACCTATTAGAAGTATGAAAATATCTTCAAGTTTAACATGAGAAAAAATAGTGTTATTCATATTTTTCCATAACTGAAAGAGAATCTAAGCTTGAAAAATATGCCAAATTTGTGAAAATTTTGGAGGACTCGTGATTGAGTCCCCTAAAATAACCATCTTCCAAGTGAACATATATGTATGGAAGGGCTTGAAAAGGGTGTGAATCTCAAGCTAGGCTGACTAGGTATGCTTGTAGAATAAAAAAATATGCTTCAGAGTTTTTAGGTGATTACAAACCAAACAAATAATATGCACTAAACCAGGTGCCAATTAGAAGCCCATGGTGTAGAATACACAAGAGGAAATATATTTTTTAGGGTTTAATGAGGAAGCCCCCACCTGATCAAATATTATGTTCTAAACTTATTTAATGGAACTGATTTTTCACTTAGCATTAAGAGCATCAAATTGAAGGTGTTGAGGGGAAATATATTGATAGCCTAACTAAGGTTAGTACATGAGGAAAGGTGTGTCAACAGACTATTTTTTATCATTCCACCACTTATAAGGAGATTGAACTCTAAATTTGTGAAGATATACATCATGTATAGAGTTTTGAATTTATAAGATAGACTCTTGGTCACTAGCTTATAAATTAAATTTAACTTTAAGAACTTGCCAAGGAATCTAATCCCTAGATTATTTACAAAAGAGGTCAAAATAACCTTGATGCATTTTTTGAAAAAACCAAAGGCTCTTGATCCAAGTTACAAGAGTGACTGGTATTTATTTTAAAAAATTATAAGAAACCACCATAATGTGTGGGATTTGATAGAAAAACCAGATATGAAACCATATTTATCCCATCTTAGATGTCTTTTAAAAAGTTCTCAAGCCTTCCAAATACTCTTAATATACATGAGTAGTAATAGGGACCTAAGTGATTAGAAGGGTTTGGAGATTTAAATCTTTCCAAGTTCCCTTTCTTGTAGGCTTACTTCATCTCCTTCCAAGCAACATATAACCCAATAAACCTGATGAATACCCTTGGTGCCTTCAAAATTGGCCCATAAGAAATCCCTTAATATTATTTGATGTTTGGTGTAGGTAGACTTATAAGGAGCCTAACAAGAAGAATAATAGACATGAGTAGTAGCTACCACTTTAGAGCAAGTTTTAAATTTTCCTAATAAATAGATAGGTTTAGAAATATAAAAGCTAACTTTTTTCTCTACCCATTGAGCTGTATAAACCCCAAAAAACTAATGGAGTCGATTGAAAAGCAAAGGGAATTCCCATAAATTTGAATTGTTCATGCAGTTGAATCTAAAGATACCTATATTATAGAATCTGATTAGGTAAGGAGGATACATATTGCCTATAACAGATGATTTTTTTCCATTGGATGGAAGAGCCAAAGAATAAACAAAAAATATCTAAACATTCCATAGCATTAGAAATAAAGCTCTCTTCTTCAGTAAGGGTGAGGAAGGAGTCATAAAAAAAGTGCCCATTAACAATTTGCTTATGAAATTGGGGGAGATATATACCCATAACTAGACATTTGGAAGTGTAGTCAGCTAGAAGATAATTGAACCCCTCAGCAACAAATAGATTAAGGGAAGGGGCTAAAGGGAAACCTTGATAAATATAATGAAAGAGGACAAATTCCTTAGATTGGACACCATTGAAGGTGATACAGACATCTGCATATTAGAATAGCATTTTAAATTATGTTGACACATTTGGTACCAAATCCAAGCACCTAAAGCATGGACAAGATGAAAGTCCACTCAATCCCATCATAGTATTTTTCAATGTCAATTTTGGCAAATAAGACCTTTTAATGAGACTTCTTGGCTTGTTACATTCCCTCAAAGATATCACTTATTCTATCAAGGATATGTCTATTGTAGATAAAGTTGGTTTATTCAAGATGAATGATGAGGGGTAAAAAATCCCTGGCCCAAAAATTAAGAGCCTTAGTAGCGATCTTATAAGATACATTGAGAAAAGTAATGGGACATCAATTGGTGATGAATTTAAGACCCCTTGTTTTGGGAATAAACTTGATATTTTATGAGTTAATTATCTTTTTAATGGAATTCATTTACATTTAGGTAGACTGAGTGAAGATTAGGACCCACAATATCACATAATACTTGATAGAATTTACAAGGAAATCCATCTATTCCAAGTTCTTTTTCTATGACCATTTGTATAGTGGAAAATTGAAGCTCTTAAATGGAGATAAGCCTATCACATGCCACTCTTTGAACATCAAAGAGATTTCAAGGCACAACTTGAAGGCATTGGAATAAATCATGCTCTCTTTCCAGCGATGAAGGTTGAGTAGAAAAAAATTGTGATAGTGAGAGGCAAAGGCTTTCATAATATTAGGGAGGCATGTAAGGCAAGAGCCACCTTCCTTGAGAAATTTAATTAGCTCGTTCACTTTCCTAAATCAAATAAGAGTGAAGAAATCTTTAGAAGCTCTATTTCTAATCTTTAACTAGTGTATCTTTGTATAGATCAGTTCCCTTTTAACTTGACTATGATCTTCAAATTTGAGTTTGTGTCTCCACATGGAAACCTACATTTGTAAATCTTTGTTTAAATGAGAGAGATCGAACTCTTATGAAATTTAAATGAATTCATGGTGTGAAACCTCATCAAAATTACAATAGAAAATAGTTGTTTGTCTACCACATATGCAAATAAAGCTAGTTGTCCTATAATGGCATTCTCAGACCACTCAATTTATCTAATATTTACTTGAGGGCGAGGTGTTAAATTAAAAATTCTAGAAATGTGTTTATTTATCCAGGACTGATTAAGATGAACACTACTAAGATAAAATTATGATTTAAAGACCCTTAGGGGTATGGGAGCCATTATATTTCAAACTTGATGGGAAGGTGGTCTAAAAGAAAAGCATCCAAGAAGATGGACACAAGGCGGTCAAAATTACTGGCAAAGGTAAAGATGTTTTGCTTAACCAACATGGATCTATCAAGTATCTTGTAGACCTAATCAATATCTTGTCAGATATCAGACCATGTGTACCATGGCAAGGAGTTTGGAAGTCAACAATAGTGATTGGGTTCGAAGAGTGTAAGTTTATTATGTATGTAAAACCACACTTTTATTTCTTCAATTCACCAACACATGGGGAGTAACCCCTCTTTGACCTCATAAGATTCAACCATGATGAAATATATATATAGAATTAAGTTGGCATGAGGGAGAGAGTCAATTTACCAAAGAAACAAAGAGTATTACATTTCAATGCCATTCTATGGAGTGGGCAAAGTGCGACATAATATTTCTCAGCTTTTTGAATCATGATGAGCATTCAAGCTTTCACTATCAAAGTCACTCAAATTTTATGGTTATATATTACATAATTATAATTTTTTAAAACTTGGATAAGATAATTTTTTAGTGATCACTTTATATTTATATTTTATTTATTTATGACTATAAACACTTGAAAATGATTCCTTGGAATTTATTTCACATTATTTTGTACATGTTATGAAAATTTCTCTATCTATGGATAAATGGTACTATTTTTATCTTATTGAAATGATGGCAACATCTAATGCTTGAAACCCCTTCCCCCACATTAACCTTGTGCTTATCTTTCCCTACTAACTAGGATATATAAATAGTCCTGACACTTTTTAGGACTGTTCATACAGTCTAAAACATTTTCATGAGCCACCTTTTAACATAGATAGGCCCATTTGTCTTTGATGCTTTTCCCATTTATATCCATTACAAGTCCATCATGTGCATCAATTTCATAAGAGTTTCAATTAAATTATCTATAAATAAATAAGTGATTAGGTTCATTTGAAGATCAAGTACTTATCAATCCTTATCTAGCATTCTCTTGGATCACTTTGATCACATTGTTAGTGTTATGCATTTTATTTTTATTGACTTATAATTTCAATGTATACTTTTAGTGTTTTGACAAATTAAACAACCTATCACCAACCATAATCTATAAAGAAACCCAAACTAAACCCTTTGCCATTTTAATCTTGCAATATTAGCTCATTTCCAGAGATTTGAAGCTAAATCATGTAATTAAGGTAGATTAACAACATAAATGAGTATGATTAGAGGTCAATTTTGCATTTTGTAAGCCCTGACCAAGATCATAGAGGTTGGCTATGGCCATTCATATAGTATTGACATTGATGAGGATAAGTTGTACGATTCTAACATTGTCACATTCAAAGATCCATATATGATTGGAAACAAGTCAGATAATTTCAAATAAGCACATACATTTTTAGATAGGGACAAAATTTTAAGAAACAACTCAAATGCCCTTTCTCATTGGATTAACAATCTACCAAAAATTTAATATCCATTTATCTTCTTACATGTTTGATTAAGAATTAAATAGACATTATTTCTTATACTTTACATGTGTTATGATAATTTGAGGCAAGGATATTTTTATGCATACTTTTTGGTGAACCCCAATTATCTTGCATCTCCCATTGTTTCATATTTCAGTGAACTTGCTTTGTACATGATCCTAAATCTATATCTTTAGCACTATTGGTGATTATTTTCTTGATAGATAGTGCTTAATACCAAACCCAATTTATTTATTTTAATTCTTAAAATCCTAATTTATGCTTAGCATTTATGTGTTGTGTTTTATTTCATGCTTGATTCAATTTTATGCCACTAAAATTAAATAAATCTGAGATTCTTATTGCTTTATCTATTTTTTGTGTTAAGTGCACTTAATAAGATAAAATTGAGGATAAATCAAAGTGTAAGATATAACATCCACATACAAATTTGAGTGTAACTAGTAGATTTTTACAAATTTATTGTAACTTATTTATGTAAATAATAAAGGAAGTGGGTATTTAGCTTATTTATAGAATGTGCAGGTCTATTAGAAGGTACAATAGTTAGTAGAGATCAAGAAGGGGATTGTGAATGCTTAGATCTAGAAATAGAGTTCATGCATCTACTGGGATATGTTTTCACTTCCTAGATGCTTATAGAAGTGTGGAACTATCTGTTAGAGTGTGGATCCATCTGTGTTGACTATCTTAATTATGTGACTATTTCATTTGTTGCACCTATGCCTACCAATGCTTATTATATATTTATATATGTGTGATCTAGTGTGAAAAACTTTGTTTTCCTTCTCCTTATTTCAAAACTCTAGGTCTTTACCATGTAAGATGAAATCACTATGAACGGGGAAAATAGGTGAAAGAGATGGGTTGATCTGACCTCAATCACACCCTATGGCTAAGCAGTGCATATGTATCCATACTCTAAAGTGGGAAATCAAACTGAACTTAGTTCTCCCACCTAGATGAGTATGAGAAATCACTATAATACTAGCATGCAATACAATCCTCTTTATGGCTTTCAACACTTGATAATATGTGATTTTACCTTGAAGTGTTATTCATACTTAGCTTAGGGTCTATTTCTTTAAGGGGTTTTACATTTGGAAACTTTAGGATAGTTCCTCCCAACATAGAGAGTGATTTCTAGTGATAGATAGGTAAGTGTTATATATCAATAGGATTAGACTTTATTTACTTATATCATTGACTCTTTGGTTAATTTACTATGAAACAACATATAAAAATAATGAGATGACGCATATGGAATGTTTAAATTTGGTAAAATGACCGCTAAAAGGTGCACAAATAGATTTGCTCTATGTGGATAGATCCACAATGCAATACTATTTTAGGAAGCAGGGACCTATCTAGAGAACAAGAATAATGATCTAAGACTAGGATGTTGTCTGATAATGATACTAATTTATTTAGGTAGATAATATGGAAATCTTGTGTGATAGTAATGGTAATTTTAGAAGGTTGAGTTGATATATGGATGAATGGCTAAGGAATATTGTGAACAAGAGTCATGTGTGTGTGCATAAGTCAAGAATGTTAAATATTGGTAAAATTTGGCATTTTCAAGTGTCTAATACTAAATATGAGTGTCTACATTTCCCCTCTTTTATTCTAGTAATGGATTTTCTAGAATAAAAAGATAGAAGGTGTTAATTGAGGATAACCATGATGGGTGTGCTCAAATAAGTAACAAGTGTTGCTCTTTGCTCCATGCAAACCTATAATGAAACATGTATAAATCATTTTTTTACTTATGATATATATCTAAAGTAAAACATTGAACACACATAAAATAAAATATTTAAGGAACAAATACACTTGTATGTATGTGAACCAAGATGTCTTTTGGAGATAACGAGAAATTGGGGTGATCATGCCCCTTGAAAATGCAAGTGTTAAACCATGGGTTGAGCTGACTATGCCCGAACCCTCATTGAAAATAGAGAAGTGCATAGAATTTAAGTCACGTAAAACCTTAGCCACATACAAATCAATATATTTGTGAAGTGGAATCCACTAAGGGTTTCATTAAATTTGAAAAATGTTTGAGAATCCGTGTAAAGTTTTTAAATCATCCACTGTAGTCAAATTATATGATTCAATCTGAGTTATGCCTGAGTAATGCTTGCATAATTCTTGAGTGTCATTTTTTGTAGAATATGCCACATATACCCTACATATATTTCTCAATCAAATAACTTATGCAATTTGAGTCCAATAACGTGTGTTCAGGTATCATAATATTTATGAAACTATGAACATATGACGAGCTATGTAATCCAAATCATATAATATATGAAATATTTTCATAATATCTATGAAATTCCACTCATAATCTCATAAACTTATGACATATGCCTTGTATATGCCCACAATTTTGTGCCAAGCCTGTCATAATTTGAACAAAAACCTATGCCATTCTAAAGTAATATGTTTCCAAAATATTTAATATCTAACCATGAAGGCTTAGTCTCTAAGACAAGCCATTTTATATGTCCCCCTTTTAAATTGAGGGATGTATCTTGTGAATTACTCATCTCAAAATCAAGAGTTATATGTATTATGTTATATAAAAAAAGATATAAGTAGTGTATAACATGTACTAACATGTGGATAATATGTCATCTTAGTAAGAATAGATCATTTGAATATGTATGAAACATTCATCTTAAGGCATAAAAGTGTCATGTCAATATAGATATAACAAAGAGAAACATAATGCATAGTCAAAATAACAATGAACATCCATAAACTAAGTAATAACTATGGAAAAAGTGTGTGATAGATATCATGGCATTATAAACAAGAATAGGAGTGTGTGAGATAGATCATGGCTCAAACAAGCTCAGTAGACATTCATATATTTATCCACACATAACAAATAGAGACACACAAAGTGTTGTGGCCATGACACACATAATAAAGCACACATAATACCAATCAATGTCATATAAGGCAAGAGCCACATACAATGGACAATCAAATGTCACATAAAATTAGAGTCAGTTATAGAACAAAGAAAGAGTTACACAATGTAATAAACAAGCAAACATCACAACATGTAACACACAATAACATCAAATGTGCACAATACAAGCAATTATAGTTTATGCAATCAAGGTATGTCATCATCACATATAGAAAAATATAATATCTAGTGAAACAACACTATAAGTAGTATGATCCAAATCAAATAATGGATAATTACTGTAATTTGACATGATCAATGGAAATAGTCATATAAAGATCAAACCTATATATAATGGCAATATTTCCCAAGTGGAAACATAGCCTTAATGTAGGAATATAGCTCCCAGGTGTAGGAATGTTTCACATTTATGTCTATGTCATAGATGACCTTTATGTCCTAAATGTCACTCATGTATAACATCAAAAACATATTCATATAAAAAATTGGATATATGATGTACTATATACGATAAAGTAGAAAGAAATCATGCAAACAAATAATACATGTCATGCATAGGTCCTGATTTTAGATTTTTTGGATTTTTATTTTTTTTAAATATTTAGAATTTTAACATACATCACTAGGGTCAAATAAGACCAAGTAGCAAGGCTTAAAAACTAGAAGAATAGAATGAATCTGAACAATCCATAACATATGTTAAGGCATTATTTTACACCAAATGTAATGGCATGTCATTATGGATCAAATGAAGGTGAGAAATTTACCTCCACTATAAATGTGAATTGTAACATCATAGCTCAAAACCCTATGTGGGAATAATAGTATACATGCCCCTAATGGGAAAGAATCAATGTATGTGCTCATGATGTAATTTGTATGCATGAATAGATATGATCTTGGTAGCTTAATGTAGGCTATAACAAGTATATAAAGTCAATATGTGAATGTAAGCAAGCAGTATGTGTTATGCCCTAATGCACACACCCCATTTATAAAATTTTAATGGGGACCCACTATTATTTGAATATCATTATTCAAGGTCCTATAAGCCTTGGACATCCATGACACTGATTCTAATTTGCATAAGTCTAAGGTTATCTTAAAAGTCTAAAGTCATGGAGTCCATAATTATGAAAACCAAAGCTCAATCAATCATTTTTGATTTATTTTAAAACTTGGGCCTCCACAATTGACTTTAAGATTTCATTGGACTAATAAAACTAAGATATCTTGTCCTAACATTCCTATGTTTTTAGTATGGTCACAGGACTATTGTAAAAGATTTTCAAATTATTCACTATCAGGCCCTACTTTATTTATCTAAGATTAGGCCAAGTGGCATTCTTATGTCACCTAGAGCTTTCAGCCTTTACAAAAGGTTCTAAGTCTCCAAAGTCCTTGAGCTCTGAGTTATTGACAGGTGGTGTTCCTATGTTTCCCAAATCCCTTACATTTTAAAGAAAATTCTAAGTGTTCAAAGTCTCTGAGCTTTGAGAACATGCCACATGATGCAAATATGTGAACCCAAAACCATAAAAGTTTAAAATGAAGTTAATCATCTAACAGTTCTGAGGCTGTGAGCTCTGAGAACTAAATAAGTGGCATAATTATATTAACTCATAACCCAGAAGGATTAAACAAAATATAATGGCCTTGAGTTCCCTTAGACTAATGGTCCCAAGTTTTTGAGCTCAAAGAATTTAATAGTTGCCATATTTACTTTATCCTAAAACCATAGAAGTAGAAATACAAAGTTAATGGCTTACTGGTCCTGTAGCTTCGAGTCTTTGAGGCTGTGTGATCATGCCATGTCTCAAAGTATTATTAAACCCAGAGCATCCAAAAATATGTACATAATAAAAAGGGTTTAAACAGTTGAGGTCTTAAGGCTCTGAGTTCTCACAGTCTTGAGATTGTTCCACATGGCACAATTATGTTAGCTTGTGGCCTTAGAGTACATACAAAGCAAGGTTATAAATCTAAAAGACACAAACAAGTATCATAATCAAGGAGATGTATGACCAAAGTATGCACAAGTAAGTTTGACAATATTAAATGTTATATTGATGCTTGACTCAAATAGGATGATGAGACATACAGGATCACCAAAAAGTTGCCACATGGAAAATAAACAAACCTGCCAAAACTGACTAGCAAATTTAAATCCAAATATGAATGAAATAAAAATCAATTATTCACGTTGAAGTCACATAGTTGGGCATTCAAGGTGTAGAATTTTGTAAATAGATGCCAAATCTAAGCAAAAGGAAACTCACTTCACCATCATTCTACAAGTGAACATTACAATTTTGAGCCTTCCTATGACCAAAAGCCCTATATTCTTCAACGAACCTACAAGAGCATCTGAACCCATTTTTTGAGGAATTACACAATTCAAATTATCAAAATGGATTATTCTCTAAAATTAGTGCATGTTCAGGCCCCTTTTGCATATTTTTGTGTTGAAAGTACTAAATACACTGACACCATATTCGAAAAAAGTTCCCTCAATTTCAAGTTTTCAAATTACTCGACACTCTAGAGTGTAGTGGAGTTTGTGGCACCATACTCTGCATGAGACTATTCATCCTAGGATGAGAAGCAATACATCAATGACTACTACCAATCATAACCATGGGGCTTCATCAAACAACAAGGAAACTAGAGGTAATGACCTGTATTGACTTGCTTTGTGATTTATTCTTTAATGGTACTTACTCTAGAGATTGTATATACCTTATAAAAAGGAAGAATGCACTCACATATATTTTTGGAAGGGAATACGAAAGGTACCTTAAGCTCCCAACACCCGATTTAACTTATAACCAAGACTCTGCCAATGTATGACTTGAGCACAACATCATAGAGGGAAAATTGAAACAATGGCTAGTAAAAAGACATAGATTGAATCCCAATGGGGGAATTTCCTCCAACTACATCATTAAATTTAGGCCTGGGATTAACATATCTATGAAAAATTTAAACAAATTGTATGGTTTTATTGACATTACTTATGTATAAGTGGAATGGGTCCCATTACTAGACATTCTCCTAACTTCAAACAAGATTGTTTTATTGGCAGAGATTGTAAGCCTTAGACTGAAAGTTCAGATGTTCAAGAATGAGAAAATGCCAACTGGTGGAAATCTATGCATGATGTTATATTTATTAGATGCATTCCTTGACATAGTTCATAGCATACATGGAGAACTATGGAAACCATCATCAGAATATGTGGATAATAGGATCTATGAAGACTATTCTTTCAAGTTTGTCTACAGATTCATAAATGAAATCAAAAGGATTTGTGAGGAATTGTATCTTCAAGTATACCAGGCCATTCATAGCACTCATATGCCTAGGTTATCTAAGAATTTAAGAAGAAGCATAGGCAAATGGGGGGATTATTGGTATTACCCCGATTGTAAATTATAAGGATTGAAAGAACTAGGGCACCTCCTCTATTCTTACCATGACATGTCCCAAATAAACTTGGAGAACAAGAGGTGTCCCATCAAGTTTATAAAAACATACGTGAGGAACTTGGATTTAAACATCAGACCCATTACTTCATAACTCCTCTAAGTATCAAGAAATTCTAATTTGTGGTGAAGGCCCATTTCAACCAAGTTGGGAAGGTAAGATCCCATTATAATTTAATTGTGGACCAGTTTAGAGAATGGAACCCTAGAAAGCTAATACAAAATTGTATTTAAATTTTCAAGGAGAAGAAAGGGGTGACCATCACATATGGTCATAAATAATATGATCACAATGTTATCTTCAGTAATGCATCAGATGACATAAAGGTATGGACTCAGATGAAGTACAATCAAATCTCCATGATAGTTGCACAAGCCATCCAATATGACCTAGATATCACCAAGAAACAAACAAATGAGATGGTGGATAAGGCTCAAAAACATGAATTCATCAGTGTCCTTAAACTCAACCTCAAGACTCAACAAGCCAAAGAAAACCTCCATCTCTTATAACAAAAGAAACAAATCTACAAGAGGTAGAGTCCAGTGGTAAAAGGGAGGAAAATACCCAAATAAGAATTCTTAGAAGTCTCTCTAATCCTTAACTAGCCTCCATAGATCCATCAGCTACTACTAAACTTTTTGTCATAGCCATCATAATGGAGAAGACTAAACCTCCTCCAAACTAGTAGAATAGTACATTCTTTGTGGTACCTTTGCCTCCACTTACAACAATCACTCAAGTAAGTCTCCCAGAGTTTCTACAAACTTATTTCTTATCTATTTCATTTATTCTTCCTTCTCCTCCGGCATCTAAAGTAAGTATACCTCCATCCATTAATACCAGTGAGGGTACATCCTCTCAAATACTTCTTACCACACCAATTTCCTTCCCATCAACAATTCTTTCCACTACTACTGTTTCACTTTCCACACCTTCATCACCACTTACAATAGTATATCCTACTACTATGGCTCCTTTAGTTGTTCTATCATTCCTTTCACCTCTTATCTCCTCCATATCCACTTATCGAATTAGATTAAAACTCCTTCCAACCTCCTCCAAAGCTCATCAATTAGATGAAAGACCATCATTTGGTCTAGTTACTATAGAATAATCCCATGTTGAGGAGGAGCCAGAGGAAGAGGAGCATGCACATGTGATATACATAGTGGAGTATTCAATATATGAAGAGGATAAATATATATAAATGATGAAGGGATCAAAGCTTGAAGTGGGTGAGGAATTAGTTCCAGATGATGAAGAGGTTGAAGTAGAAAAGGCCAAAGCATTAAACCTGTGAAGCCTTCAAGATGAAGAAACTCCATCTAGAGCCCTAAACTAGTGATTCCTCACTGAAGAGCAAAGGCAAAGTATAAATGAGATAGTTTCTTCTCCCATTCTTTTATCACTAGTGTAGATACTCAAGATACAGCTTTGCCTCTAGCCACTTTGGGGCTATCAGTGTCTAGTTCAGTTGATTCTTCCATTCTATCAACACCAACACAAATAAAGACTCCAAAGAAAAAGGGTTTATTTTGAGAATTTGGTTTCAATTTCAATTTTCAATCCTAGAAATCCCCTAGTTCCCAAAAAAACCTTTAACTCAATTAGAGATACCCATGTCACAACCTCACCTATATAGTCAACTATCATGATAATTGTTAAAATCACCTGACTTGACTAGATATGTGGTTGAGGACACCCCATAGAGATAAGCCTCTTCATGGGATAGAATTTTTTATCCAGCACTACTATTTTCAATTCAAATAAGTGATTCATTAGCACCTCCCATAATATATCCTCCTATGATGATGACTCCACCCTCTACATTTGAAGACCCAAGTCCTATAGAAAAAGGAGAACTTATTATTCCCCAATGGGTTACAGAGATGCAAGGCAAAAGTGATGAGAGATAGAATCTGGTAGTCATTGAATTACTTATAGTCTCCACCTAGTTTGAAAAATAGGGTGGCACCATCCAAAGGGTGAGCAAGAGGAAGACAATTAATATATATGCAAGGGAATAAATTTAGTTTGAATAAAAACAAAATTTATTTCCCTTGGCTAAGAAAGCCAAAAGGAATCCCAATGATTCAACTGAGTATATAGAAGATTTTTTTTACTTTTGTATATTCAACTAGGGAGGTAATGAAAGAGAGGCAAAAATTAAGAAAAGGCACAACAAAGATTACTACAGAAGTAAATTATACATGCCCCTCATGAAATTATTGACAACATAAAGAGTGTAGCCATTATGTTGTATAACATTTTGAATAACATTTAAGTTTCCATAAGGGAAAGCCAATCAAAAAGAACAAAGGTGATTAAAATATGAAACCAACTAAAAGTATATGAGAAAAGGCCCACCTTTTTTATGTAATGTTCCAGGAGTAGTGCATTCAACTAGCTAAACCTAATATCCAACCAAGATGCAACATGGGCCCTGAATTATGTAATTACTAAAAGGCATGTTGCCCTTAACTATAATTCACAAATGAAGACTTTAATGGGACATTTTGTGAATCACGAAAACAAGGCCTTATAAATTTTGAAAGATATGAGGGTCATTGATGTGATAAACTCTACTGGAGAGTTAGTCAATAGGCCCATTTTTGAAACACTCCTTAAAGTAGTTGCAAATAACTTTAAGGAGGAAGTTGAAGGAACAATGTATAAAACTAACAATGAGATCTTGTAGTTAATAAATTTTACCAAATACAAAGTGACAAAGTTAGAGGCCCTTGGAGTTGAGTTCAAGAGCTCAGAAATAAGACATACAATGATGATGGCTGAAGACATCAAAATACTTAAACCTTCATTGCTCAATTTTGACATTATTAACAATGAGTTTGAAGAAAAACACACATTATTTGAGGAACTCAAGGCTAAATAAGGATCTTCAAGGTTAATCCCAAATACACATTCAATTTTTAGTGTTTTCACATCAACACAAGGTTCCCAATTTCTTGTATATGTAATCATGCATACTCTAGGTGGGTTAGTTTTGATACCTCAAGGAACTACAATGGCCACTTCAGTTGCAACAATTGTCACTTAATCGTTTTCATCATTGGCAGTGCCACATCAACACCCCTATAAATAAAAATGTGTATTTTCATGCATTGACTAAGTTGGTATGTCAGTTACTAATTTTTTTTGTATATATATATATATATATATATATATATATATATATATATATATATATAGGGGAAGGCCTCATCATCCAATCAAAGTCTAAATTTAGATCTCTAGAAATAACACTCTATGCCAATCATCATGCAAAGCATGTATGTACAAAGTGTTCACCCATAATAGAATCCTAGACTATATATATATATAGTCTAGGATTCTATTATGGGTGAACACTTTGTACATACATGCTTTGCATGATGATTGGCATAGAGTGTTATTTCTAGAGATCTAAATTTAGACTTTGATTGGACGATGAGGCCTTCCCCTCCCCAAGCCTATGTATATTTGTATCCTCCCAATCCCAAAAGGAAGAGAATTTTGGCTATTATTATTAATAGGAAATCATACATATTGTCATGTAGTTATTCTTGATGTGTAAATCTGATTCTTCTCCAAACATGTGAATCTTGTAATAAGTTCTATCATTTTTGTATCTTAATCTCTTAGTTGTGCATGAGTTATCTTTTCAATAAAATTATTCATATTATGTTATTGCTAATTTGAATTCCTTTTGTGTATTAATCATAATCCCCCCATGTAGACGTGCAAACATAATCTTAAAAACATGACAACCTTTGATTGTTTATGCTTAAGTTTATTGTAATATTGTTTCCTTGTAATTATAACTATGATTGATTGTCGGTGTGCTTGTAGCATCTTACAGAAAACATTGGTTCATGGTTTCTTATCCAACTTATAGTTCAAGAGCTAGCTTTGAAAGATTTCATCTTGTTTGGTCTATAGGCCTTATTTTATACTTTACTTTCCCCTCTTTTTGAGTTTATCTTGGTCCTACTCACCTTAAGTTAAATCCATCATCAATCCACCCATATAAAGTAGGTTTAGATTCATCCACTGCTGAACACACCCATGCTACAAAAATAGCTTCACTCATCAATATTCCACCAACAAGTTGTTTACAAAACCCAATACCCTACAACTCATGCCATGGAGTGAATCTTCATGCATAGATCTTGAAACATTAGATGTTACCTCATAAGGTTCATTGGTGTGCATAAAACCCACAATAATAGGAATTTATCTAGCACTAGAAGGAAGGCTCAAACCTTCATTATCACCTCCATTTATTTATGGACTAGAACCTTTGACCTTATAGTTTGTTTACTAGACTTTAACTTAACACCCTGTCCTTCTAATTTTTCAATTTCTATTGTTTGCTTGACACAATCAATATGAATTTATTTAGCATTAGAAGGAGGGCCTGAACCTCTACCTCTATTTATTTGAAGATAATCACTTGAGTTTCATTAGATATACTTATAGAATTAACAAGGTCCACCTCAAATACTAACTTGCTATACCTACCTTTGGAAATACATAGAAAGTTAGGTCTAATAAAGGTGTCAAGACGAGACCTCAGGCTCAATCATACTCTCCAATTAGATGACCATGTCTTCTATTATGCCCTATGGCCCTAGCTTGGTTAGTTGGTTTTTTTATTACTATTGGAAGTGATGCCCATGAATTGACTAGAAAACTTGAAAAGTATCTTCCCTCCTTCTCCCTTTCTAGATGAAAGGTTACTGAAGATCACCTGATGTCTTCTGAGATAGCTTTAACGCTAATGAATGTGGTCAATGAGGATGTGGCATGCAGGATTTTCCATTTCACACTACAGTATGCCATTTATGATTGGTTTCTCAACCTCCCATAGGCTTCAATTACCTATTAGGCCCAATGTGAAAGCACCTTCTTAGGTCAAGTTGGATAGGTTACCAATCTTAGTGTCATATATCAATATTTTTCTAGTTTAAAGAGAGATCCCAATGAACACATCAAAGCCTTTAATGCTAGATTCTAAAAAATGTTTAGTTGAGTAAATGATGAATATAAAACTAATGCTATGATAACCCTTGAGATGTATAAAAACACCTTAGATCCTACAACCTCAGTGTTCTTATGTAGAGCAACATGTGTCACTAACCTGCTAATGACATATGTTGAATCCATTAGCATTGATAGGCAAATAAATCACTAATTACAAATCCTCGCTAGACCTAATATTTATCAAAATTGTCCAATGTTAAATTCAATTCCAAATGCTAACTAGAACACTATGGCTTATAATTAAAATCAAGCACACATGCGATTACCATTGTCCAATGCTGCACCAAATCAAACCCTAAGATTTTTTAATAACCCTATTCATACATCCCATACACACCAAAGCCAAACTTTAACTCCAATCAATACTTCCACCACTCAGGGTACAACTATAGATTTTAACAAAGCTAAATTAGATGTTATCTAGAGGATTGTGCAGAAGTTAAGTAATGAATTCTTGAACATGAAAAAAAGAATGGGTAGTATTAGTGGATAAAATACAAATCAAGTTTTCATATTTCAAATATATAATAGGCCTTTCAATAGGCTTGGAAATAATGCAAAACAAAAACCACTCAATAAGGTGCCTAAAATAAATATCTTAATGTTAGGAAAAGTTATGTTATTTATCACATTATTAGGCAATAAATATTAATACATGTGTTAGTAAGTGTGGAGATTATTTTTTATTTGATAGGTTAACACTTTTAGAAACCAGAGCTATGAACTAGATAAACTCTTTTGATCAGACTTATGAACTAGAGCTAAGACATAAAATGTGGCCCAGTCCCCAACACATAAAAGTGATAAAGCCATAAAGAGATGAGGATTCATAGAATACGACAAAAATATGCCAATAAGGGAAAGGAAACAAACAAGGAAAGGTGAGGCAAAATAGAAAATTACAAAATTCTACCAATTAACAATGATCAACCCAGAAGAGGAAACCATGTCCTTCTATTAAATTTTAGGCAACCTGATATGTAGAATATAAAAAAATTAAAATAAAATCAAAATCTTACTCAAAGGAGTCAAAAGTAATGTGATGCAGTCCTCAGCTGTAGGATAAGGCTTGTCTTCTCTCATGCCTTGAAATAAGATCCTTTGTGGTCCATTGGGAGCCCTCTCTCGCCATTTCTTCCACCTTAGACCTCAACCTTTCTACCTCAAAGCATCTACCCTTTTTATTAGCAATGGTTCCTACATCAACTTTTAGTTTCTTGGGATGCATCCATAGACTAATAGTCGCAAGAGAGGTGGGGGATGACATAAGGAGGTGGGAGGGTAATGCCATGTAGGGGGGAAGGGTTAATGATCTTGGTGAGGGGGACTAAAATAGGGGAAAGGGGGAGGGCAAAGGAGGGGGAGGGATAAAGTTGTTGCACCAATGCAGGACCATTCCATTTTTAAACCACCACTAATCCTTTTATAAGGGTCTTCCATAAAGAATGAGGGCCCAATAGGGGAATCTAAAGGTGCCTATGAAATAATTGGCTAAGGAATGGTTGAGGGCACCTTCTTTGAATAATCCTTCACATGAAACTCCCTAAAAAAAAGAGGATGAAAGAACATGTCATTATTATGTTGTAATAAATCTTGATCAGGAGTCCCAAATTTATTCTTCTATACTTGAAGGGGTTGGTTAGTTGAGTCATGATGTAATTTGTAAGGGCAATCAACAATCTGATGACCAAGACGGTTATAGTGGAAACAATGGAAGGGAAGTCCTTCATAATTAAGGAAGTGAGTTTACGAGCCTTACGAGGAAATAAAGTTCATAGAGTAGAAGAACGGCTTGGAGAGATTGATTGACACACAAGCTCTGATAAACTTGATATTCTAGGAGGCTTCAACAATGCTCACAAAAGAGCCACCCTAATCAACCAGTAATTTAATAAACTTCTCATTCCTTAAAATTGGAGTGAGGTTATATAATCTAATCCATAAGGGGTAGCTGAGACTTGGGCCTTGTCTAAGTCAAATAAGGGGGACTAGGCGCACTAAAAGAATCCAAAGTTCTTGAAGAACCAAGGCCCAAAATTAAGCACAATCCCTGTTAGAAGATTGGTAAAATTTGACAAGGAAAAAAATAGAATTAAGCAGGGTGAAAGAAGGCTCAACGATAAAATTTCAGACCTCAAAGGCAAAACTAGAAAGGGTTAAAGTTGAGATAAACTTGTCCACACACTTAACAAATAATGATTTGTACCCAATCTCATATTCCATCTCATTAATATAAGAATTGGGGAGAACCAGGGTAAGAGTGGTATCAGAGAATTGAAAGGACACATCACCCAAGAAAATAGGGGGAAGGAGCTTAGATAATCAAGAAGCATCAACAAGTGAAAGGGCCCTTGAGGAAGATCTAGAGGAGATCCAAGTCTTACAGAAATCACTACACACATAAAATAAATTAGAGACATTTACGCATTTAGCATAAACCCAATAAATCTTTGAGTTGCCAATAAATTGATCTTCCTCATGGAAAACAACATTGATACGAGGGGGATAGGTTGAGACTATAGACTGAGAGCTATGTAAAAGATGTTGAGCATATGAATATGCCAATAAGGCTATACCTCAAGCATCATTCACCACTACATGGAGGGGGGTTGGGGCAACTGTATACCTTGACATAGGTAACTCATGCCATGATAGGGGAAAACCAAATATGTCATGGGAAGATCTAGGTGGAGTAGTTGATAGGGCTTCAACAGGAGAAATTAGAGTGGCAATTAGATAAGGGAATAGTAGGTTCAAAAATGCAACCTTGATGACACCTGTCAGGATTCAAAAGGGCCTACAAGGAAAGGGAAGGAGGAGTTCTGATCACCACACGAGTATGGATGTAAGTTGTATTTACAACATTAGATAAGGAAGGATAGAGGAGTTCCTTTTGTAGACCAGTCAATCCCCTGTCAGCAAAACCACATGTCAGGGCCACTCCACCAGGGGTTGGAATATTTTTCAAGTCATATTCATCATCATAATCTAAAGGGGAGTCAAGGGGATTAGTAGTAGCATTCCAAGCTAAAGCTTTGGCACCATGGATCCGTTGTAGGTGATCGTTTGATGCAGATTGAGCAACGGATTTAATTTTGAATTTATTTTTCCCTCTTATTGCAAAGATTGAAATAAAAGTATAATTATTGATTAACAAGTTTGGAGATTGTTACATGAGTAAAAATCACACTAATATAGGATAATAGGTATGAAATCTAGGCCAAATATAATTCTCCTAGGAATGTGGAAAAGAATTAAAAAGATGGCAAGTAAGATATTTGATTATGGAGGATGAATAGGGAAGGAGCATTCAAAAAATGGCAATAATATTAGATAAACTAGGAAAAATGGAATGGAAAATAAGATTGGCCAAGTTGACCCAGGATGCCCCATGCATCCAAGCACCACCTACATAATTTGTGTGGACCTAATGCTGATGTAGCTATCCTAAAAATGAGAGTGTAAATGAAGGAATGGGAAATGATTATGACCAAATAAGAGGTTTCAACCTAGGATAGGTTGTAAACTACAACATCCATAATAGGACTAAAGGCCACTGGTGAATAAGATGATAGGATACATGAAGATTTTGTGGCTTTATATCTCTCATGAAGATTTTAAGCCCTTTTCTAAAAAAAATTAATTTTCTAGGTTTGTTTTGGGTTTTACAAATTTGTAGGGTTTTTTCACATTTTTGGAATAAGGTATCTAAAGAAATGGCTTTGTAAATAGAAAGTACTAAGGGGATCACAAAATGGTAAGAACGTAGCTTAGGTTGCTCATAAAATAATGATAGTGTGGCTTGAAACACTTACAAAATACTGAGAGTGTCGATTAGAATGCTTGAAAATGGTGAGAGTGTGGATTAGGTTACTCACAAAATGGAAAGAACATAGCTTATGTTACTTGTAAAACATCAATAGTGTGGCTTAAAACACTCATAAAATAGTTAGAGTGTGGCTTAAATTGCTCGTAAAATGGCAAGAACATGTCTTAAATTACTCACAAAATGGTGAGTGTGTCTTAAATTACTCATAAAATGATGAGAGTGTGACTTAAATTGATCATAAAATAATGAGAGTGTTGCTTAAATTACTCGCAAAATGGTGAGAATGTGAAAAGAGGCGGTTAACTTGACTCAAAGACTAAACGTTGCCTACATAGTTCGAATGGACCTCAAGCCACTGTAGTTCAACCTTATAGTGAAAGATACTGCTAATCAATAATAGGGTGGAAAATAGAAATAGAATAGGATGGAAAAAGTAGTACAAGGCTCACCAAGAGTGAAAATATGCAATTTCAGTGGTCCACTATACAATAAAACCATGTTTAAACCACTCTGAGATATTGTTTGTTTTAGATGTGTCGATGATGACTAAATCTGCATTTATTTGTTTGAAACTATCTCTAAAATCTAGAATCTAAATCCATTTGTTATATATGTAAACCAAAATGAATATTATAATGGTAATAGGATAGGGGATGATCTAAAATTTGATCTATAAAACTGGATAAATAGTTTCTAAAAATAGGTTTTGAAACTCTCAATTCCCCTTTTAATGACATAGAAATTGGTTGTGGAATATTCTAGAAATGAATAGAAATTAATCATAAAACTTCATAAAACCATTTCCCTATATATAACTCCTTGTTTTATATTGTTTTTATAACCTTCAATATGTCTCTTTGTATCTCATCAATTATCTCTCAACTGAGTTAAAATGAAACACAAAATATTTGAAAAAATGGAAAGATAAACACCAAAATGTGATAATGGAGTTCACCCACCATTTGGGCTATCTCTCTGGGTTCATAATTATGAATTGATCCATTAAAATATGTAAATATTGATATTAAAAACTTACATAAAAATATGGATTTTAAAAACTTGTAAAATAGTACTATAATCTGATGATGGGAAGACTCTAAGATATTTAAAAACCCATCTTCCTTTTGTCCATAGTACTTGTATTTCCTATCTGTGTATGTGAGAAACTTTTTCCACTAAGAGTATCTATAAAACTCTTTAAAATGGGCATAATAATAAATAGGAATGCCTCTGGTTGTTATAGACCTACAACTCCTGATATACCCTTGTAAACTACATTATTAAACCTTTCATGGCTATAAGCCTTACAAAAATAGGAGGATTAAAAATAATAAGTTTTGGGTGTCGCTATATATTATTACACATACATTTCTTCCTTGCCTATCACCCTATAATAGAAAAAATGATTTAATACAGACTCGGGTATGCATTACCAATACCTTGGAGGAGCTCAAGTCTCTGTGTAAATATCCTACAACATATATCATCACCTGTATATATATTTTGTGGCCAAAAGGCCTACAAAAATAGAAGAACATGGCTGCAAATAATACTCACACCTAATATGTCTCACATGGTCAACGTCTTGCAAATAAAGGAATACATATCTCATCTGACCTCTAGTATATGCATTCACTTACAACCACTTATAGGCATAATGTAAATACCTTGGGTCTACATGTCTGACAAGACATAAAATACATCCTTTAATGCTGAGTATATGGCCATACTCATTCCAACAATGAGCTTCAAATGACCTTGCATATAGATGAAAGATGCCTGTCACAAGTTTAGCTCTTCAAATTAGATTTTGTAATCAAAGAACCTAGTCACCATGGTTTTAAGCCTTCTTTAAAATGGGAAATCTCCCTTTATATTTAGAATCATGATTAATGCCTTTAAATAGTGATCCGTAAACTCCACTGATAAACTCAAAGTGAAGTCCAAAATACAAATACTAAATTTCTCAAAACTTATCAAATTCTCAAAAAAAACTCAAAAGAACTTGAAAAATGTTTTGGAAAAAATGTTCTCGGTTGTTTGGTTGGATTGGAATGATCAAAAGACTTGTTACTTCCATTTACCAATTAAACCGATTTTTGTTTTTTACATCAAATGTCGTAAATTGTCAAAATTTAATCTTTGCATGATTTCATAATTTAAAAAATCAAAAAACTCAATTAAAGCATGCAAGCAAATGAAAAATTACCATCTGACATTGATAACAGAGTTCGGCATATTTTGCCTACATCTCCGAGTCTGCCCAATAGTGAGGACCGTTTCTATTAAATTTGTGCAACAAATGGCTTACAAATTATTTGGAAACGTTGCACAACTTCCATCAGGCCTGATCTCTGTCCAAGAATTCCACTGTCGCTGATAAACTCAAGCTCGGTCACACGGAATCCTTCCTCAGTCTTCAACCCCTTCCGAATGTGCTTTGGTCCCTTCACTTAATCCATTGGTATATCTAAATAATAATGAAATACTTCTCTTTTTAATTACAAAACATAATTAAAAAGGCTTACCCTCTGTGTATAAGGTTGGATATTGGAGAAAATCCCATTTGGTAGCTATCTCCAAGCTTAAAACAAACTCTCGGCCTCTTAAAATACAAATACACAGTCCAGAACTTGATAAATTCAAGTAAAAATTAGTGCCTTATATAACATTTCAAGACATGTGGTTGAAGTGGTCAAGGCCTACCCCTTTTAAGCGCCAGGTCTCAGGTTCAAAACCTCCTTCCTCCATTCTAGGCGCTAGGTCTCATGTTCAAAACCTCCTTCCTCCATTTAAGGCGCCTAAGGATGAGGACAAGGGCGGCCTACCTCCTTGGGCACGCTTTGACTAGGGGTGAAGTTTTCTTCCCTCCATTTTAGGTGCTCAAACTTTATGCTTTGTCCCACATGCAAGCGCTTGGTAAAAGGATAAGGTTTGAAATAGCTTGTTGCCTCCTTGGAACATGTCAACGCCATTTTTCCACATGTCAAATGGCTATTGGCCCACTTGGCTTTTCAATAGTGCCACGTGTCGACGTCTGATAGGTCCAAATGTCGATATGTTTTTGAATCACGTGCCAAATGTCGCAAGTGATTTTTTTTGACAAATCTTCAAATGACCATATCTTGAGCATCTGGACTCCGTTTTGCGAACCAAAAAAAAGTGTCAAAAAGCTCTCGATGAGCTCTACAATGTGAAACCACTGAAACTTTGACTTGAAACCTTTTTCAGAACCAAATTTCTGATCAAATAGTTATATGGCCATTGTTTTCATTTGGGACTATCTTAACGATAGACATATCTTCCTTGGCCCAATGACCTTTTACAAAAATAGAAGAATATGGCCCAACTCGAGCCTCTGTCCTCGGGTCTCCTGCATCCTTTCTTATTCATAGTCACACATTATTCTAACGACCTTAGGACTTGGAGATCTCTCTTTCATGTGGGACCTATTATTTAATTATCCTACAACATAGAGAAATTGTTTTTGACGCAATGGTGAGATTCTCCAATTCAAACTCTACCAATAAAAGAATCCATATATTGTTTGACTCAATCCTTGCATGCATACGCAATTCACCCAGAACTAATGGCCTTTTAATAAGACATATCCCTTGTATGCCCAGTCGTGATCCATTCACCCTTTCAGAACTGTGCCAAATAAAAGTCACGCCATCCTCTGACATAGGCTCAGCTTGAATTAATCGATAGTCATATATCATTATATATCCTTCAAAGCTGAGGCTATATAATAGAAAAAGAATGCCTTTTCATTAATAGACATATATATTTATCCTCGTGGCCTTGCAAATAGATGTTTGCTCATGGCTCAAGTTCGGTCTACCACTATCATGGTCAAAATCCATACAAAGATGGAAGAAGCCTATTCATGTCACCTGCTGTCAGTGCCAATGGCTTCATCATCCTTTCATAATCTGTCTGGTTCCTTTTTCATAGGTATGATGCTAACTATTTATTGTTAATCATCTATGCAGTCCAACCATTTTTATTCACCTATGTAGTCCAACCATCCTTGCTTCATGGAAATAGATTTAATCTAAGGAATTAATATCCCACCTTTACCAGGATAATGGAATAACCTTGACACTAATATGCAATGCATGGTTTCGGTCACATATCTCACCATTTTGGTTGGGTTCATTTGTATGATCTTTCCATGTTTGTAAATGGGATATCAACCCAATCATGAGTTAGTGGTTGTTAAACCAACTCAAATAAACAATTTTGATCTCAAGCTAATATCGGACTTAATCATGATGAGCTAACACACGGGCTATGAGTTAAGTCTCGATATTTAAGAAAACAATATCCTTAGTTACACCTGCAGCTTATCAAGTGGATATTTAAGAATATTAAAACAATATCTGATGGTTTAATAAATCCATCAAATAGGATATTAGGATTAAATTAAATACGTATTAATTTAAAACATATCCCATGGGTTTAATTAAAATAGGATGTTAAGAATAAAATATTATCACAATGGGATAATCATAGGCATGTGGAATAAATATTTTCTGAACCATATCATTAAAAATATTCCAGATCAAGGGAATGGGTTTAGGATGGATTGACATAATGAAGGAATGTATGGACCAATGTCCCCAAGTTGAGGTCCTCATAGACAATGTGTAAGCATATCAAGTGTATAAGCACTTGAGATCTATAATATTCATAGGCTCATCTAGCTCTTCTCCATTGGGTGTAGCCAACCTACATGCCCCCAGAACCATAATTAGATGTGATGATGAATGCTCCTAGCCAATAGGCTCAAATTTTTCTTTCTTTTCACGTGTTGCATTTGTAATTTTTTGATTCTCTTTTAGCACAAGATCATCGATCCCAAATTCTCTAGGTTTGATGTGTTTGTTATAGTTATGGTGTAACCTATTCTGATATGCTTGGAGATTGCTTAAGCATTATGTAAAATAAGAATCCAAAATAGATTAGATCCTTTGTTAGTAACCAAAATTTAAAAAAACAAATTTAAAGAACTAACATACTAAGCTTATTCCCTAGGGTGACCTATATAAATAAGCAATAAATAGAAAATAAAAAACAAAACTAAGTTTATACCTTCCTTGGATATTTACTTGTAAACCGACATGAAAAGAGGATCGATCTTGGCTTGTAGGTTATAAGTCTTTAACAATGTCAATTTCATGTATGCAACATCTCTCCTTGTCCACACTAAATTAGGCTTGGCATGTGTTGAGAAATGTGAAGCTTCTTGATAGATTTTTACATTATAACTCTGCACTCAAAAAGCTTATCTATAATAGAGGTCAAGGCCTCAATGTATAGACTTGGTAAATAATCATGGACCATCTATCTTGAGATGAAGATCAAGGGCCCAAGATTAGTCCTTCATTCTCATAAAAGAGAAAGATGTAATATATAACAAAAAGGATGGAGTGTGTCATAGAAATGCAAGATATTCAAATCATGACTTCTCCTTGAGTGTGTAAGAGGAGTATAAAAGGAAGAGTATGCAAGAGGGGTGTAAGAGCTTGTAAGAGCTCTTACTTGCACATTTGGTATAATGATGTCACATTGGGTGAGACAATAATTCAATTTTACTTTATGGAAAATAGATAATTCCAAATCCATGGAATTTTTATTAGAAGAATGATTAGAATAATTAATCAAGGTGATTAATTAGAAATTAAAAGAATGATATAATTGTAATGTTCTTTTGTTAGTCAATTATTTATTTAATTATCTTGTAATAACACTTGCAAAAGGTTATGATTGGATGGCTACGAGCGACGGACTGAGGAGTGGCGGCTTGGCTAACGCCCCCAGGGAGGATCGGCCTCTACCTGGGGGGAATGCGCAGAAAGGAGAGACGGTTTACATCAGTGAGAGCTCTAAGCTCAAGAAGGTAAATGGATGCCTGCCACGGAGTCAAGATCAACTTGTACTAATTATTTCCCCAGAGGCAGTTAAAAAAGAGGTGGAATACTTGGCCTCCCACGCTCTGATCTACAAATTCTTGGGCATCAAAATTTCCTTATCGGCCTTGGAAGCCTGGATACACCAGACATGGCAGATTGAAGGGGACTTTGATATTATGTTGGCTGGAAATAGCTATTTTATGGTGAATTTTTCCTCGGTATCTAACCAAAATTGGATTTTTGAGGGAGGCCCTTACTTCTATGAGCGCAATGGTCTTTTTTTGAAACCCTGGCATCCGGGGTTCAACTCAACTGAAGACCTTCCATCTTGCGTCCCTGTCTGGGTTCGGTTGCCAAGACTCCCATTGGAATTTTGGCGAGAGGATATCCTACGCCAGATAGCTGCTATGCTTGGAATACCAACTGCTATAGCGCACCAAACACTGGACAAAAAGGTTATTTCTTATGCCCGTATTTGTGTTAATATTAATTTGAATAATCCCTTACCAGATTCTTTGGAAATTTGCCTGGGTACCTCCTCCTAGGTCCAACAAATAGACTACGAGTCTATTCCCTTTCGATGCCATATCTGCCATGTGTATGGCCACCTACATCGGCAATGCCCCATGGCTCCCAGAGGTAATGGATCACCTGAGGAGCCCTCTGGACCTTGGGTGTCCAATGAAGGCAAAGTAAATGGTCAGTCAAGCTACAATGGGACGACTCATATCCATCTTGATAGTGCCACAAAAGGAAAAGCTCAGTTTAACCCCACAAGTTCAGATCATGGTACAACACGCTATAGGGGTCCTGACAAGGATGGATTCATCCCAGTCCGACATCATGCCAAGGGCCGTGATCAAAAACGTTTGAATTATGACAGGCAGGTAGAGATGAGTTTCAATCGGTTTGAAGCTCTGGATAACATGGCCATTGAAGATGGCATTCTGGAAGCACTTCAGGGAGAGGATATTGAGGCAACCATTCGGCTATCCTTATGTGATGGCTCATAAGACATGGTGATACAGCCGACCCCAGAAATCTCCTTGGGGCCGCAGGAAGGTATCATTACAGGGTCGCCTGCCCTGAGTGACAAAGATGTTCGCTGTGCAGACTTGGTTAAAGACGTGGAAGCTTCCAGGAAAGAAAAATGATCTTCATCAGCTCTTGGCTTAATGCAAAGACCCTTCAAGAAAGCTTTAGTCACCACTCCTTCAAGAGCTGGCCGTAGGAAAGATCAGGATAAAATCAAACTCACAGGAGATTTACTGGTAGAGTCAGGGGTTGTTAAGACCCTGGATGAGCATTTCTCCCACTCTACCTCATGATTATTCTTTCATGGAATGTAAGGGGACTACATAGCATCCCTAGACAAAAAGCTATGCATAAATTGGTAATTGATCATTCTCCTGATATCCTTTGTATCCAGGAGACAAAAAATTTTGTCGATTCATGCTTTTCTTGTATGTTCAAGATATGGGCTTCTAGTCAAAGCCAGTGTGTAGGAGCCTTGGGGAGCTCGGGGGGGCTAGCTATGTCTTGGAATCCCAATAAAATAATGCCACTTCACTAGCTGTCTGACAGCTTAGCCCTTTCCATGATTGCCTCATCCATGGAGTCTGGTGAACAAATTTTGGTTACCAATGTTTATGCGCATGTGGACCTCCCTGGACAGCTCAAGCTCTGGGATCATATCCGGTATGTGAGAAGCTGCCACCCCTTTTTGCCTTGGATTATGACAAGAGATTTCATCATAGTTCTTAGCCTAAAAGAGAAGAGGCACAGACTGCCCCATTTGGGACCATCTTCGGATATCCTTCAACAGAATATTGACATCCTACGCCTCTCAGACGTTAAGCCTCTCAACGGGATTTACACTTAGAGCAACAGAAGGATAGGCAATGTTGGGATCTCTGAGTGCCTGCATAGATTTCTTGTTTCTTATTTTTGGCAATCTAGATCTACCTCCCTTGCTTCGAAAATTCTCGATTGGAGAGGCTCTGGCCACTGGCCGATTAAGCTCTACCAGCCTTATTATTGGTCCAAAGAAACCTCCTTTTAAGTTTCAGCTTATGTGGCTTCGTGAGGCCTCCTTCCATGATCTCATGGCATAGTGGTGGAGACAGGGAGGGCCCAACGATGGAATCGCTATGTTCTCCTTCGCTAAAAAACTTCAGTTTGTTAAGAGGAAGCTGAAATTTTGGAATACAAATAGCTTTGGCAATCTCCACACTATGAGGAAGAAGACTCAAGACCAGCTGGATGTGGTAACTAGGAAGATTAGAGACTTCGGCTTATCTGAGGAGCTGTGCAGGGCTGAATCTCAAGCATCCATTGTCTTAGCTGAGTGGGAACTCTATGAAGAAATCTTCTAGAAATAGAAGGCTTGCATAGATTGGCTACAGGAGGGAGACAAGAACACTGCATTCTTCCACAAGTCAGTTCAGGCAAGGTGCAACAGGAATTTCATTTCCTCCCTTGTCTCCCCGGATGGATCACGTCTGACTTCATCCCAAGCCATATCCAGAGAAGCAGTCCATTTTTATTCTGCTCTTTTTTCAGATGAATTGCCTCCAACTAAGCTGGCAGAAAACATAATTTTAGCATGCATTCCCCCTATGGTGACGCTAGGAATGAATGACTCTCTTCTACGGCCTATTGGCATGGCTGAGGTAGAGGCAGTGGTGTTCAGTATGAAAAGAGGTAAAGCTCTTGGGGCCTGATGGCTTCCCTGTTGAATTCTTCCAGGACTTCTAGAATATTATCAACCAAGATCTCTTGGACGTGGTGCAAGAATCCTTCTCTAACAAAGAAATGCTCAGGGCCTTAAATGCAACCTTCCTTGTCTTGATTCTGAAGAAAGAGCAAGCGAACCAGTTGGATTGTTTTAGGCCTATTGCACTTTGCAATGTGGTCTATAAAATCATCACCAAGATCATTGTGGAGCAGCTTAAGGACTGCCTCCCCATGATCATATCAGAGGAACAAGGGGGATTTGTTGTTGGCAAACAAATCCTAGATGAGGTGGCTATTGCCTCAAAAACTATTCACTCTATGAGTATTTCTCAGGAATGAGCCATGTTTATTAAGCTTGATCTAGCGAAGGCCTACGATAGAGCCAATTGGAGGTTCTTGCAAAAAGTTCTGCTGGCCTTTGGTTTTAATCAAGACTAGGTTCATTGGGTGCTCAGTTGTGTTACTATGCCTTCCTACTTAGTTCTTATTAACAGACAGCCCTCTGAGCTTTTCGGGGTGTCTAGAGGTCTTCGCCAAGGGGACCCGCTATCGCCTTACTTGTTTATAATTCTGGCTGAGGGGCTGGGGCGGCTTATCAAGGTCAGAGTGTCTCAGAGCATTATGCAGGGATGGCAGTGGGGGAATGGGTTAACCACGTCCCACCTCCAGTTCGTTGATGATACTATCCTGGCAGGGAGAGCACGGGTTAGAGAAGCAGAAGCATTTTGAGGCACCTTGGATGATTATCTGGCAGCTTTTGGATAGAAAATTAATGATCACAAATCCTCTATTTTCTTCTTCAACACCCCTATGCCTATACAACGGAGGATAGCTACTATTATGAGATTTCAAATTCAAGCTCTTATGTTGACTTATTTGGGGATTCCTATTGTTCTGGGAAGGCAGCCAAGACTTTTCTGGCAGAATGTGCCTGACAAACTCAGCCAAAGAGTCAATCACTGGACACACAGATGGCTCTCTATGACTGGAAGGGTCACACTCCTGCAATCGGTGATTCAGGCTCTTCCCATCTATCACTGTATGATTCAAGCTGCCCCTATGTGCTTTCTCAAGGAGTTTGATGCTCTCTCACGCCAATTCCTTTGGAATGGGAACCTGTAGAATTCCAGATGGAGTCTTATTAACTGGGAAACTGTGTGCCAACCAAAGAAGGAAGGAGGCCTTGGCTTGCACTCTGTTATCCTAGCTAGCCAAGCTGTGGCTGCCAAACTCTATTGGCACTGGTGCTCTAATCAATCCCACCTCTGGGCCCGCATCTTGTCTTTCAAGTACTTTCCTAGTGTGGAACCAGCAGACATCCCTAGGCTGCCTCTTGAGGGAAGAGGCTCCATGGTGTGGCATACCCTTAAGCTGGGAGCTCAGTTGGTGAAATGTAGCCTTTTCTAGATTTGTAACAGTGGCATGGAGGCCCTCTTCTGGGGTGACTCCTGGGATGGATCCCCCCGATCTTATTTTCTCATCCTCATTTGCAACCTCTGTGTGATGCTCTTTAAGCTGTTGGATGGAATATTGTTGCCCACTATAAGGAAGGCTTCAATCTGGGCATGACTATAGGATATAGGTGGAAGAACTCTTTTGATTGGCCGTCCGGTGGCTCTTTGGAAGAGTGGATGGAGCTTTCTCAGATCCTTGCCTCTAGAAGATGCAGCTCCATACAAGGGCAGGATGTTCTAGCGTGGGGAGGCGAGCCCACTGGGCAGTATTCAGTTTTCACTGGATATCTTGCCTTGACTAAGCAAATTTTTGGAGAAGCTGACTTTCTATGGGGAAAGAAAATCTGGAACCGGTTTACTTGGCCCAAATATAATTTTTTCCTCTGGATTTTAGTATACAACAGGTGTCTTACCTAGGACAACCTGTGTAAGCATGGATTCCAGGGGCTGTCCAGATGTGTGTTATGCTGCAGTGGGGAGGAGAATGGGTCGCACCTCTTCTTTCAGTGTCCCTTTGCTAAGCAAATCTGGCACCTTTGGTGGGAGGCATGGGGCTGTCCTTGGTGGCATGCATCTTCACTTTCTAACTTCTGGAGCAGGTTGGGCCATCCTCCATCTACAACTTCGTTGTTACAGATTGCTTGGGCGGTTGGTCCCTCTTTCATCTTGTGGAACATCTGGCTTGAGAGGAATAGACGGATTTTTTGGGAGACTCGGATGGAGCTCAATGCCCTCTGAAAGAAAATTATTAACTCCCTGCAGGAAACTCTCCTGGAGAAGGGTAACAGGCCGAAAGACCTCGGTCCAGAGGATGCTAGTATTTATTCCTGTATTTCTTGTGCGCCTACTGCTACCCCCTGCATCGTGCCTCCCACTCAACCTATGAATAGAGCTAGACAACAGTTGCGTCCAGTTAGTCGGCTGGGAAGGTGGACTCCCCCTACGCTTGGTATAATTAAAATCAACATGGACGGCTCATTGAGGGGAAACCCAGGAGATGCTGGGATAGGTGGTGTGGGGCGTGACAGCTCCAAAAATATCCAATTTATTTTTTCTATTTATAAAGGCCGATATACCAATAACCTCATGGAAGCTTTGGCTATCTTGCAGGCAATACAACTCTGTTGCCAATATGGCTGGTCTAAAATTATCTGTGAGTCAGATTCCCAGGTTGTTGTTAACCTATTAAATAGTTGTAAGTTTGTTAATGTGGACTGGCAGTTAGCTGTTGTTACTCGATAGATTCTCCAGATCTGCATTTCCTTGGATTCTGTGGATTTCAAGCATATTCCCCGAGAATGGAATGGGGTAGCTGATTGTCTTGCCAAATGGGCCTCTGATTTGCCTTTTGATTTCTCTCAGAAGTTGGTTCAACTTGTTGACTAGGATAAAGCTTTGTAATTTCACTTGTCTCGTTTTATTTTTGAATAATTTTTTTACCCCTTTTAGTTAAAAAAAACACTTGCAAAAGGTTGATTTGATTCAGGGTGCATTAGATAAAATTAGTATTGCAATACAATCCATTGCCCCAATCAAAGATGTGTCATTGTTATTTTAGATTAAATCAGCAGTTGTATAGGTAAATTAGATCAAATAATGATTTTTGATCAAATTTGCATGTGATTACAGAAATTCATTCTGATTGTAGTTTAGACATAGAAGTGGTTAAAATGAAGTGTCTACATTTTTCCCCTATTTGAGAAGGCATTGTGAGACATAAGGCACAATAGCAACTTTTCAAAGAATGAAAAATTCATCAAGAAAAAGTTGATAATGCTTGAAGAATGATGTGTTCACTCTTCTATTTTAAAATTATGAGTTGATAAACCTAGATTGATGCCCAAATGGTGCTTATTATCCTTAGATGTCCCCTCAATGGAACAATCAAAAAATAATTTAAAATAAATAGGCCTTCAAAATGAAGAAAACACATTATCTATAGGCAAAAGGTTGAAAAAAAGAAGAACGTTGAATAAAATAGGATGAAAAATAGTTAAAGGACCCATAAACAGGCCTTTGAGAAAGAATAGAATGGTTTGATATTACTCTATGGACTAAAAATGTGATACACTTTGATTTGGAATATGATATAGATATTTGATCATACTTGAGAAATATTTATGACTTTTTTAACATGTTGTTGAGCACACGCTTGTACTGAGAGGGGGGTGAATCAGTATAATCTTATCTTTTACTTAATGAAACTTAATGTTCATAATCAAAGCATTCATAGAAAAATGACATAGATTAACACCAAATTTATGTGTAAACCCTTTTGGGGAAAAACCACAAATGAATAGCTGCTTGGAACTACCATCCAAATCAAACCATATAATATTAATTTTACAAAATTCATAGGAACCAACCTACTAGAGACACCAATACCCATCGTTAAACAATTTTTAGGCACCAACCTACTAGAGACACTAATCCCCACTATTAAGCACCAACTTAGCAAGAGACACCAATCTCTTATTTTTGAGGCACTGAACTCTACTGAAACAATCTTCCACCTTATTATTATTTCTTCATCAATGAATGATGGAAAACTCAATTTCCTCTTCTTCTTCTCTACAAAAATCTGATTATTCTTGAATGATAGAAAGAGTTAATTTCATTCTTCAAATCTGCATGTGTTTGTATGATATATCTTTTTATTCTCCACATACTTGCTTCCTTCTCTTCTTTATTAATCTTCATATATCTCACACTTCAACTTCCATATCTTTTTAAACCTTCTATCCACCTTATATAGCCTTTAAATACTCTTCACAAAGGAGGCATCCCATCTAAGAGGCACCTCTTCACCAAAAGATGTGACCGTTAACATCTATGTTGATAATTATGTTGATAATTCTATTGACAATTATGTTGATAATTTTGAAGGTAATTCCGTTAACATCAATTACAAATCCTTTGACATTTCCTTTGGTAATTTCATTGACATCAATTACAACTCCTTTGACATCAATGACAATATTACAATAATTTCCCCCTTTATCATTGATGGAAAATTTGTTGATAAACTCCCCCTTGCTGTAGTTCTTTTCCTTTGCTCCCTCTTTCGTTAATTATCCCCCTTTGACATCAATGGCAAAGGGATGTTCATTATACTTCCATCCACAAATAAATCATGGGAAACATCCATGTCATCTTCTTCAACATCACCATAACTGAATGATTCTCTTTCTACTCTTCCCTATCCTTTTTCATAAGGACTTCTTTTTTCATTTGCTCTCATTTAATTTGATCAAATCTGGGCTTTTTAACATCATGTACATCCATCTAGATTATCTCTATCTGCTCAAGTGGTAAATCTTGTTTTCCACTTCCCTTTCTATCTACATATCATGCTCCATGTGCTCATTCACATTCCTATCTTGATCACTTGTTGGAACTGAGCTACCTTCTGTAATATGCACTTGATATTGGCCCATGCTTATTGTAAGCTATTTTATACCCTAACTGATTTCATTATGCTCTGTTTCTGCTTCTCTAAATTGTTTCTAAAAGTAGTACCATTACTTGCAACATCACTCTCACAAAGAATATTCATTAGTTTATCTTTATCTTTGACTTTTGAATGCATATCACCAAAGAGTCTATGGAGTTGAAAGATAATACAAGGATTAGCTCCCCCTGAATTGGTGCTTCTTTTTATGAGCTTAGTGATGCCTCTTGTGCATGAAATGTAGTTTGTACAAGCATAGGTCTCTCATTATTTTCTTGCTCCTATTTCTTTTTCAATACTTTTGAAGTTTTTCCTTTTGTTTACTCAGGGCTTTCACTTTCTTATTCTGCCTAGTAGGTTTCATAAAACCACTTTTATAGAAGCGTGTTGTATCTCTAAAATTGTTGCACTTCTAGCATCTAACATTATAATATACTAAAGGAGAAAATGGATTGTAGTTGTTATTTAAAGACCCATAACAACTTCTGTTATTGTTCCATACAAAATCATTTCTTTATTGTGCCCTATAATCTCTTGCTTTATTACCAAAATGATTACAAAAATATTAATAACCATAAAAGGAACTTTGGAACATGGTCGTATGTGCTTGCCTTAGAGGAAAGGACTTTCTGAATTTGTCATTGTTATTTTTTGGAGAAGTGTCATGCTCTTTATTCTTGTTACTTACACCATTCATAAACCCCTTGAGTACATCTGCATAGCTCTTGGGCTTCTTTGCATATACTTTCTTTGGTGGTTCTATAGTTTTTGAATTCTGACCTTCTTTAATGATCTTCTAGTTTCCTTCATAGCCAAGATCATGCTTAATGAATGGTGACTTTTGGCAATTGATGATGTCACCTAATATCTCAGTACTCTTCTCAAATTTGAGGCTTTTGTTCAGCTTAGTGGTTGTTTTCTCTAGTTCCTTCCTCAAGGAAACAATTTTAGATTCTAACCTCTCACATTTTTTTTCTTTTGTCTTTAATTGGATTCTCACCTCTTTTTCTATCATTTTTGCATCTTCTAGTTGAGTTTTAAGGCTGATGATAGTCTTTTTTGATTCCTTAGCACTTTGTGACATTCTTGTTTTTAAGACACATTCCTCTTCTTCATATTTTTGAAGCTGTAATTTTTATTTCAATTTTTTTTCTTAGGCTTTTTGATCACGCTTAAGGCACAAATGAGTTCTCCTTCAAGATCCACTTCTCCATTTTCATCATATTCTTCTTCTTCTAAATCCATATCTTCTTTTCCTACTCTGGAACATGGTCATATGTGCTTGCCTTAGAGGAAAGGATTTTTTGAATTTGTCATTGTTATTTTTTGGAGAAGTGTCATGCTCTTTATTCTTGTTACTTCCACCATTCATGAACCCCTTGAGTACATCTACATAGCTCTTGGGCTTCAATGCATATACTTTCTTTGGTGGTTTTATAGTTTTTGAATTCTAACCTTCTTTAATGATCTTCTAGTTTCCTTCATAGCCAAGACCATGCTTAATGAATGGTGACTTTTGGAAATTGATGATGTCATCTAATATCTTGGTACTCTTCTCAAATTTGAGGCTTTTGTTCAGCTTAGTGGTTTTCTCCAGTTCCTTCCTCAAGGAAACAATTTTGGATTCTAACCTCTCACAATTTTTTTCTTTTGTCTTTAATTGGATTCTCACTTCTTCTTCTGTCTTTTTTGCATCTTCTAGTCGAATTTTAATGCTGATGATAGTCTTTTCTAATTCCTTAGCACTTTGTGACATTCTTGCTTTTAAAACACATTCCTCTTCTTCATATTTTTGAAGTTGTAATTTTTATTTCAATTTTTTTTCTTAAGATTTTTTATCATGCTTAAGGCACAGATTATTTCTCCTTCAAGATCCACTTCTCCATTTTCATCATATTCTTCTTCTTCTAAATCCATATCTTCTCACAAAGTTATATTCGTTTACCATGACACCACTCTTTGTTTATATTGCCATGAATAAAGTTTCTTCTCTATCACTATTTGATATGCTCTCATTACTCTCCTCAACTGAGTTACTATCCTTTTTGGAATAGAGGATTTTCTTATGCTTACCAAACTTTTTCTTATATTCATTTTGTTTGAAGCTTTTATTGTATCGAGGTTTACTTTCCTTCTTATTCCTTTCCTCATTATGATTTTCCTCATCATCGCTATCATTCTTATGTGGACATTTATTAGCAAAATGTCATATTTTACCATAATTAAAACACTTGAAAGGTAGGTTACCTTTGCATTTTTCGGATCCCTTTTAAAGCTTTTTGACAAACTGGGCTTCCTCATCTTGTTCATCACTGGTGCTATCACTTGATTCATGTTCTCTAATTTTCCCTTTTTTTGAAGCTTTGAAGGCTACTTCCCTTTTTGATGGCTTTTCTTTTTTGGTTCTCATTTCATAAGTCGTGAGTATCCCATGTAGCTCATCCATTGTTAATGAATCTAAATCCTTTATCTCTTCAATAGCATAAACTTTTGCATCAAATCTTAAGGGTGGAGACCTTAGTACCTTTTGAACTATTATGAATTCTTAAAAAAATTCACCAAGCCCTCTGATGGTAATAATAATCTCATCCACATGAAGCAGATAGGCTACAATGGTTTCTTTGCGCTTCATTTTCAAACTTTCAAATTATCTTCTATGTGTTTGAATATTAACTTTATTTACCTTATCGTCACCCTCATAAATGTTTTGAAGTTTATCTCAGATGTATTTTGCTGAATTTCAATGCATTACTTTGGCAAATTATGATTCTGATAAGCTACACAAAATTGTGTTCATGGCTCTTGCATTATTTTTGCTAGCCTTCTTTTTGACTGTATCCATTGGTAGAGTTTGTGGCGTTATATATCTAGTTACTACTACTTGCCATATATCAAAGCCAAGGGCTATTAAGTAAGTATGTATCCTTATGATCTAGAAGGCATAGTTCTTTCCATCGAACAATGGAGCCCTGTTTGAGGAAAATTCTTCTTGACCATCCATGTGTGCTCTTGAGATCTACCTTGTAGTGGTTAGACTATTTCTGAAGGAACTCACTCGGATACTAATTATTGGGCACATACTTATACTAAGAGAGGTGGTGAATTAGTATAATATTATATTTTACTTAATGAAACTTAACATCCATAATCAAAGAATTCATAGAAAAATGACACAGATTGATACTAGATTTACGTGGAAACCCTTTTAGGCAAAAACCACAAATGAATAGTTGCTTGGAACTACCATCCAATTCTAGTCGTATAATAATATTTTTACAAAATTCATAGGCACCAACCTAATAGAGACACCAATCCCCATCACTAAATAATTTATAGGCACCAACATAGTGGAGACACCAATCCCCATTGCTAAGCACCAACTTAGCAAGAGACACCAATGTCTTCTTTTTGAGTTAATGACCTCTATTAAAACAATCTTCCACCTTACTATTGTTGCTTCATCAATGAATGATGGAAAATTCAATTTCCTCTTCTTATTCTCCTTAAAATATGCTTATGCTTGAATGATAAAAAAAAAAAAATTCCATTCTTCAAATATGCATGTGTTTGTATGATATATATTTTTATTTTCCACACACTTGTTTCCTTCTCTTCTTTATTAATCTTCACATATCTCACACTTCAACTTCCATATAATTCTCAACCTTCTATGCACCTTATATAGCCTTTAAAGACTCTTCACAAAGGAGGTGTCCCATACAAGAGGCACCTCTTCACCCAAAGATGTGACCGTTGACATTTCCGTCAACATTTCCATCAACAATTGCATTGATATTTCCATTGACAATTCTAATGGCAATTCCATTGACATCAATTAAAATTTTGTTGGCAATTCCATTGACACCAATTATAACTCCTTTGACATCAATGACAATATTACAACATACGCTCATTTATTAATATCTATCATGAGTATCATATTGATTAGTCGTGGGATTTGGTGATCTTATTATATGATAGTAGACAAGGAGATTTATTATTGCAACATTCCTTATGAGACTGATAACACTTGATTTTTGATGTATCGCCTAATGGTATGCATCATGATATAAAACACCGTGGTGGCTAGGTCATAATGTGCATAAGGACCGTCTGTAGATCCAATAGACAATTGACAACAATATAATGATGATAAAAACCATGATGGTAATGCTCATGTATGCCAATGGATGGACTCAATTACAACTAGGCAACAAGGAATACCATGATGATGACCTTATTAGCATAATGGACTGAGTCGAGGAGACAATAAAAAAAGGAAATAAACAAGTAAGAAAACCAACAAGTAAACACAAACTGAAAAGAAAAGCAACATAAAGCATCATGTTGTTCAATCAAGTCAAACCGACGTACGAGGGCTCAATGAGACTGGTAATTGGATGATGCCCCCAAGCAAGGATGCATGCAAGGAAAGAACACATCTCAAGGTGGCTGATATGATTGGAACCAATAATGAATATATCCTAGTAGTGTGGATTTTGGGAATGACACATCTCAATAATGTTTTAGGACCTAAAATGATTGGATTAAAGATTTGTTTTAACCAGATCTAAGACAAATGTTTTTGAATTTTCCACTTTGACATTATGCATCAAACTTGTAAATTAATTAAAATGACATTGGATGCTAGAAGTAGAAGAATTTGATTTAAAATGCAGATGTAAACAACTTTAGATCGGGATATTAAGATTCAATTCATAAGTGTAAAGCATAATGTCATGTACCAACGTTAGATTAGGTACAAATATCTTCAATTGAAGAATAGGAGATAACTGATCCAAACTTAAGTGTAAAATATAATGCACTAAACCTATGGCAACTAAGGAAGATCAAATAAACACACCAACAACAATAGAAAAATAAATAACATTGACAAACACATAAATACTCAAACATACAATAAAAAATAAACTAATAATTAGCTAACCATTTGTGTATGCGTGAAATTAAGGCATCACCCTTGGAGATTCCACCTCTAAGCTCTAGAGGATAATTGATAGGATGAGATGACAACTTGGACATAAAGGGGGGAATAGAAGAAAAAGGAAGGGGTCGTCAAGCTGGCTCCAAATGCCACATACACATCGATGTTACCTACATAGTCCAATGGAATTCAGGCCAAACATAGTTCTCCTAGGGGTATGGAAAAGAATAAAAATGATGACAAGTAAGAGATTTGATTGTAGATGAAAAATAAATAAGGCACATTCACAAAATGGTGATAGCATTAGATAAACCAGGAAAAATAGAATGAAAAATAAGATTGGTCAAGTTGACCTGGGATGCCCCATGCATCTAAGCGCTGCTTACATAATCTGTGTGGACCTCAAACCAATGTAGTTATCATAGAAATGGGAGTGTAAATGAAATAACGAAAATGGGAAATGGGAAATGATTGTGACTGGATAAGAGGTTTCCACCTAGGATAGGTTGTAAACAACAACATTGAGAATAGGACTAAAGGCCATTTATGAAAAAGATTGTAAAATACTCAAAAAAATTGTGGCTTTATATCTCCTATGGAGATTTTAAGCCCTTTTCTGATTTTTTTTAAGGTTTATTTTGGGTTTGAAAAATTTTAGGGGTTTTCAAATTTTTGGAATAAGGTATCTACAAAAATGGCTTTGCAAATAGAAAGTACCAAGGGGATTGCAACATGGCAAGAACATAGCTTAGGTTGCTAGTAAAACAATGAGAACATGGATTTAAACACTTGTAAAATGGTGAGATCATGGATTATAATGCTTGCAAAATGATGAGAGTGTGGATTAGGTTGTTCACAAAATGGATTTATAAATAGACAGTACCAAAAGAATCACAAAATGGCAAGAACATAGCTTAGGTTGCTCATAAAATAACAAGAGCATGGATTAAAACACTTATAAAATGGCTAGAGTGTGGCTTAGCTTACTTGTAAAATGGCAAGAATGTGGTTTAAGTTACTCACAAAACAGTGAGTGTGTCTTAAATTGCTCACAAAACTGTAAGAGTGTGATTTAAATTGCTCATAAAATGATGAGAGTGTGGCTTAAATTACTCACAAAATGGCAAGAACATGAAAAGGGGATGGTCGAGCTGACCTCAGAAACTAAACATTGCCTACATAGTCCGAATGGACCTCAAGCCACTGTAGTTCAACCTTATAGTGAAAGATACTACTAATCAACATTAGGGTGGAAAATAGAAATGAAATAGGATGGAACAAACAGTACATGGCTTGGCAAGAGTGAAAATATGCAATTTCAACGGTCCACTATATAGGAAAACCATGTGTAAGCCAATATGAGATATTACTTATTTTAAATGTGTTGATGATGATCAAATCTACATTTGTCTATTTGAAATTATCTCTAAAATCTAGAATCTAAATCTGTTTATTGTATTTGTAAACCAAAATCAAGATCAAAATGGTAATAGGATAGGGGAATGGGTTTAGGATGGACTGACACAATGAAGGAAGGTATAAACCAATGCCCTCAAGTCAGGGTCCTCATAGACAACGTGCAATCATATCAAGTGTAGAAGGGCTTAAGATGTATAATATTCATCGGCTCATCTAGCTCTTCTCCATTAGGGATAGCCAACTTGTATGCTTTAAACCCGTAGTTAGTTGTGATGATGAATGGTCCTAGCCAATTAGGCTCAAATTGCCCTTCTTTTTATGTGTTGCATTTGTATTTTTTGGATTCTCTTTTAGCATAAGATCACAAATCTCAAATTTTCCAGGTTTGATGTAATTGTTATAGTTACAACGTAGCTTATTTTGATATGTTTGGAGATTGTTTAAAGTTGCTACCCATTTTTCATCATTTAGATCTAACTCATATAATCATGTCACTCTATACTCATTATCGATAATATCTTGCAATGAAATGTGCAAGGAAGGCAACTCGATCTTAATAAGGATAATAGTTTTAGTGCCATAAATCAGGGAATACGATGTGGCTCTTATTGGGGTTCAGGTATTGGTATGGTAGGCCTAGAGGGTGAGAAATAATAACAAATGTTAATCACGACTGACAATATTAACAATCTTTTTGAAAATTTAGACAAAATTTTTGTTAGATGCTTCGATTGACCATTACTTTTGAAAAAATTGGGAATGGAAAAATGTTGTTTAATATGATATTTGGCATAAACGGCTTTGGCATCCTTATTTTTAAAGGAGCCACCATTTTCAAAAATAAGGTCAAAAAAGATGCTAAAATGATAAATGAGATGGTTAAGAATGAATTAAAAATCTGCCTACCAAGTACATAAGATAACAAATTCATTATGGAGACTTTCCAATGGGAAGGGGCAACCCCTTATTCACCTATGTATGGGGCACATTACATTTCTACGTAGTCAATATCATGAATTATATGCAGGAGTCACTTTGTTATGTGTTTCCATGTTATTTAGGGGCACCATAGAGACAAAATCTCTATTTTATGCAAAATCTTTATACACGATGCTCGATACTAATATTTTTAACACTATATATGATACAAATTTATTGCACTCAAGATATTTGTGATTACTAATATTATGATGACACATTATTACCATATAATTTTGTTATGATACAATGTTTAATATTATATAATTTCTAATATAATTTTTATATTATATAATTATCATGATTTTAATTAATTTAAAAATATATTTATCTATATCTTTTTAGAAATAAAAAATTATTAAATTATATTATAATCTTTTGAGAAATAATAGTTTTATGTTATCTTCCTTTCATTAAAGAAATAAAGAACATTTAGTGAAACATAATTAGTTTTGTTATTAAATGTATTATATTGAATTAATTAAATTTAATTTGTAAACATATATTTAATAAGTGGTAGTTCTCTTAACTAGATTAAGTTGTTTAATATAAATAATATTCATTTGTAACTAATAAATGAATTCTAGTCATTGTTAGACCGTGTAATAGTTATTCATGATTAAACATATAATTAGTATTATATTATTATATAAAAAATAATATTTAAATATATTGATATTTAAGAGAATTTAATTAATAAAATTAATGATAGTTTTATCATTAAATTTTTTGTGATACGACTTAATAATTTTTTTCATTAGTATATAGTTGTTGAAATTTGAAATTTAAATTAATGAATTATTTTTATTATATTTTTTATTTGATAGGTTAAGCAGGGTTTACAAGGACCTGAAAACCATAGTTCAATACAATATAGAAGACGAAACAAAAAGGAACAAGACCCACATGCCCTGAAATACATAGTCCAACAAAATATTAGCAAAAGAGAAAGAGAACCAACTACCCAGACACAAAACTCAAATAAATTTCATCCAATTGATTTTCCTTTTTGTTGCCTCCCACCAAGCTCTTCACACTGTTGTTCAATCCTCTCATTTTAGGCCTCTGGCATCCTGTCGAGTTCTTGTTATATCCCGTTGTACCTCTAATTTTGTCACTCCTAGTGCTGCTGTCCCTCGTGGTGTTGGTGCTGACCTCTTTGCCTTTGGGGGTGCCTCAATCTTACCCTCAATTGTCATCTATTGATCCCCAGTCTCCTCCCTTATGTCATCAATTTCTTGTTTCAACTTGTTCCATTGATCCATGTACGTAACCATCTGTTTGTCCAATCTCTGTAGGTTTTCATGAAGCTCTGATAACCTTTGTCCGATGCCCTCCAGGAGTTTGATAGTGTCATCGTCCCTCCTCTAAACTTCATCCACCTTGAGTTCATGAAGCTCAAAATTGGGATTCTCAATATCTTGATGGATTTGGAGGCTCTTCTTGGCCTTCTTACTCGTGATTTTCTGAGGGGGAGAAGGATCACAAGCCTTTCTCTTTTCCTTCTTCCCCCCCTCAAAGGAGGTCAGGCGGGTGGAAGGAGAGGTGTCATTTGTTCTTCCTCCTATATAGAGGCTTTTTTTAGGGGTTTCCTCTTTGCTACTTTACAAAAAGTGAATCTCCTTCTCACGGGGGTTGCTCATTTTGTGAGGAGGATAAATCCTTGATGGATAATGTCTGCAAAATGTCTTTCTTGAAAACCTAGGACTGTTGCTTCCAGAGACACGAGCAAATAATAGGGCAGGCTTATCCTATTACCTTTGAAATGATTTAACATTAAAAAGTGATGCAAAAAAATATAGGTAAATTTCCCTTCAAGAGTGAGATACTGCATTTCCTGAAGGCATATTTCAGGGCATTTTCATGGAAGGTTAGCTCGGGGAAAACCCTTCTTGCCTATGTGGTAGACTGTGTTAGATTGGAAGAAGGCTTGCATCAGTGCTTGCTTGTATCATTTGTCCTTGAATGCCTTTGTACCATCGTAGGTCATACCGGTCACTTCTCTTATAAGTTCCTCAGAAAATACCACTATGCCCCCCCTAAAAGTTACTTGCCTCTACTTCCATCTAACCGTAAAGTCTCTAGCGAGGATTTCATCATGGCCCTCGATCCTAAGCATGAATTCTGTAAGGTTGTCCCTCCAAAACTTTCTCCATACTTTACGATTAATTTATATCTCTACATAAGAGATAAGCTCGCATCGGTCCCTATCTCCCCCCATGATGTTCTTCTTGCTTTTGCAACTGTGTTTCAGGGCATTGGCAGAGTATCTAGGCACAATTCTGATTTTTTGTTTTTTTCCCTTCTGTTGGGATAAATGACATTCACAGTCCTCGAGTTCAAACTTCGTGTCATTTTTATGACACCAAGTGGATTTAGGCCCTTTAAAAGTTATGATTGAAGTTCCCACGTGTCTCTTATCGTTAAATTGTGGCTTTATAAGATTTGCATCATCAATTATCTTTATTATATTGTAAAGAATTGAATTATTCAAATTAATGATCTTATTTTGAAATGAGAAACACACATTTAATTATTTATATTTAAGTTATAGAGATTCAAATTGTTAGGATTAATAAGAGTTATAAAGTTGAAAGATTTTATTGAATAATTAAAAAAATTACACGCATTTAAGTATTGATGTTATAGTTGAAGAATAAATTATGTCAAATAAAATTAATTATTAATTAAAAAAAATGAGATAAGAATATATTGGATAATTTATTCGATGATGAGTTGTAAAGACACATATCACAATTTAGAGAACATGTCTAATTAACATTTATTATGAAAAAATAGTTAATTTTTTTAAAAAACAATATTAATGTTATAGTTGAAGAATATATTAAATTAAATTAAATTGATTATTAATAAAAATTATTAGATAAAAAATATACTGGATAATTTATTTGATGATGAGTTGTCCCATATAATCATAAAATAAGGAACATTTAAAATTATATTATTGTAAATGTTAATATTATATTTAGAAGATATGTCTAACTATAGAATATTTCAAAATTAATATGTCAAATCTTAGAACCAAAAAATTATAATGATTAATGTAATATATATATATATATATTATTATTTTTTAATTAATTAAAAGGGAAAAAATACAATTAAAAACTAATATTCATGAGAAACTAATAATTAGAAAATTTATTTCTATTTTTATATTTTTTATATTTTTATAAATTTAAATTTATATCAAAATTGAGGATGGTTGAAGACTAATTTTTATTTTGATTTTTTTATACTTGTATCTTTGTATTTAAATTCTTAAATTTGTCGTTATCTTTTATAGAATCAAAATTTTACATTATATAAAAATTGATTTTTATTACATTTTATAAACCAAACAACTTTATCAATAAACCAATTATCTTTTCAAACAAAATCTACTATTTTGACATTTGTAAAAGTTGAATAATCCATAAAATTCAAATTTTGACTGTGAATCACAAACTTCAATTTCCCAACTTAGTTGACTCCTCGGGAGAGGAGATAAAATATTACCTACTGATATCCACAGCAAAATGCATGGCAGAAGCCGCGCAGCCCATCTTCTTATTCAATAGGAGCATAATTAAAAAGTAACCATGATTAATAATGTGCAGAGAGGCATAGAAATTCAGAAACAGACAAAAGATTTCCAGATTCCATTCGTTTTGACCCAGCAGACCCTATATAATAAATTAGTGTCTTTCCCTCTATGCTTTAATCTTAAAGGGGAGTGCGTACCTCGCTTGGAATATTGAGTTTCAATTTGTTGAAATTCCGCCCTCTGATGCATTTCGTACGCTCAATATAGCAAAGAAATTCATAGCTGAAGCTATATTCATAGGTGAAGCAGCTTCAGCTTCTGTTCTCTCTTTCTCTTCGGCAGAAAATGGAGTTGCGAAGTGCTTCAGCCCAGAATGGGGCGAACGGGGGCTCGAACCGCGACGGATCTCAATATATTTCCGATGTGGATCGAGTTAAGATAATGTCGATGAGAGACATTGTTGAGAAGGACTACCCCGGCGCCAAGGTCCGTACATTCTGATGATTATTTTTTAATTGAAAGTTTAACATCCAGATTCTGTGGACGAGTAATGGATTTTTTTTCGACTGTCTGTAGGATAGAGGGATACTCATTCTTGCTAAATTTATTTGGATTGGAGCCCAGCCTCATCCTTTTATTTCAGTCAATATCTTAGAAATTTTTATCACATGGACCATTATGTCACAGTATCTTAGAGATTTATAATCCTTTCATGTTTATTTTTTCTTTAAATTTTCCTATATGGTATAGAAAGTATATTCTTGATTTTTTTATTGAAAATTTGTTCACATGCAATTCTCTTAAATCTATTCAGCATGCGTTGCAGAGTAAAATTTGGAACAGTTTATTATAAAACGGTTTCAACCCTGAATTAAATCCCTACTTTACTGTAACGTTTTGGAAATGAAATAAAATTGTGAGCATATATATTATCTGAAAGAATTATTGCACTGTAAGATGTTGCCATGTAACATAAATTTCCCTGTTAAATCTCAGTAGAAATAGAAGCATAACTAAACGTAATTTTCCCTCCCTTTTCCTCCGCTGCTCACTTCTGAGACAAAATTCTAAAATTTACTATATCCATTATTTCCATTTAATCATTGAAAATAAGAGCTTTAGCGCCTTGAAGGGATCCCTGGCTGAAAGCATGCGGACTAAGAATACAAGGATCTGATTTTTCATAAAAGGATTCTGTAGCCATATTTTTTTATCAATTCCATAGGAGTGGGAACCCCCTTCCCATTGGACATCATACTTATACCCTCGTGGTCTCGTTCAACTTATTGAACCGTAAACCATCAGATAATATAATCTTTAAATTGTGGAGCAGATTGTTTAGGGAAAGCATTTCCAGGAACGGGAAGCACCTGCTGATAGATTGATCGTCCGCTATGGAAGTTATAGGATTTATGTTTGCCAAATGGCAAGCACAGGAAATTTATTTACTCTTTTTGTAATTGTGCTTTCAATCGAAAAAATAGTGGGTAGTGGTTAATTATTGAAATTCCGAAATAATGTAGCAAATCAGAAAATTGTATGAAGCATGGGACTATTTTCCCGCAAAGACCTCCTACAACTTCATTGCAGGACCTGCATTGAACCACCTGATTAGGGAATTTTGATCATAGAGAAATGATTGACCTTTTACGTCTAGCGCGCGTGGCCGAGGAAAATTGCCAAGAGCCTAGTCCACATTTTTCATCTATGGCCAATAATTAAGGAAGTGCTTTCATAGGAGGGGGTCGCCTAAATTTTTTTAGAGGGTACTGAGAGTAAATGTAAGAGTATATATAGCAAAAGTGGTCTAATGGTATAAAAATTCTGAGTGTATGCTCCAATTTTTTAGGGGATAATATTTAAAATTATTATATTTTTATTTATAATTAATGTTTAGACAAATTTTGATCACTCATAAATTTACATTTGGTAGAATATCTTCCTAAAAAATAGAAGCAGATGTGGAAAACTCCCAGCCCCCCTTTTTTCCAACCCCCTTAAACTTTCCCCCTAAAAATTAGCCAGCTCCTTGTTTTTAAGAAAAGATTCTAAAATACCCTCATGTATGCCTTTTATTTTTCTTTGAGCTGTAATATGTGGAGAGGTTTGTGTTCACTGGATATGTATATGTATGTATATATACAAATGCTCAATGGTACAAGTTAATAGGAGTGCAAGAAAAGTACATTTCAAATAAGAAATTGTAAGAGAAAAAGGAGATAAAACATAAAACACAAGAGACAAGTTGTTGAGATCTTTCCATTGATAACTTGTGATAGCTGAGTAGTCCCTTTGTGCCTTTGAAATTGAGGTTGAAGAAATGAGTCTAAAGTTGAACTATGAAACATAGAGTTATGCTGTCGACTCTTAAGGAGGCCAACTTTGTGTCGGGTCATCTCTTTGATGAATAGATCTACACATCTTTGATCTTTATAATGAATAAGATCTCGTAGAGAGCCTTGATTTCCTTTAAATAGGTAGTAAAACCTGCCACAAATCTCATAATACATTGGAAACCTAAATACAAAATGTTCCTCTGATTCTAGTTCATTATTGCAAAGTTTACATATGCACTAATGTTGTAGAAGAAAGCGCTCTGACTCCATACAAAGTTGATGAGAGCATATCCGCAATTGACCTGAAGGAAATCTCAAACCAAAAAAGAGTCTGGTGTGCTTGGGAGTTATAATACATCCATCTTTTATTTGAAGATGATGATCCATGTAGTGATGCATTTTTGTTGACAATGGTTTTGATAGTTCTGTCCAAGTTGGCTTTATGTAAGATTTGTAATTTTCATCTTAATTCCTCTATGAATGTCTTTTCAACATAGAGGGAGCATTGATGTAAAATGTATTAGGATGAAGATGATTGATAGCAATACCAAACTGTAGGAAAGAGGTACATTGAGCAAACCAAGTGTTCTTGATCCCTTGTTCACATAACTTCATAGATGATTGAAGAGAAGGATGGATGTCTATTATGCCAATTGTTGTCTCTGCCATACATCTTAATCTATGAAGCAACATTACTACATGAAAAAACTCTGAAATATGGAGCATGCGTTAGGCTTTGCTAGGGTTTTAAGTCTAAATTGTCGGTTCGTTTGGATATGGTGAATGGGGTTTGCTAGTAGGGCGATTTATGTTTTACTTGGGATACAACTTGCATGTGGCTGTACAAAAAAATATAAAAATAATAGCCTAATAAACAAAAATCAACCACTTAATATGCATATAAAATACAAAATAACCACAAGAACACTAATGATAAATTGATAATGCTAACCTAATGCCAAATGTCATGATAAATTTTAATTATAATTTATTACATGAAACTTGGTATTCATCGTGATATTGCTTTTCATTGACAGCACCAACATCAACATCATGATGTGGTTCATTAGAACTATTCCCATTGCCACTCCCTCTAGCTACTATATGGATTCTGCGACACCAAAAAAATCACTATGTCAAGTACTGAATAGTGTGAAATGGAAGCATCAAGCCAACTTCCTCTGGATCTACATCCCAATGCTTCATCACCCCTCTGTTATCCGATCATTGTACGATAGAATGCACAAGTTAGAATGTACATAAACCAACTCGGTTTTTTTTGTTGTCAGCTTGTTGCGCTTTTGTGAGTGGATGAAGTTGTATGTACTCTAGTTACGCTCAGATGAAGATGAACTTGCAACCTATGGAGACAAAGTCAATGCAAAACAAAAAATTATAAAAGTAAAAACTCAAACTAAATTTAAAAGTTAAAACAAAAAGAAAGAAAAAAATAAAAATGTTATGTGTAACAAAATTTTGATTGCAAGAGGTTGCAAGTGCGTGGATCCATGGCCATGGAGGTACCACTACATATGAGCATCCTCTTGTACTTGTCCCGCAGAGCTCCAAGGCTATGCCCTGTAATGTCCCCTTTTTATAAATTAAAATAATATCATTATTAAAATAAAAAGTATTTTTAAATACTTAAAATATAAAATAATGATATGTTCAAGTTGCCCAAAAGGTGAATATGTCAGCAACTTATTCTAGCTTGAGTTGACTTAAGAAGGGGACCTTTTTAAAAGATAACCCTTAAGTGAATTATAAGAAAAAGGTACTTTTAAATATTTGAATTTCCACCCCAAGTGGAGTGCCTCACTTTGGGAAGAATTTGTGGGAAAAAAAGTTATAAAAAGAGGTATGAGGATCATTTGAGAGGACCATGATTTTTGATAATTGTAATTTTATGAGTTTGAGCATGCAACAACTTGACTTATTGCTTTGAAGACGAAAACCTTCAAGGTGACTGGAATTAAGGACTAAAACCCTTAATAACCAGCTTGGACAACTTCATAAGGGAGTTGTATTAGACGTATTTATCAACCAAAAATGTTTTGAACACCATTTTTGCTTGCAGCAGGTGAGGCGAACTGATTGGAGGGCTTGGTGAGTGGAAAAGAGGCTCAAAAAGGGCAGTGAACCCCTTAGGGTTGCAGCTAATCCCTTGGAGAGGTCAACGACCCCTTCCTAGGGTTGGGCGAAGGGCTTCCAAGGCCTATTTTGGCCTTATTTGGTGTTGAACAACAACATATAATTTTCTAGGATTTTTGCAATGAATTTCCAGCTATTTCACATTGAAAAAAAATAGATTTTAAGGGAATGTTGTTGGCATTAATTATTTCTATATTTTTTTGGAGCAATTAAATATTCTTTGTGCCACAATTGGGCACTTCCATTAGTCTGCAATTTATTTCAAGTACCTAGGGTTTGAAGGAATTCAGAAATTTGCATGTTTAAAATAAGGTTTGTTGGAAAACCCCTTGATTTAGTTTTCAGCCCCTAAAAGGGACATTACATGACCTATGGAGGCTATGAAATTCTCAAACTTGCTCATAACCATGTCTTCTACTTTAGGATTAGGGAAGAGCCTAGAGAATACCAACTTGTACCTTTCACTAACTTCAACATCCCTGTATAGTGGCACCCTCCTTGACAAAGAAAGGATCTCAGTGTTGTAGAATCTAGGAGTCAATGCAAAGGTAAGGAGATGTAGCGGGGTGGTCATTTTATTCCACCACTCAATGAGATATGATTTTAGTTATTTGAAACATGATTTGTCTTGATCTTGCTCTCTTGCATTTATAATGGCCTTTTTCTTCTCGATCAGTGAGTTGATGCCATCATAGGTCTCTCCCAAACATGTTTGATCAATGTCAGTAAATCGAAGCATACAATCAGACTCATCATGGGCTCAGTGAATGTAAGCAAGTAATCTACACGAGCCCACTAGTTGTCATCTAGGATTATCATCTTCATTTTTTGGGCCCATTCTTTAATCGACTCCCTCCATATAGGCCAAAGGCCGTCAATGACCAGGTTGCTAAGTGCCTCTCACACCTTCACAAGTCGTTTCAAAACGATTGTGTGTGAGGCGAATCGAGTCTCAACAACCTAGTAGGAAATTAAAACAAAAACAAAAACAAAATTAAACACACTCAAAAATCTTCAAGTACTAGATTAAAAAACTTACAACTACAAATGGGTTGTAGTTTAACTGGTGTGGATGATGGTAAAGGGCAGCTCCAAATTTGAGAATGATTTGAAGATGGCTTGTGACAAGTGATATTTTGTGACAAACATTTGGATCTCTTCAACTTCAACATACACCTATTTGATCCACTCAATTTTACTGTCCAACTTCTGTAGCATTAGGTTGAGTGAGTGGACAACACAGGGTGTCCAAAAAATGGGTCCATACCTCACCTCCACCAACATCCTCGTGGCTTTGCAATTTTTAGCATTGTACATTATGATTTGGACAACATTTTAAGGCCCCACTACCTCAATGGCTTCAAAGAGGATGTTGGTGATGAATTAGATATCCTTCTCATGCCCCTCACAATTAACGACTTTAAAAAACATTGCCCCTTTAGGGAACACTGCAACCACATTGATTAAAGGCTGATTTCTTGCATCTTTCCATCTATCGGAAATGATGAACACCCTTGTTTTAGCCTACAAATCTCTAATTGGCTGCAATGAATTCTTTACATATATTTTTTCCTTCACCAAGAGGGTGTTGCAAAGCTTCTCATAACTTGGCCCTTTGTAACTTTTTGGGGCCTCTTTGATCACTCTCACCGTAACCTTGCTAATATGGTGACTTGGCAACATTGAAGGATAATGCATTTGCATACACACATTGCACAATGTGCTTGTCAACGATATCCCTGGACTCATTTTGAAATGACTTTTTCAATGGTCCTTTTACTCTCTTGCGTGAAAGAGGAGAATCCTTTTCATGTGTGAAGGGTGTTGCCAAAAACTGATGTGTGTTGGCAACAATTAGGGAACCACAATGAGATGGTCAACTGTTGGCTTCCTCGATTGAGATCCTTTTTTTGTGAAAGGGTGACTAGATTTCAAGGCAAACACTGCATCAGCTTCCTCCTCCGTGATGTACTGAAAAATTGTTGATGATGGCATCAATGCATCGTTCTTCCCTTGGCAAGCTCTGATGACCTGGGAGGGTATTGCACACAAGTGGGCTTTCACCTAATTGCATGAGCTAGTATATTTGGCATTGCAATCATTAAATTACCAAATATAACTCCCACCACTTGTAACCTATACCAACATTATGACATACATCCAAAGTGGTGAATACAAATCAATTTTGAATTGGGTTAGCCCACGAAGGTAGAAATTTTTGCCATTATAGTACCTGTAGTTGCAAATTTAAAAACCAACACTATATTTTTTTTTGATCAGTGCTCGAGAATTGAAGGGTCTCGGGCCCTTACACTATATATAGCATAATACAAAAGGTGGTCTGGCTTGACATTAGAAAATGTTGAGGCATGATTGACCAATCGAAACCAGGGAAGAAGTTATTTCAACATTACCTTATTGCCTTCTTTTTTTATAAAAACAAAACATATAGGTAGATTGTCAAATATGTCATTTTTTTATAAACAGTATCTAGAAAAAGCCAATATTACTATGGATACCATACTAGACCAAAGAGACAAGAAGAACAAAACAAACCACATATCAATCCAAGATGACAAGATCAACCATTTTGCCATCACAAAAGATACTACTAGCAGAAAAACCTGAAGGACCAGCCTGCATCATAGCTACAATAGCTCTGTCCAAAGGAGACCCAAAATCTGTCTGCGCTCCCCCTGTTGCCACCAACTGGGGGAAGACCTTCTTACATTGAGGACCAACAACTACCTTTGACGACAGAGACTTCCCATGCCACCAGGGGGGGGCAGTGAAAGAGCCTCGTGCCACCCCTTTTGCTAGCCATTTTATGGCTTTGACACGCTCCGGATGTCTACGAGAAGCCTGCCACTCTTCAAGACCAGCGATAGGTTTAAGAACCTCATCCAAATTTGGCAGAAAAATACCCCTGCTGCGTGCCACACCATGAGAAATTTTGGAGGCCTCTTCTGCCTCCTTAACGAAGTGCACTAAAGCCAAGAACCTAGCTTCCAATTCCCGAAAGGCAGACAAAGGGATGAAACCCAAAGAATCATGACCAGAGAACGACATAATCGAAGAAGGGTCGAGAGATAGAGAAGCCAATTGAGAAAATAGATCCCGACGAAACTCCGGAAGCACAAAAAATTCAACCACCATTTGAACTTGGTTACCATCCGAAACCATAAGACAAAGATTACTGGAGAAAAGCGAGGCCAAATCTGAATTAACTCGAACCTGTTTGCTTGCTGCCATAGAATTTGTGCCCAAAATCCATTTGATTGCCACTGCCACATTAGATGAGGGAAGCCAAAAAACATTTGAAAGGCGAGTTCTAGAAATAGCACCACAAAAACCCATTTCCCTAGTTTTGGCTTTACCAAACACCAGGGGCTAACACACAAATTTGTCCCAGAAATTTGCCATCCTCAACACAATCCAAAAAATTAACAACTAGCAAAAAATGAACCAAGGAAAAGAGTCATCGAGCAAACTTAATGGAAATCGGGCCATGCTTGGACATCAACACCCTTGCTGCAAGACCTACGGATCCATGTTTCCTAATTATGGTAGGTCAAATCCCATTGGATTGCAAGCCATTGCCGTCATTTGTGATTAGTGCTTCAAGCATGAGAGTCCGCCAAACACATAATGAAACAATCCTGCCACCTTTTAATAGGAATAATTTTTATTTTTAATCAAATTAAAAATAAAAAGACTTCCAATAATGAAACCAATGTTGAATTAGAAATCAATTTAATTGAAATTGGCACAATCTGCCCAACTTGAACTGACATTGTTCGATCTCAATTCCATAGGTTGATCAATGGCCACATTGGCCAAGAAGTCTGCCACAATATTACTTTCTCTGAAACAATGAGCAGACCAATTAGTAAAAAAATGCATTTTTGGCCAGACTATATCCAGGGTCTTCATTATTTTCCAAGAGTTTGTTGTTTGATTTTTCAGAGCTTGAATTACAATTTGTGAATCTCCTTCGATTTCTAGAGCAGTGATACCACAATCAATTGCCAATTGAATTCGTGCTGCTAGTGCTTGAGCCTCTGCTTCATTCTTAGTCCCCATTAGGGAGCTTCAAGGATAAGGCCCTAATTAAAGAGCCGCTACAATCTTTAATCACACATCCAGCTCCTGATGCTCCTGGATTGCCTCTACAGGCCTTATCAAAATTTAGTTTAAACTAGCCAGGTTTTGGAGATGTCTAGATTGCATCTTTTCTATTTTTTTTTGATTTCCTTATTTATTATTGACCCATGAACAGGGAAAACCAACACTATATTAACCTAATGAAAAAAATAATCCTAGGGCATACTCCACATGTACTTGACAACTTATTAAATAAATTAAATAAAAAACAAGTAAATGAAAACAAGAAAGGGTGTGAAGATTGAAAAAAATAAAAATAAAATGTAAAACCTTACCTTCAATCCAAGAATCCTCCTTTTCAAGCTCCTCAATTACCTTGGCAGCAAATGGACACTTTTACCTGCGTAGGAAGATGATAATAATTTTTCTTGATCAAGTTCCAACCCTAGATGAGTAATGAGAGGTAAGTGTTTTGTTTTGTATTTTTATTTTGTGTTTTGTGTTGTTTTATGTTATGGTTTTGAGTTTTTAGCAACTTTTAGGTTTTAGAGGTTTTTTTTCTAAATTCGTTTTTAATTACTTGTGTAATGCCGATTTTTTTTTAAATGTAAAAAAATGCTTTTTCATGCGGGTTCACCCTAGGTACATCTGGAACATCCAAAGTACGCTTGGATTCTTTAGCAAAAGAATTTGAATGTACCTAGGTCATCCTGGATGTACTCAAGACAAAACCACATGAATTTCAGATCCGTACCCATACCCGGTACAAATTGAACCTGTATCAGGTGGGGGCATGCCAAATTGGTATCCTAGTTTTAGGTTTTTGTGTTAGACTACGTATGCCATATTTATGATCGATGGTGATCTAGGTAGGATTTTTTGTCTAATCGCGCATTGATTTCACTAAACCAACCTTTACTCCATTGGTTGGGCGGCGAGTCTGGCCTTGCCTATATCATGGCCTACTCTTTGGAATTTGCATCATTAGATGCAGGGGCATTCGATAGAGCTCTTGGCAATCATGGCACTAAAACAAGCAAGGAAATTTGTACCAAAGTGTTTCACGAGGTAACAAACTAAACCCAATTGGTTTTTTGCTTGATGTTGTCCTTGAATTAGTTGAATTTGATAATAAATGTCATTGGTTTAAAAGTTTTACTTTGGTAGGATATGTAGTTGGTTGTACCCCCTTAGAAAGCATTCTTAAAAGTTTTGTGCACTCGAACTAGCATCCCCATGGCGTTAGGTTAAGGGTGTGCAAAACTTAACCAAGTGTTTTTCTTTTTTTTGAAGTTCTTTATAATTGAGCAATGTGTCTCTATATTTAAGCATGGTCCTTGGTTCATGTGCGACACCCTTGTCGTGTTTTCCCATTGGACTAGGGATTTTGTGGTGTCAAAGCAAGGTAAGCTCAAAAATCCTTTTTGGATAAAGTTCCCTAGTCTTCCTCTCCCCTTCTGGGTTTTTTTTTTATTGCTTATCAAACCCTTAGGTTGTTTTATCTATCATGAGTAGAGTAAGTTCTATGCTGGTAGACTGCAAAAGCGTATCTATGTCGAGATTGACTTCTCAAAAGATCTCAAAGAAACCATTAAAATCCAAATAGGAGAGAAACACATTTTTCGACGTGTTTTGTATATTAATTTGCCCAATACATGCTTTAGATGTCAAGTTACATACCATAAGATACATGAATGCCCTTTCATGGCAAACTCTTGGCCATCTTCGCAAGATAAAGCCTTGTAGGAGGCGAGTAAAAATAATACCACAACTTTTGATGGTCGGCCCATAGTCACCAACAAGAAAGTTAACTAACAAGCTAAGAAGCGGTCAAGACGACCAACACTGTGTATAAACTAACATGAGGTTTGGTTGTGGCCGACAAACAAGCAACTCCTTCCCCTCTCAAGACGCGTCATCGCTCACACCAACACTGCAAGATGCCACTATTTTCTTGGTCTTTTAGAGTCGGGTATCAGTTTTTCAACCCTCACAACCTCCTTTAGAAGTGATATAAATTGGAATGGTGATAATCTTGTGATGTTTGAGCGCAAAATGGTTATGTGTTGCCTGCGCAGTCCTTTGCCACCTCCCAAAGATGGCTAGTATGTGCAAGATGAGTGGCGATCTTTTCAAATAGGTGACTTTATGCATGGCAATCAACAATGTTTTTGGCCAACAACTACACTGCCCTAGATTGGTTGGACGGAGGGACAAACATGAACCTTGATGTTTCTCCATGACTGTTTATTCTTGGAATGTTTAAGGCCTCACTGACTTGTATTGTAAGTATATGGTTAGGGATAATTGTTAGTATTTGCTAATATGTAGAATTTGTGTTTGCAAGAAGTTAAGGTTGCTGGATTTTTACTTCAGTTTGCAGCAAAAACCATTTGGTTGGGAGCGTTGTGCCATGTGTCCAACCGTGAACCTAGTCATGATAGAGTAGTCATGTTGCTTTTGTCAGATTTGGCACTGCATATTATTATTTGGGGGTTTGTACTGACTCATCAAGCGATGTGGACACATTTTGATTTTGACGGCCACTCTCTTGGTATTGCCAACACTTATGCCTCTAATGATGCCATGGAAGAGGGGCATTTTTGCGGCAGTTTGTTGATTCATTGCTTGACGTCCATTGGATCCTATGTGGCAACTTCAATATGGTGTAGTCCATGGAGGACAAAGAAGGGTTTCTTCCTATGTGTTGGTGTGCAGGTGAAAGAGAGGTTTGGTTTACCACGCGTAAAAAACTTGAGTTATTTGACCTTAATCATTGCCAACATTGTGCCTCCAACTTAGCTTGGTTCACCTCATCCAACTGTAGGCAAGGCAATGATATGGTTTTAAAATGATTAAATTAAGCATTATTGGCCAAACAAAACCTTTTCTCTTTCACCAACATCTTTGATTGCCCTGTCACTATGGTTGTGGAGGTGGCTCTTTCTAATCATCTCCCCATTCGTTTTTGTATCAAATTGTGTACGCCTTGAGTGAAAAGGGTTAAAACCCAATTCTATCTCAACATTATGCATTTGGCCCACGAGTGGACATGTAACCACACTAAGTAAATTTGGAACCTAGGGACACAACCTTTTTGGAAGATTGGTTGGATTAGTTGGTGATTGGATGCTATCTCTCAAAACACTAGCATCCTCGGAGTGTATGGCAAACAAGATGTTTTTAGACAATGAGCTCATGAGGCCTCAAACCGTGTATTCCTTAGAATTTCAAATGATCTTAATATTTCTCCTTTTAATGAGAACCTTCAACTGCAAGCAACCAAATGGAAGCACAAACTCAACTTCAGGCCCGTATGCATTGGTTAAATATTGGAGATTGGCTTACGAAAGAGTTTTCACTCTAATTTGATCTCAACAGGTGGTGGACAAGGTCTGAGCCATTTGTGAGAGCAATCAACAACTCGCTAGACTTCGTGACATCTTGTAGGCTTTTGTGGCTCATTATCATGGGTCTTCGCTGCTCAACCCTCCTCTCTAGCCCATGAGAATGCCATCAAGCATTGCCTTCAAGTGGTGCCTTGCCAACTGTTTGATGTGCAAAGGGTTGTTTGTGACCGCCTCCTCTCTCGGTAAGACCTCCATGAGGTGGAAATGGCAATTGATAAGGTTCTCGACATTGATGGCTCACCATGTGAATTTTATCAAACCCTTTGGGATATTGTGGGCTTTGATTTGCACCAGGTCTACCTTGAATTCGTTAAAACCAACTCTTTGTGCACTATTATTAATACAGGCAACATTAAATTTATTTTGAAATTTGGCAAATTGGAGCTCATTACAATTTGGCATCCGATCACTCTCTTAAATGTGTTGTATAAGATCATTGCCAAAGCCCTTTCTCTACATTTGAGGTGTCTGTTTCCTTTCGTTGTTTGGTTTGAGCAAAGGAGTTTCATTCACAATAGATACATTCTTGTCAATGTCATTGCAGTTTGGGAAGGTGTGGAGTGGGTTCGAACCTCTCAAAAAAGGGCCCTCTTTGTCAAAAATGGTTTTGAGAAAGCCTACGACATAATTGAGTGGCCTTTAATGATTGCTATGCTTCAAGGTCTTTGCTTTGGCCCTAGGTTTGTCCAGACGGTTAACATGCCCTTCCAAGACGCTTGTGCTTGCATCACCATTAATGATGTCCAATTTGAGAAGTTGGGGATTTTTAGGTCTATTAGACAAGGTTGTTCATTTATCCCCTTCTTTCTCTGTTCTTGTAGTAGAAGGATTCAACTATCTTTTGGTTGACTACATTTCCAGAGGTTTTGTGAAGGGCATACCCCTCCCTCATTCTACCCACCAGTCGATCAATGGGATTTTTCATATAAGTCCTTCCTCACCCTTTTAGAAGAAGAAACATGTGTGATTTATGTTATGGAGTGCCTTGAGATCTTCTGCCTTGATTTAGGCTTGTCAATTCAATGGGAAAAAACTGAATGCTGTAGGCAGTCTAATACGCCAATTTCTCAATGGTTGGAGGGATTCAAGTGGAAATGGAATCAACATTGGGAACACATAAAATTACTTGGCATTTTGTTTTCCTTTCAAGGATCTCCCTCAGACCTTATGGAACAATGCGGCGCAGTGGGTGGAGAAAAAGATTGCCTTTTGTGTGACAAGCCTTTCTTCCTAGCTGGTAAGTTCCAGGGTTGTTCTAAAGTGTTTGCAGCTACCCATATTTATAACTTTTCTTGTTGGGCACCTTCTAAGGCTGCCTATTCCAAGTTGGAGTGCTTGCTTAGATATCTCCTTTTGGCCAATTCTAAAGGCTGTATAGGTTTCCACAGAGTTTCTTGGAATATTTGTTTTAGGCCTAAGAGGTTGGAGGGTTAGGATTGCTTGATATAAAACTATAAAGCTTTGTGATCTGCTTCAAATGGATCATTAGAGCTCTTGAAGGAGATGAAGCCTCAAAGGTTCTTCTTTGCCAACAATGAAGGGTGGGAGCTGATACCTGGTATGACAGATCCTCCTTGTGGTGGTTGTTGGGGTCAAAAATCCTCTGCCACCCCCGACTGTTGTAGTTGCTTCTGTTGTTTAATGGCCTTTTATGATATGTTTTTGATGCCCCGGGGCCTTTATATGTTCTTGATATTCTGCCCTTTTTTGATTGAAATAGTTTTTGTCAAGGAGCATTATGTCAGGTGACTATAACTAACTTTATTCTAATTATGTTAATTATAATTATGGTTCTTTAAGGCTCTTTTGGATATCCTTTCTTGATCCCCGGGATCGATGTGAAGTATTCTCTTGGGATGTGATTCCATTCCACCCATTTTTTTGTACGATTAGTGGTGTATTTTATGTTTGATTAATGGAAGGCGATTTCAATCAAAAAATATATCTGAGCTTAGGCAATGGTTTCATGGAAGGGGTCTGCCACAATTTTTCTCAGCAGGTACTACTGAGAAAATTGTGAATTGATTTAGAGTAAAATGGTTCCTGTGAAACAAAATTTTCCAGTACTAAGCACCAAATTTTTAGAAAGTATTCTTTAAAATTTGTAAGTACCAAATAAGAGATGAGGTCGGTTGTAAGCTCTAGGTTAATTAAGCAGAATAGATGCCCCTTGGTCCTTGGCACCAAGTTGGAGGAGATCAATTATCAATGCACCCAATACTAACTAATTGCTTGTACTCCAATCCAAAAATTCTTTAAGTATGATTTTTTTAAAATAATATGACAATACACAAGTTAACATTTCAAAAAACAATTCCTTACATTTTTGAGCAGGTATTGTAAACTTCAGACTCCTTTCTTCAACGTCAATTTCAGAGGTACAAATGCACCCACTGTTCTACTCAGCAATCATGAGCTGTTAGGAGAAAGATCTCAACAACTTAGCTCTTATGTTTTATGTTTTAACTCCTTTTTCTCTTGCAAGTTCTTATTTGAAATGTACAATTCTTGGAGTCCTTTTAACCTGTTGTGGTTGCTATTGGATGTTAACATATATAGTCATATGCATATTCTAGCCTCTCCTAAAACTCTTTGGCCACCTCAGGCTTTAAGGGGAGGATTCACTGCATCTAACTTTAAGGGCGAGATTCTATTTTGGAGCAATTTAACTATCAAAATAGGAGCTGCAAACCCCTCAGTGGGACCACATCCTTATAGGTTGGATACTGAGTTTGGGCGATGGAGATAGAGCTGTAAGTTTGTAAAAGAGTGAAATATTTTAGGAAATTGTTTGCAGAGTCTTCATATCAACCAGCCTCCAATATTTCTGTTATGTTTTTCTGAAAATTAATTGTGTACGTACTAAGAAATTTTTTAATTTCCATACAAACATTGTTAGTTTGTGGTTTCATGGGCGCAATTTTCTCTAGAGATATTGCAAAAAAAATTTAGGACGTATTTACAGGAAAGTGGTTTTATGGTTCAAAGTTTTCTGCTTTGATACAAGCACTTTGAAAATTTTCATAAACAGTTATCTTTAAAAAAAAAAGCAATTAAAAAAAACAAGCTAAATTACTTACAATTGTCATTTGGCAAAAAGAAATTTGATATTATCTCAAGCCGATGCTACAATCCTCAATCCCCTGTGTCACCTGCTGCCTGTCTATATAAATATTCTTGCTAAGCAGTGGCTGCTCCGCAACTTAGAGTTGTTTTTTATTATTTTCCCTTTTGCAATTCAACAGGTTGTATGGATAAAGATAGAAGCGGTGGCCCTCTCAATAGGACCCTGCCTTTTAATGATTATCTCACGAGACAAATGACACTAATTTGAGGAGGCATAGAACAAAGTCTTAACTACATACCAATTGGTATCTGAAAATGACATATGGCTGCTCCATATTTCTTACTGTAACAGTCTCCCTTTCAGATTTCGTGGAACTGTCCTTTGTAGGGAATGTAGAACCGATAGTTGTCCAGACCCACTTATATACTGGTAATCCTTTTTTTTTTGATATATTGGTAATTATCTCTGGGCTAGCGTACGGGCCCACTTACAATGACAAGCAAGCTTGCAAGGGTCCTGGGAATTGAACTAGGGTCTTGCCTACTGCAATAGACCCCGATACCAATTCTTCTTGCACTTATGTAAAAGTTTCCTTATTTTGGATTTTGTAGCTTCCTTACTTTGAAAGAGCTTCCATGTTTGGATTTTGGAGACCCTCCGCTCTAAAGAGTTCAGAATTATAATGATCAAGTAATATTACCACATGCATTGGCTTAATATTACTTTTTTTCATGTAAAGTTTAGGGAACCTGTTCTTCTTAGTATTAATGTAGTTATTATGTAATTTCTTCGGGTAGGTTTTAAGGGCCTCTTCTTTTCTAGGAAATAAATTTAATTGATGGAAGAAAATTTAGAGCTTTCTTCTGAAATGTTTAGCCTTGAAGGCAAACACTAAACAATTAAAAGATGAAACAGTAAGGATGAGGCAATAAGTAATGGAGAGGTAACAATGAAAATAAAAAAAATAGCTATAATTATATGAATAATCAATATTTGCACATGTCCAATCAAGGCCTTTACTACTGATATGGACAACATTCTAGGAAAGCCCTCAAACTTGTCTTGTAGATCCAGATTGCATCAATACTTTGACTCCATTAGTACTCTTGAAAATTCGGAGAATTCGCGAGTGGTTAGAAACCAACCAACATTGGTCTCGACTCTCATAGAACCTCATGATGATAGTAATAAAGAGCTTAAAGATACTATTAGTGTTATTTTGAATGGACTGGCAAGGGCTCAATCCTAGGACCTCCCATGTGCTTGTTAGAGTGCTCTACCACTAAAGCTCACATGGGGGGTTCTAGATTCAAGTCTTAGCTGGTTCACGCTAAATGACATGATATCAGAGGCAGAAAGCTAGGAGCCCCAAGCACCAAAGTGTGGGTTGGTGGTGGGGATGTTCGAAGAGAATGAGCCATACTCTGAACTGAAAAGGAGCCGGTAAGCACAAAGATCTGGTAGCTCAGTGGTAGAGCACCCCATCATGTACATTGGACGTCCCAGGTTTGAGTCCTAGTGCCATGTGCATGCTAGGGTACTACCACCGAGCTACCTGCCCTTTTCAATTACTGGATCCTTTTTAGTTTGGAGTGTGGCTCATTCACTTCCAACAAATAGCGTGAAACCTCTGGAACAACAGATGTTTGGATACAGAGTGAAAAATGAAATGCAGAAAATATAATTCTTCTAGGATGCGTTAATTTAATACTCACAATAGGAAATTCTAGCAGTGGATACTCTCTAGATATTGCTTAATTCTTCTTATGTTTCTAAATTTGAAGCTTGATTCCCAATCCACAACAAATCAAATGGCTTCAATAGCCTAAATGCATTAACTAATGCTCTGAAAAAATTATATGACTTCCAGGAGGGGACTGAACTCTTGCAGAGTTCACATAAAATCTTAGGGTGAAAATACTATGTTTTGGGACTAAAAATTCAACATATTCCACTTGCATAACACTGACCTCAAAATCCTTTGGCATGATCCCATGCATACCATTAGGATTGAGACATATCATAGACGCAAGGATATGTGAAACTACGTCTTCTATAGTCGGTGGCATAATAGCATGGCAGACTCACTTGGAAGCTTGGAACCGATCCCTTTCAAAGCCACTGAAGCTATGATTCCAGGTCAGTTGTTACAGATGTAAATCATGTCTCCATTGTCCTTAAACATGCCTCTAATTGGTTCACAGCTGGTTTTCTTTGTGAAATTTATATCCTGGATTCATTATTGATATTAAAATTATCTTCTTTGGCATTTAATGGTTTGACTACAATTTCCTGTTTAATATGAAATTTGTCAGTCTTGTGTGGATTTGGTTAGATTCTTTCTTGGTATTTACAAATATACTTTCTAATTTTTGTGTACCTAAATCTTGTTATCATATTTTTACACATTTATCTGACACATCTCCTGTGTTTCTCATACCCTGTAATTTTCAAGCAGGTTGCAGATGATGCTACTCTTCGGCGTTTCTTATATGCTCGGGAATCCAATGTGCAAAACGCTTCTGTATTATATCTTAAGTATAGAAAATGGAGACAGACTTTTGTACCCCAAGGTTATATCTCAGAGACGGTGATTGCAAATGAACTTAAGAAGAACATGGTCTGTATGCAAGGATTTGACAAAAAAGGAAGGCCAATTGCAGTTGTTTTTTTAAAAAGGCACAAACCATGCCACAAGGCTTTAGACGACTTGAAACGTAGGTCACATTTTCAAATGCTGCTAATATTGTTAGGTCTTTAGTTATAATCTTAAAATCTCATATTTTTGGTTCAAACAAATTCACGTAGAATTTATCCTATGATATCCAACTGCATTAATTCTATAGTCATTTGATCTTATCAGTCTTGGATATTCTTAATTTCTTTAGAAATGTTTTGCAGGTTACTTTGTCTATAGTTTCGATAAAATGTCTTCTAGGTATTCTTCTATTTGAAAAACTTATTTGTTTTTGTTTGTTCTTTTATTGTCAATTTACTCTATGCTAAGTTATTCATTTTGTCACTTAATCTTTAATAAGATAATTGCATTTGTGCAATGACTATAGTGCATCAAGAGGAGATCAAAAGTTTACCATCATAGCAGACCTTGAAGGATGGGCATACAAGCATGTGGACATGCGTGGATACCTTGCACTCCTTGAAATCTTGCAGGTTGTATCATCTGTAAATGTTTAAAATATAGAACTCTTTAATATCTCTTTTGTGCTTTTAGATTTTTATGCTATCTAAAATATAATGACCTTCTCAGCTAAATGCCTGTATTTGGTATGTTGAATGGGTGTAACTATGTACCAACGTTGCTTGCTTTCTGTTTTTCTGGTTTAATATATATTTATTTTAAATTCTATGGTCTAGTGGTAAATCAGTGGGATTTTACAATGGCTGGCCCAGGTTTGAATGTCTCCCTTGAGTTTGATCCTCTCTGGGCAAGAAAAATAGGTTCATTGAACCCAAAAAAAGGAGGGTTTTCCCATCCGTAGTTTGGGAATATCCTGAACATATACCATTCAGGTAGGAATGTATCCATAGACCCAAATGATCAGAATGCACAAAATCTGAAACATAAATGGACTAGCTATAAGTAGGGTATGAAGGCATTGCCAAGTTCAATCCCAATTAGGATAGTACCTTGGCAAGGGCATGTAAACTAGTTGATGTGTTGTTTGGTTTAGGTTTAGTGGGTTGCATGTTGCCAAAGGGTGGAGAAGAAGCCATAAGAGTTGCAACCGCACATGAGAGGAACTGGTCATGCTCATGAAAACTATAGCAAAAGTCGATGCAGATGGTAGTGGTATAAGAGATGTTACATCTCCAAAATTTGTTGCTTCTGTTTCTTAAAAGAATTTTATTGAGTTGTAGCTTTGATGATTTTTTCCTAGTAATATATGAGGATGCATCCTTAGTTTTTTGGGATAGTTAATCGTGTTCCCTCTCCTTGTTCTGAGGATTGGAGAAGGGTGCGTGGGCGTCTCTAGCACTATGATGCAGATGGGAATGATGGGGCCTAGGCTACCTTGTTCTCCAACCTAGACTCACTCATTCTCAATGGACACTTTTAGACGCTACTCAGACTTGGACCCAAAACACACTCTTTATTGCATTGAATGACAGTGTTACATAGATTTGATACACACATCCTCTTGTCTAGCTTATTAAACACAACATGAATAAGATCAGAACCAAATTTAGTCCCTCGTGGACTTGACACTCTCTCTTCTTTGTCTGAACAAACACCTCCCTAGTAAACTTCTCTTAAGCTTTTGCTCTCTCTTGGAAGCTAACTCAAACTGGAACTAACTGAAATTTTATCCAACTAAAGAATTTGGATCTTTTTTGACTGCTTTGACATTTTTGAGTTTCTCTGAGTTCCCTTGTTCTTAGAAATTGGTCCACATGTTGAATTTTCTTGTTCACGGCAATTACTTTACCTTTTCTTTCACTACGGACAAAACCCCCTGTTACAAAACTGCTAGTGAAACATTGATCGGCGGTTTTGAAACCGTCGCCTGCATTAAGCGGTAACTTCATCATCTGCCCAAAAGGGGTCAATTCGACCTCGGGTAGATGATTGAAACTTGCTCCACTTGATGTTCTTGGGGTGTTGGAGTTGTGATGATGCTTCTTGGATTGGTTTTGATCGTTTTCAACATGCATGACTATGTTGACATTGTCTACAAGTCGTGATCACACACACAAACACTGACTCGTTTTTGGTTGATGCAAGATTGCTTGTTGACCTAGATGCTCTTGCATCATACACCTTGGGTAAATAAAATGATCCACGAGCTCCTGCGTATGAACCTTGAGTGAGCTCTTCCACTAGTTCTCCGTACTTGGCATTCTTGGATGCACTCATCCTAGCTGCATCTTCAGTTGCTCAATTGTTCCACTTGACCAAATATTTTTGTTTTTGCTGCCTCTTGTCCTTTTTGATGATTTTGGAATCTATCACCATCTCTTTTTCTTCCCTTGCCACTCTATGCAACTACTGTCTCCAATCCACAATTGAAGAATCTGAATTCACATCCTCGTCAGTGGTTTGTCCCTCATGATAAGGGTGCAAATCTTCTACATTGAATATAGATGAATCCCATTCGGGAGCTCTATCTAATAGGCATTAATTGCGAATTTCCTCACTATCTTACATGGCCCAATCTTCTTCCACTTAAGCTTGTCATACGCTTTTTTTGGGAACCTTTTTTTTCGTAAATGAGCCAAAACCAAGTCACCTACTTGGAATTCTTGTTTTCTTCTCTTCTCTTGAGATTTGCATACTACTTGTAATCCATGACACTCTTCGCCAACCTCTCTTCCATTTCTTTATGCACCTTATGCATATACATTCCATGGTCCTCCACTTCAACACTTCCATTCAAATGCAATGTATTTGTCAATTCACCAACACCTCTAGGGTTGCAACTATACACAATCTGAAATGGACTCTTGCCTGTACTTATATTGAGTAATTTGTTGTAAACAAACTCAACTTGTGCCAGAATCATATCCCACTGTTTGGGCTTGTTCCTTACCAAGCATATCAACAAATTCCCGAGGCTTTTATTCACTACCTCCATTTGCCCATCTGTTTGTGGATGATAGGTTGAATTAAAACTCAACCTTGTGCATAAATTTCTCCACAAAGTTATCCAAAAGAAAGAAATTATATTAACGTCCACAGATGACCAAAAGTATGTCAATGGGACTTGAGGATACAACAGTTAACAATAGAAAATTCTAGGAAGAGAGAATCCTAGAAGCCAAATAAAGGAATGAAAGTACAAAAGACAAAAATAAAGCAGTGTACCACTAACATAGGTGGTAATGAAATCAATGCAAATAGCAATGAAGCGCAAATAGGAGCCTCCAAAAGCATGTGCCAATGAAGATTGGAAGGAAACTACATCGAATATGTCTATCTGTTTCTGAAGTGGAGGAGCCATCTACGCCATCATCGATCATTGTGAAAAGATATGATAGTGTTCCTCGGGGAGTACCCGATGTTGCAAGGGTTAGGTTGGGAGATCAGAGGAGGAAGCAAAGCACTTCCTCTAGAATCCCCACATCCAAGACCAGTGTAACTCCCATAATAGAAAATAAACTCGTAATATGAGTCGGCCCATGTGGTCTGGGGGTGTCCGATTAGTAGTAGATCCATGTCACCAGAAAAGGACAAAGCCACGCCGACGAGGAGCAGAGCCAAGATGCCGAGGGAGAGCAGGCTGGGGGATCTGAGTAATTTGAGTAACAATGGTGTGTTGAGAGAATCGCCACCTAATTGATTTATTAGCTCTAATGTGTGAAGTACCAACATCTAAAGGGCGTTTAGTGTTCTCAATTCCCTGGATGGGTTGGAAGAAAGAGGTGATCAACATGGGGGCTCTAGAGCCTCTAGGTTCCCCCTATAGGGATCTGTGCAAAAGGGTGACAACGTCGAGACGACAAAGAGCCAGGCACTATTGGTCTAGAAATATGAAGAAAGTCGATAGAATGTTACTTGAGTCCTTGTAAAGCCAGTTATATCTTCCCTAGATCTCATAGTAAATAGGGCATCTGAAAATGAATTGTTCCTTGGTCTTCAACAAACAAACAAACCAAAAGTGACCAACTAACTTTATATCCCTATCTGAAACTATGATCTTTGGCAATCGATGCAACCTGAAATGTACCTTTTGGGGCTGAAATTAGATCAAATGGGTTTTTCCAACAAACCCTATTCAAATATGCAGATTTCTGAATTTATTCAAACTCTATTCAAAGAAGATAATTTTTTGATTTTTTCAACAAACCCTAGTTATTCAAAACCCTCACAAAATCTGAAATAAATTGCTCAAACCCTAATAGAAAATTCAATAAATATTCCAATGGAAATTAGGGCATAAAATCATTCAACCAACTCAGCCCTATTGACGCCACATGCAGGAAAATTACAGCAAAGTAAATACTGATTTTTTAATGCTTTTTTCCAATCTGAAAATGTTGGCAAATATCCTTAAAAATAGAGATAAATACATAATTTTTTATAAGAAAATTCAGAATATTATTTAGGCTTGAAATAGCCTAACAAACCCTTAATTAGGCCTCCCTAATCAAGTCGCCCAGCTGCAATTAAATAATTAATTGCTTATGACAACGCCAAACCCTAGAAGAGGGTTTCCAAGCTCCCAAATGTAGCGCAACCCTAGTGATAGGGGTATTCAACACACAAACCTGTTTGCTGCCCTGGAAATGACCTCAAACCCTTGCCCAATGACCTCAAACCAAGTCGCCACACTCCTTGACCTAGTCGCCACACTTTGCAAGCAAATCGCTACACCCTAGGAAGGGTCAAAACTGTAAATTCTACCTTTGATGATCAATTACAGCACTTGAACTAGTGCTGCCCTAGATGAGGAATAGGGGTTTTCGTCCCTAAACCTTCCTTGGCCTTGAAGGGTTTTGTCTTCAAGTCCTTGGTCAAGTGTTTTCGTGCTGAGACTCAAAAATTCAATTATCATAATGTGCATAACCCTTCCAAAAGAAACCCGACCCTCAAATATCCTACTCCTCAAGTGGAGTGCTCAACTTGGAGGGAAGGTGCAATATGTTATAAGGTTAACTTTCTTTTAAAATCACTTAAGGGCTATGTGAGCCCCACTAACTCAAAAATCCTCCTTCTCAACTTAAAATTAGAACAACTTAACTAAAAAGTACCTTTTTACCATTTGAAGAGGGGTTAGAGTTTCCTCCTTATGCCCCCTTTCCCTTAGCCTTAAAGAAGCACCAAAAAACAAGGCCAATGGTCCTTTTCCATGCTTATGTCTAAAATGGGGACATGACAATCCTCCCCACCCAAAATTGCGTGTCCTCAAGCAATAACAACATCCATGGAGCTGTCCCAACAATTTGCTTCATGCAAAGCCCACTTGTAGCCTTTTTCCATGGAAAAGAGGCCCTGTTCTGAAACCTTTTGTTACTGTACCTATGAGAAGATCGTCGTCCGCATGTGCTGAAAGTGTCGGAACAACAATGCTTTCTCCTTCCTTCTTCCAGGGGGCTGTCCCAGCTGAACTTACTCTTACCAAACCCGGAATGGCTGCCAACATGTTCCCAAAAAGCCTCCAAACTCAGAATTATGCATGTTTCTTGAGCTGAAAACTTTTCCCATATGAATGAAATCCACTCATCTTCTGTAATGTCGCCAAATTGGGACAATGATGATAAAAGAGGGTTTCCCAACAAAACCCTTTAATCAATTCCATTCACACTAAATTTTGAAAATTAAAATCAGCAAATCCTAGCTAACATATATATGCTCAAACACCAAATGTATAACAAACCTTAGATGCCAATATTTGCACAATTAATTTCAAAACATATGAAGGATATAAGCATTGAATTTTGCACCTCAAACCCTCAAATAAGTCATGCATAAACCCTCAAATTACTGCAGTGATAAATACCTTTGTATGTGTGAGAAAGGATGCATGTACCTTGTTGTATACCTTTCCAAAAATTCTGATTTTCCTCCTGAAAGTTCAGTTGTATTTTCTTTGCAAGATCAACCCTCAAACCCTTGCAAAAACTCACCAAAAATATGGTAAAATATAAAAATATTTTGTATTGAAATATTTCTAAATTTAGCCCTCTCAAAACCTCCAAAATCCCTTCACAACAATTCATCCAAGTGCAGAAAATTACCGAGTTAAATGATTCAGTTTTCTTTTTTGAATTCACCCTCAAAGATGTCAATGGACTTTAGAAAATTATGCTAAAAATACCCAAATAATTCTAATATTATTTGTGTTCCTTTTAGGGCCTAATAGCACCTTAGAAAACCCTTAAAATGCTCCTCAAATGAATAGCCTCACTCATAAAATAATAGTAGAATTTCTATGATGAAATCCTAGTAATTTTCCTTCCAAATTCCTTCCAAACCCTATGATAATTTGTCACAAAAATCTAGAAAATAGAGAATCACAAATACCTTGCCGAATGGAGTCTAAGAGCCCTCTGATGTGTCCACTTCCTCTCCACAACTGATTTGTCCTAATGAGAAAAATAGGGGATAAATTCTAGAATGTTCAACTTACCAAAAATCCTTCCAAATAACCTCTCATGTCTCATAGGCCAAGTCGTCCAAGCAAAAAGGATAGTATAAAATATTAGTAATATTTTATACACTGTTAGCATTTCAAATCCTTCTCAAATCTTCGAAATCCACTCTCCCAACCAATCGCCCTAGCTGGAAAATATTATGAAAACACGAACAACTCCCTTTGACCTTCAAAGACCCCTCCAAGTGGTTCGCCTAGCTCCCTAGGCAACTTGCCACCCTTTGGGAAGGTATTCTGCAACATGGACAATCTCCCAAGATGTTTTGCTCCTCTTCAACACCTGTAAAATTTACCAAACCTGTTTTCGATAGAAATATGCAATATTTCCTTAATGAGGTGGTGTCTAAAAACACCTTTGAATGATCCACTTGCATAAAAACATGCAATTTGAAACTCACTTAAAACCCCTGAGTAGAGTTGCGCAAGTAGTTTGGATGGAGGTTTTCGTTCCCAAACCTATGACACTTCTTGAAGGTTTTCGTCCTCAAGAGGTGGAAATCAAGCTTGACATACTTGATCTAGTTTCCCAAAATAAATATTCAACATGCCTTTTTCGAAGGAGCCTCTCTTTCTTTTTATAATCTTCCTCCAATTGTGGCGCCTAAAAATAGAGAGGAAGGGTTACTTTTCTTTTTAATAAAAAGATATACACAAGCTTCCTTATAAAAGTACTTTTTAAAATGGCCCATAAAGAGGCCCCAAATTTGGATAATAAAGTACTTTATTAAAATAACCTTGAAGCTTACTAATGTTCCCCTTTTTTGTCTTTAAATCCTTAACCCTAGGGAACACTCAAGCTAAGGGTCTCATCCAAAGACTTAGCTCAAAAAGGGGGACATTGCATCTTCTCTTATTAATAAGTAGTCATTCATTTTTGCAAAAAGAATGTTATATGCAGCCATGTGTCCTATGATTAGTTGGCTGTAATCTTGCATAATGGCCCTTGGTTCATCCATGATTATGATGATTTCGTCACACAACTCACCTGTGGAAAGATCCTTCTTGCAACAATCCTTCAAACTAAATTTTATGCCACCCTAACTTACCCAAAACAAGCTGGAATTGTCATGGGCAGCAAGGTCAAATGAGATGTAGTGGCTGCCTTCCATCATACTTATCACTTCATGCACCTTAGGGAGGTGCTTCCCTCCTTCCTTGGCAGAATCCCCCATTCTCACTTGCTGGAAATTCCATTTCCAGCCAACGCTTCCCCAAATTTCCGAAAAATGCTCCTTTAGGGTGGTACCAAAACACCCCTCATTGCTGCCCTTGATTCTCAAGGCTCTTCTTCCCCACGTATGGTATGATTCACAACCCATCATACTTATCACTTCATGCACCTTAGGGAGGTGCTTCCCTCCTTCCTTGGCAGAATCCCCCATTCTCACTTGCTGGAAATTCCATTTCCAGCCAACGCTTCCCCAAATTTCCGAAAAATGCTCCTTTAGGGTGGTACCAAAACACCCCTCATTGCTGCCCTTGATCTCAAGGCTCTTCTTCCCCACGTATGGTATGATTCACAACCCTTTCTGAAATAGGTAAATTCAAACAAAACTATAACCATACCTTTCTCGAAATCCATTTGAGTGCCCATTTTGGGAATTCCCATGTGCATCCCTTCATTAAGAGGGCAACCTCGCCTTGGAGCCCAATGAAGCTCCCATCTTGCCCATATTCCTCTTCCAAGCTGCCCTGTGCCCTTCCAATTGACTATCTTTGTGATGCTTGAAATCTGATTTATTTTTAGCATGTGACACATCCAATCAGTCCTTGCCATGATGGCACGTCTATCCTTATCCCTGTATTTGACAAAAGACTCGTGTAGGCCACATTCTTCACTAGAAGGGTGGGCTGTACCTTCAAATATCAGGTACAAATCCAACCATATGTGGGCTGGAAATGGGCCATAATAGTCACTAACTGGTCCACATGGTGATCCTACACATAGAACAAATATGTTAGTGAAAACAAGAGTGTTTAGCAACACTTTTCTGATCACCTTATCAAGCCTTATGAGCATGATGTGAACTCCTTTTTGATGCCTTGATTTTTCCTTACAATCCCTTCTCACCTGGATTCCAAAAGATGTGCTTATGTCATCCTTACCCCGGTTGTAGCATGCCATTTTCTTCTTCAAATTCATTCTTATAGTGGCTGGAAATCCACTTGTCCATGTTATGAACATTTCTAGGGTGATAAGGAGTGGAAAATACATTCCCTTAGAGTCAAAATTTACTCTAGTAACAAAAACATTGAAGGAAACAAGCTGGAATCAAGAGTAAGAGCAGTTGACAAGTCACACACAGTCCTCCCTTTGATCCTTAGATCACGATATCTCTTGCTTATTACCCTTTCCATGGTTATCCATATTCTATCCCTTGTTCCCCAACATAACATAACAACAATACTATGCTTGTAAGGCTCACCTGAATCCCATATCCATGAATTCTCTTGGGAGAATTCCTTTCGCCGTTTAGTGCCCTTCCTCTCATTTTTATTGTTAGCACAATGCTTATCATAATTAAAACAGGATAAAAACAAAGTATGAGGGGAATGCAAAGAACCCTCACCAAGAAAATAGCCAATTTGCTTATCCTCAAATGTAGAACTAGAAACTTTAGCAAGTTAAAGACTGTCATGAGGAGTTAATAAGACACTTCCCTCATGTGCATACCTCCAAACAAGGTCTTCTCGAAGGTCCTTACAAATCTTATGCAAATCTGATTTTTTCTCCATTTTTAAGACTATCATAGTGGTGTCTTAAGAACTCACCTTCCCTTTTAAACTCTTGTAGGTGTTGTCTATCTTGAAAGACTACCAATTTTGCCTCCTTTGCCCTCCTTAGCCACTCCTCACACCTTTCTTGGGTCCTTGCTATAAGGCAGAATTTTCTCCTTCTTGATTTAGAATATTTTCCCCTTCTACTAGCAACTCTCCTTGTTGTGCATACCGTTGCTAGAAACCTTCACTTTGCTACTCTATTAACTGCCTATCATCATGCTGGAAATTCTCACTTGGCTGTCCCAAAAATTCTGATTTTTTGCAATTCAATTTTTTATCATGCAACTCAGAATTTTTTGAGTTTATTTGTCCCCTTTCCAGCTGGAAAATCTTCTTTGGCTGCCCTCCAAATTCTGATTTTTGAAGCTCAGAGATTTCAATACTTGGCTGTCCCAAAGTGTTGCCCTTCTACTGCTCAACAGGATTCAAGGTACCAATTTTATGATCAAATTTGATTTTTTTTTCCTTATCACAAACTGAAATTCAATCTTTTCACAAACTTGCTTTGAACCTACATTTCAGAATTTGCAAGTTTCTTAAAACAAGAATTTAAATGATTCTTCACATAACTTGAAGCTTCCTCATACTTATTTGAAACAAACTCTGATTTTTCCCTTACTCCAATGAAAGGAACAGCTGCAAATATATTAAAATCAGAATTGCTACTCTTTGTAGATCTCAAAATATTACCAGGGTCCCACACTTTTTGGCAACAACAATTATCAACTTGAATCAAGGGGTCCTCATGCCCCGTGTTGTAAATTGTATGTCTCCTTTTATCACCCCTTTTAGCATGCTTCTTATGAGGGCAACAAATTTAAAACGACATAGTGTGACCTAATAAATTTGATATGTTACCAAGCTTTTCATATCTTGGGTTACAAACAACAAGCTTGTCCTCCTTTGGTGAGGTAGAGTCTGTGGAAACCCTTCTGTCCTTGTGATTCCCCAGTACTTTTCCAAATACATGCGTCTCCATCCTGTTGTTCTGGAAATCAACAAGTTGTTTGTCAACTTTATCTTTCAATGATTGGGCTTCAACCACACAATTCTCTCCCCCATCTTGCAAATTTGACTTTCCTTCTCCTTTGGGCTTGTGCTCCATGATCTCTCCCTCTTCTCTCATTGTTAAAGGGAAATCATTTTGTGATGATGAAACACTCATCACTTCTGCCAGTCTTTTTTCTTCTTCTAAGAGGGGCTCTTGATGCCTAGGGCTTGACCCTATAGCTTTATCAAAGTCTTGAGATTTATTTCCCTTAATTCCTTTTGATAATTCTGCATAGCTTGAAACAAATCATCTATGACTTCATCCATTGTCTTCTTCTTCATCCCCACCTTTTGAATGGGATCTTTGTATTCCTCTTTTGGTAAAAACCTAGGTTGCCAATCCATTGTAGTCACTCACACCCCATAGCTGGCCAAGAAATTGGCTTTAATACCAGTGAAATGTCAATTTTGGCGCTGAAATTAGATCAAAGGGGTTTTCCAACAAACCCTATTCAAATATGCAAATTTTTGAATTTATTCAAACCCTAATCAAAGAAGATAATTTTCATATTTTTCTAGCAAACCCTAATTATTCAAAATCCTTACAAAATCTAAAATAAATTGCTCAAACCCTAACAAAAAATTTAGTAAATATTCCAATGGAAATTAGGGCATAAAATCATTCAACCAACTTAGCCCTATTGGCGCCACATGCAAGAAAATTACAACGAAGTAAATACTATTTTTTATGCTTTTTTCCATTACGAAAATGTTGGCAAATATCTTTAAAAATAGGGATAAATACATAATTATTTATAGGAAAATTCATAATATTATTTAGGCTTGAAATAGCCTAACAAATCTTTAATTGGGCCTCCCCAATCAAGTCGCCCAGCTGCAATTAAATAATTAATTGATTATGACACAACGCCAAACCCTAGAAGAGGGTTTCCAAGCTCCCAAATGTAGCACAACCCCAGTGATAGGGGTCTTCAACACACAAACCTGTTCGCTGCCTTGGAAATGATCTCAAACCCTTGCCCAATGGCCTCAAACCAAGTCACCACACTCCTTGACCTAGGCGCCACACTTTGCACACAAATCACCACACCCTAGGAAGGGTCAAAACTGTAAATTCTGCCTTTGATGATCAATTACAACACTTGAACTAGTGCTTCCCTAGATGAGGAATAGGGGTTTTCGTCCCTAAACCTTTCTTGGCCTTGAAGGGTTTCATCTTTAAGTCCTTGGTCATGTTTTCGTACTTAGACTAAAAAATTCAATTATCATAATATGCATAACCCTTCCAAAAGAAACTGAATCCTCCTTAAATACCCTACTCCTTAAGTGGAGCGCTCATATGTTATAAGGTTAACTTTCTTTTAAAATCACTTAAGGGATATGTGAGCCCCTTTAACTCAAAAAGTCCCCTTAACTTAAAATTAGAACAACTTAACCAAAAAGTACCTTTTTACCATTTGAAGAGGGGTTAATGTTTCTTCCTTATGTTCCCTTCCCTTAGCCTTAAGGAAGCACCAGAAAACAAGGCCAATGGTCCTTTTCCATGCTTATGTCCAAATAGGTTACATGACACAACCTTACTATATCTTTGCCAAATTAGAAAGATAGAATAATTACCATTGTGTTCTTGGCAACCCAATAACGAAGTCTATGCTTATGTCTTCCCAAGGTCTTTTTGGTATTGCAAATGGCTGTTACAAACCTGCATTTTGACTTTTTCCCTTAGTATTTTGGTAAACTCTACAACCTTGTACAAATTGCTTTACATACACACTCATCCTTGATCAATGGTACTTGTCACTCAACTGCACCAATGCTTTATCCACACCAAAATGACCAGCTAGTCCTCCATTATGTTTTTCTCTTATCAAATTCTCCTTCATTGATCCTTGAGGTATATATAATTGTTTTCCTTTGAATAACAAACCATCTTGCATAAAGAATTCCAACCATGGAGTTCTATCCATGCTGATTGGGCATTTGCACGCTTCCCATACATCTCTAAAATCCAAATATTTCTTATTCAAGTCCTTCATTGAGTCAAACCCTACTACTACTTTCATCTCATTCAACAAAAGACATCTACTCAATGCATCTGCAACTCTATTTGACTTTCCACTTCTATGTTTAAAAAAAAATGAATATTTTTGAATAAATTCAACCCACTGACTATGCTTTTGATTCAACTTACCTTGGTTGTTTGTGGATGTAGTGCTTGATGATCCGTGTACAAAACAAACTCCATTGGCAAAAAATAATGCCTCCACTTCTTTATAGTTTGCACTATTGCCTAAAAATATTGATCATAAATAGAATACTCCTGCGTTGCTTCATTCCACTTCTCACTAAAGTAACCAACAAGATTACCTTCTTGACTCAAAACCACTCATACCGCTGTCCTACTAGCATCACAATCCTTTTTGGGTCCATCCTTAACCCATTGTGTGATATCTCAAATCCCAAATAGACCATATTTTTTTCATAAAACTGCATTTCTTCAGGTTGACTGACAACTTTTCTTTCAAATTTTGTGTACTAACCTCAAATGCAACAAATACTCTTCTTTTATTTTACCAAATATCAAAATGTCAACCAAATAAACACATACAAACTTATCCAAATATGGCTTCTACACTTTATTTACGAGTCTCATGAATGTGCTTAGTGCATTTGTCAACCCAAATGGCATAACTAGCCACTCATACAAACCATCATTTGTCTTGGATGTGGTTTTCCACTCATCACCTTCTTTAGTTCTAATTTGGTGATACCCACTCTTCAAATCAATCTTTGTGAAGTACCCTTCACTCAAATGATCCATCTAGTCATTCGTCCAAGGCATTGGAAATCTATACTTAATTGTAATCTTGTTGATGGCTTTTGAATCCATATACATACATCATTCCCCACCTTTCTTAGGTGCTAAGACTACTAGAACTGCACATTGGCTTAAACTTTCTTTTATCAAACCTTTCTCTAACAGCTCTTGAACTTGTCTCTTCACTTCCATATTCTCCATAGATGTCAAACTATACACTGCCTTGTTTGGCAAACAAGATTTGGGACTCAAATCTATGTGATGTCTAATGCTGCTCATAGGTGGCAATCCATCCGAAAAATCTGTTGAAACAATCTCACCATATTCACTCAACAAACTTTGTACTTCATGTGGAATTTCACTCACCTTATCTACCGTCCCGACTCGTATAGGTTTACGAATGAAAGCAAAACATGATTTATTTTTCTTTGCCTCCCTCAAACCCTGTTTCCTGGAAACTATGAACACTTCATGATTTTTGTCCACTCCATTTTTTTCCTTCAATGAGCTCAATGTAAACTTTCTTCCATCCTTCACAAGTGTGTAGATATTTTCTCTACCATCATGCATGGCCTTTCTATTTAACTACCATGGTCTAGCCAACAACATGTGACATACATCCATGGACATAATGTCACACAAAACTTAATCATTATATGATCCAATTGGAAAATTAAACATACATTATTCATTCACCAAAATTTGATGTCCTTTTTTGCAATCAAGACACCTTATATGGATTGGGGTGTCACTCTTTTCAACCCAACTTTCTCTACCATTTAATTAGATATCCATGTTACCACTATCAACAATAACTTTACAACACTTACCTCCAAATTTGTATATGGTTTGGAAAATATTCTTTCTTTGCACCGGTTCATTCTCCTCCTTTGCTAGTTTTAGCCACATTCTTTTCATTATGAGAGCTTATCCAGGTTAAGGTTCTTCCATGATATTGGGTGATGCGACACTTTCTTCATTTGCTTGTGCATTGTAGTTGCTATTAAATATATTACTTTAATATATTTATGAGACTTAACTAATCTTCTTCTAGTTAATGTCTAACTCATGTAATTGTCAACCATTTCGACTACTGTAACTTGTTTTTGGTGTTAATAAATGAAGGATGGACACGAAATTTATTGTGTGCCTTCCAGTTTCCGTTCATTCATTCAACATTCATAATTGCTTACAACCGCTACCCTCATTTTTTCTACTGGTGTTTTGTAATGCGTATGGGCACTCAAAAGCTTTATGCCCAACATCTCCACACTTGAAGCATGTACCCATGAATCCTTTACCTTTTCTTCTCCTTGGTGCATGCTTATGATTATGAGAAGTGCTAGCTTTTCCCTCATGAGTATGTTGTCTTCTACTAGTGTTTGCTTGACCTCGTCCTCTATAAAACCTTCCTCTACCTCTTCTTGTATTTTGTTGTCTTCTTGACAACTTCTCTTCACCCTTCAAAGCACATTGATATGCTTCTTCCACGGACTGTAACATTATCATTCCTAACTCATCTTATATGAAAATACAAAGACCATTCACATACCATGAGATCTTCTCTTTATCATTTTCAACATGTCCAACCTGAATTATGAGCTTGTAAAACTCCTTTGTATAATCCTTTACACACACCTCCTTTTGCCTTAAGTTTTGCAACTTCTTAAACAAACTCAGCTGATAATCAGAAGGTATAAACTTACATTTGAACTTTGCAACCATCCTATCCCAAGTCTTGATTTTGTTATTGCCTCTTCTAACCCTTTTCAATTGCACATGATCCCACCACAAGGATTCATGTCCCTTCAACTTGGTGCAAGAAAGCTTCAGTATCTTGGGGTCCTCCATTTTCTCATAGTCAAAACACTCTTCCAACTTTGTGATCCAATCAATGAGATCCTTAGGGCACAAATTGCTTGAGTAGCTAGGAGTGTCCAACTTAGGCTTGCCTACCATCTTGGAAATGGCTTTTTCGAAACATAGCCACTGGTTAATGTAGACCAACGGTTTTGAAACCGGCCCCTACTCTAAGTGGTAGTTTCGTCATCTACACAAAAGAGGTCAATATGACCTCTAGGAGATGATTGAAACATGTTCCACTTGATGTTCCTTGGGTGTTGGAGTTTTGGTGATGCTTCTTGCGCTAGTTTGATCATCTTAGACATATGCGATGATGTCAACATTGTCGACAAGTTGCAAACACACACAAATGCCAACTCATGTTTTTGGTTGATGCAAGATTGCTTGTTGACCCAGATGCTCCTACATCACAACAATAACCAAAATGGGGAGGGGATGTTGGGAGGAAGATTCAGGGCTATTTCCCCACTGATTAGGATTGTACAACCAATTTTTTTGAATGGATGGATGCTTAGGTATTTCTCAACCGTTGAGGCACTTTGTTCCCCATGGTTGTATTAACCCTTGTAGAGGATGTCCAAGCATTCTTGGGATGCCCCTGACTTATGTGGGGGATATCTAGGCCACCTTGAGTCAATCCTAACTCTTGTGTGGGGGACATCCAAGCCTTGTTGGGATGCCTCGATTCTCGTGGGGGATGTTTAGACTGCCCTTGGGGGTAGAGGGATGCATGTCTATCTTGAATACATTTTCTCCTAGCCATAAAAAATCCAATAAAAAATAATAATATATTTTTAAGGGGTCCCTTGTGTGTTGACCCCCATTGGCCCTTGTGTAGTGTCCCTTGAATTTAGTGTCTTCCATCCTTGTCGGTCCTACGTAACTTGTGTACTTGTCCCCATAACTTGATGGAACATAATTTTCACCCTATCTTTGTCCTCATTTGCAAGTCTAAGTGTCAATCCTTCATGATTAGATCGCCAATCTCTAATTTGCATACTTGATGAATTAAGAGTGTGGCTTGCTTTCGCACTGTTGTGTTTCAAACTATCTCTCTCTTGCCACTTTCTTTATACTGATTTAAAACCTTTAGATTTCCTTTGCTAGATTTCCTGTATAGTTTTGGCCTTTGACAACAAATTATAACCTCATGTACCTCCATCTCATGGTTTGCTAAGAGATTGGCACTCTCATGTATGACCTTATCTTGAGGAATCAATGATCTTGATCTTGCTTTCTTGTCAACTGGGATTAAGTTCATCCTTGGTTTTTGTTAGGTATTTCATAAAGTTAGGGCAACCAAATTCTCTCCTATTTCTTGAATCGCATATATACTTGATTTATTACTGGAAAAACTTTGTTGACCCTCTATTCAGCATGTTTTTCTTCTTCTAGCAACCCAACCATATATTTTGTGAGTTTTCATGCTTTCGGAATGGCTTGCAAATATGCTTTGGCCAAAGAGGAAGGAGTAAACTTTGGGGGTAAGTACTGCATGATATGACATAGTTCTAAATACAAGCGGTGGAGGAACCATCATATCCTCAACAAAAGAACTAGTAATGATTGAGGAGAAACAACAAAGGAGGGTGTAACAGAGTATATAATAGAAGCGGAAGAGGATGCCAATATAGAGGAACCTGCCATGTTATGTTTGTCACCTAGCAAAAATCTTAGTACCTTATGGATATATGATTTAGCCCAACCAACATCTAAAAGGTCTATTGACATGGTGGATTTTATGCCATAGGTAGGGCTCGCTGTGGGATTGACATGTAGAAAGGCCAATCACTCTTGACTACAGGTTTAACCCTTCATGCAGGGTAATAGTTTGATTTGTAGTTTATTAATTTAGGCTTTGTTAGTCAAAGAAGTTAATAATGAAGAGAACTAAGGACATAAAGAAGAGGATGGGATGGAGATATGGCACCTGTAGAGCCCTTGTGCTCTGATTCCTCCTGATGATAGAATTTGGAATACTATGCTCCTGGACAGATCTATACAATAGCTGGTGGCGAGGCCAACATTTCCTCATCTTCGACAACCTCTTCTTGCTTTGGAAATCCCACTTCTTCATTTTTTCCTTCTTTCATGTAGTCTTTTTCTCCATAAGATTCTTCACCCAAAACTAGCAAGGCTTGTGTCCTCTTCTCTCCATATGCAGCAAGCTAAGAAAAGTTTTCCGCAATCATGCCAAGGTTAGATAACTAAAATATTGAGGGAGTTCCAGGCCCATCCCTTACTCTCTTCCTTTAGTTTCGTCAAAATAAAAAGTCTGCGCATATATGGTAAGGTCAAGTAAACAATTGTGCTTGTGCAGAGCATTTTGAAAAGACTTTCATTGTGCTCAGTTGGGCATTTTGAAAAGCCTTTCATTACACCCAGTTGGGCATTTTGGAAAGACTCTCGTTGCACCCAGTTGTCAATCATTCTATCTATTAACCCCAATAGACAAGGTATGCACCAAATATGTACATCCATGGTTCTCCTGTATGCAACCAACATAGCAGCTATGATCTCAGCTGTCACCTTTGCTTCCTTGGTCTTCAAACTCATGTTTACTGCTTTGTCACATTGCACCTCCCCTACATTATAGTCATTAGTCTCGCAGAGCATTAACATGTATATCGATTCATTTCTTCTCCAAGGTGTTAGTTTGGGCAGGCTTTTCAAAAGGAACTCCCTCTCTGGGGATCCTTAGCAATGTCTAAAAGTCCTTTGGCTCAAGATGAATGATGATTTTGGAGAGGTTTTGAGGGCCTATTTGTAACCCTTCATCAATGCATGCCATATTTGTGCACAATTCAGCTTGCTTCTCATGTGGTAATGTTTCTAGGTAACATGATCCAGTCATCATGTAGAGGAGCGCTTGAGGGTTGTAGGTGGCTTTACATACCAGTGTTGAGTTTCACAACATGGCCCCTTCCTTAGTGTCAAGTGATCCCTATAGTTTCATTAGGCTTTCTTTAATTTTCTCCATCAACATATGCACAAGTTCTTGCTTTACACTAGGCCTTTTCTTTCTCTTTTATATATTGAGGCTGTAACAAAACTCTTGCTATTTAAGGGGTTCGTTTAGTTAAGAAAGACTTGTAACTGTGTTTGGTTGCATAACGTAAAGGTTATGTGCTGTGCACCTAGGATTGGTTTGTTTAGCTATATGAGGGGCTTCCTAGTCATGTATACTGTAATATCACTTTCAGATTTATTAAACAGATGCGCTACGTTGAAGTTTATCATATCTGCACATCTATACTTGCATATGCGCTTTGATGTTCTTAAAATCTTTTCTTACCTTCTTGTGTATCTTGAATATCATAGACATGACGACAGACTTCTTAATATTATTATCTACACTAAGACTTGAATATTTAACCTTAAGGATATAGCCAGATATTTTGCTAATATGCCATATGATATGTTTGGCAAAAATGAGACTGTTGTTTTCTGAAATATTGTTTGGATATAGATTTGAAGATTTATTGACTGATTCAAATGAATTTGAAGATGAAGGCCCATCAATCACAGAAACATTATTCGAGCATCTTGTTTACCACCTCTATTTATAACAAATTGCATGAATATTAATTCATTACATTCAACCAAAATTAAGACAATAAAGAACTGATACTCTGTTTTCCTTGAACTCGTTTTTGCTTCATGTCTTTTTTGCTTGTTTGTTCTAAAGTTTTACTCTAGCCTTATTGTGACAAAGTCTATAAAGTTAAGGAGAATATGGGATGTAATTATAGTCATTTCTTGATTCCAATCTAATGCATCTGAAATGTGACAGAGTTACTATCCAGAGCGCTTAGGGAAGCTGTACATTGTTCATCTTCCGTACATATTCTGGGCAGCGTGGAACATTGTATATCCTTTTATTGACAAAAATACAAAACAAAAGGTACCTTATACTCTAAAACTATGCAGTTCAAATGATGATCATGTTATTGCTTGAAGGACATTTGTCTCTCTCTCTCTCTCTCACACACACACACACAGTGAACATATACCATCTTGACTGAAAACAATCAAGATGTCTAAGCAAATGGCCATTAAGATCATAAACTTTGGATTGAATAAAGATCTGGAGGTAGTCTTTGTCAAAAAAGATCCTTAATCAATTTTATCAGATACTCCTTATCTTGAAATATCGTCAATTGTATCAACAATAAGCTTGTCTCCAGTCATTATCTTAAGATCCATACAGATGCCTGTCTAGTAGAGCATAGAAAATCTGCGCTGATTATGTATGTTGATTGACCACTCCATTGAACCAACCTTTACTCTTGGCCATTTTGTGGGGATAAGATTCCAAATATTTGGTTTTGTTTCTATTGTGCTCAGATATGCATGATACTGCACATCGTTTACGTTTTCAACTTTAAGGATCCTGGCTTATGCTTTTTGCTATTCCTTTGTTTAGGTGCAGTTTTCTTCTAACTGGCTGCTGCCAGTGTGTAGGATGAAATGTTTTGGGGATTCTGTTAGTTTAGTTTCCTTCTTATCGTCTTTCCACTTATTTTACTTTTGAGCATGCTGATATCAGCCAACATGGTTCTGGTGTTAGCCAAGGTCATGCTGATATCAGCTAAACCATGTTTGTAAATATTTATCAATCCCAAGGGTATTCATCACAATTTTGAGTGATTTGTCTTACCTTGTAGTGTGTAGTAGAGAAGGATTTTTTTTTTTAATTAAAGGATAGACATCCTGATCCTTCGGAGCATCTGTTGGTATCAGGTGCACAAATAATTGAATTTCTCTGGCTTAGTACCAAGACCAAGGGGTATCCATTCTACCAATTTTTTCAGGGACCCAAACCAACGTCATTCCTGAGAAGGAATTTTGAGAATGAATGCCCTAAACAATTGATGACATAAATGCTAATGTCAGCAGTTCAGAGCTGATGTAAGTAGCTTTGAAAAAGCTCATTAAATGGAAGAAACCTATATTTACATCATAACTGTTGTTTCTCATAAAAACTTGCATTTACTTCCTTGGTGGGGATTTTGGAATTTGTGCACAATAATTATTTACCACATCAGAACTCACGTCAACAAGTATTAATTGTTGTTGGAAGTACTTCAAAAAAGGTACTATGGTCAAAATTTGCTGGAATTAAAGGCAAAACTTCTATGTTTCGGGTAGGTCAAACAAATCATCCATACATTAAATGCTAAAAAAGATTGATATGCTTCATTCCATACTGCTATACCTCGATTATCTAAATATATTTAACTTTGCATTTGCATATATTTTTGTACTATTTGTTTTGCCATACCATTGGATGCATACATTTACTTTTCATACTTATCGGATTGAATTATCAACCATGATTTAATTTAATTTGGATATTAATGTCCGTAGGAGGCCAAGAATGGCCTATGGGATTGAAGAACATATTACATGAATCTAGTACATTAAGGGAGTGCCAAAAGCATCTCCAAAAGACATAGAATGAGAAACAAAATTAATGAGAAACAACGATTCTACTATTTGAGGGTCTTAACTCTTAGATCTTCATATCAGTAAAATCTGCATTGCCTTACATATCTGTACCAAGTTGTATGGGCATGTGGTCTCTTGAGATTTCTTAAGTCTGTTACTTGGAAGTAATAACTGATATTCCTAGAATTGTTTGTGTGTGAAGACATCAATTTGAGTGTTTTTTGTCAAAGTTGAAGTGTTTCGTGAATAAACAAAGATTAACATTTTTTGTCCTCATACTGAATGAAGCTCCTTAAGGATCCATGTGAATCTCTAAAAAGACAATGGTATCTTTCACGAATCTTGTAGTAGATAGGACACTTGAATACAAAATGCTCTTCACTTTCAGGTGGTAGAAGACATAATTGGCATATATGCTCACCTTGTGGGAGGGTATGATCAGATTCCATTGGTGTTGATGAGAGCAAACACAAAACTTAGCCAAAGGGATCCTTAAACACGATGGCAACATCCTCTTCATATATCTAGGAATTTGATTTTGATCATCATGAAAGCAGGAATAAAATTGGAAATACTGAAGAAATTTTGGTTTCAAAGGCTCTTTGGGATTAAACCATGTAACTTTCAAGTAAGATTTATTGATCTTTTTACGAATACCTCTATGGACTTCATGTTTAGTGAGCTGAGGAGCGTTAATAGAAAACCAAAGAGGAGGTAGTCTTTCTATATCAATGTCCAGCTTTTGGAGGAGGAGCCATAACTCTTGCATGCCAACAAGATTTGCATCCTTGTTTGGCGAGTTGCATAGAAGATTGAAGTGCCAAGGATGGATACATGTTCTGACCAGAGAAAGAATTTGCCATACATTGAAGCATGTGCAACATAGTGATAACATGGAAAATTAAAGAGATAAGGAGTGGGTATACCCCAAACTCTGCAAGCATAATTGAGTGAGGAACCATTCCTTTTGCTTGAATGTTCTTTGATAACATGGAGATGAAAACTCTTTTCAAATGTTTGAAATCATTGTTTTTAAGTATGGGCCCCAAACCTCACATCCACACAACATTGTGGGAGTAACTAATGTATGAAAAAGTCAAATTTTTGTCTGGATATCTTGAAATTGGCTTTGAAAACATTGTCATTCCAAGGATGTCAAAGATGCATATCCTTCTCTAAGTCTTGCTTTTATTGCAGGTACAAGGCTAAAAGGTAGTCAAGAAAACCACACCCAAGTCAAATTGATTGTAGATGCTATTTTCTTGGTTATGTTGAATACCATGATTTTTGTCTTTGCAAGATTTACTTCAAGGCCATTCTTATCACAAAAGTTGCTCAACGTATCAAGCTGATTTTGAAGACCTGTAATTGAGTGTGAAAGCAAAATAATGTCATCTACAAACAGTAAAATAGTAATGTAAATCTTAAAAATGCTACAACCACTCGTTCCACCCAAATTTGTGGAGACAAGGTCCTCTAATTCATCAATATAGAGCCCAAAAAGTGTAGGTGACGGTGGACAATGTTGTTTCACACCTATGGTATTATGGATGTTATATGTAGTGCCCATTTTGATATGAATATGCCCAAAAACTGCCTCAAATAAAGTCATTCCCAGGGTAATTATTAAATCAGAAAGACCCGAGTCTTTAAGCCTTTGAATCAAAAGATGCCTTGGTATAGTATCGAATGCCTTATGGAAGTCTACAAAACAACAATATACCTTCTATTTTGTTAGCTTTTGCTTCTTCAATGATGGCAACAAGAGTGAATATGTAATCACTTGTTTGGTGATTCCTTCTAAATCCTGTTTGGCCTTTTGTTCGAAGTTGTTTTGTCTCTGCCCACTTGGAGATATAGTCATCTAGCATTGTAGCAAAAAGCTTTACAATGCAGAATGGTTAAACATATATCCATAGACAAACCTACAAACTAGGAATAATAGCCCATCTGCTAAACTATCTACATGCTATCATTAGCACAAACAAATCTATGCTTACACAAGAAAATAACTTTGATAGCCGAATCTAAGCCATTCTTGTCATTATTATATTTTATACTAACTTAACTATTTTATCATCCTTCCTTATTGACTAATCTAGATACAATCCAATTGATTTAGTCATTATAATAATAATATGATTAAGTTCAGCCATGAACTTACTCAAAGCGTAATTTTATTGTCAATGCAGCAAATGTCACCAAGTGTCCCTATAGTCACAAATCCATCTCACCAAAGTACATGGGTAATTAGCCATTTCAACCGTTGAGTAAAAATATGAAGTGGTGCTGAATACTAGGTTCACTGTATTTACTTTGTTGTATCTTGAAGTGTTGCCTTGTCTTGAATGTTTCATTTTTCCCTTGTTTGATGTTAGAATGATTAATTCCAACACAAACTATATTATCATAATATATATATCCAACACTGAACAACACAGTGTCATGTTATATCCTCCAAGGGATATTCTTGCATTGATCCCTTGAATGTCTGATGACTGATGCTTTCCATCCTTGAATAATATTGGGATGTATACTGCACACAAAACTATTGTCTTCTATCTCCATGCCCCTACCACCTACTCCACCCTTCATGGAAGCTTACCATTTAGGTTTGACTTTGGCCTCAATAAATGTGCCAGGATTAAATATCCGTGAAACAACAATAAGAGAAAAATTTACCATCTTATCACCTTGCATCATTTGCCTCCCTGATTTTGAAGATGAATTGATTGAAGCAATTCATCTTCCCAAACATATTTCATTGTGGTATAATACCACTTGGATCTCTTTCGATGGCCCTCTTGATCCTTTTGTGAAGACTAAGAAACACTCTTTTCACCACCAAATCCCTCCCTAGAATTTGAATTCTCTAATATTTTCAACTCTGAGCCTTGTTCAATTTAAATACTAGAACTTGTTCCAAAAGTGTCATCAGTAGTTACCCATACACTACTATCTGTACGTTTACCATTAGTTGAAAATAATGATATTTTCTCATATACATCTCCGTTTACCACAATTTTACTTGTAGAGACCTCAATTATTTTGTATGCCTTACGTTGCTTATCGATACATTTCAACTCTGCATCATGCACTGTGCCATCTCCATAATTGACCTGCTCCTTTCCATGAGTATTTTGCTGTGGAGTGTACAAACTAGTATACTCCTTGTGTATACCTTCCTGTTCGCAGAATTCTTTAAGTTGTTTTGAGACGAACTCACCTCCATTATATGTTATGAGAGCTTTTACCTGTCTACTTGTTTGTTTCTCTACCAAAGCTTTCTATGCAACAAAATTAGAAAAACAATTTGAATTTTATTTAGAAAATAAATGCACATTTTTCTAGAAAAGTCATCAACTATCAACAAAAAATATTGTGCTCCAGACATTGTCTCTTTATTGTACCATGCAAATCAACTTGTATTAGGGCCAAAAATCATTTGGCTTGCCATGCCTTAGCAATATCAAATGGATGGCAAATTTGTTTGCCCATCTAACACCTTGTACACACATTTTGACTTTTCTGAATTGATGGAAGTCCATTCACCATATTAGTCTTAGGACATTTAGATACTGATAATTGAAGTGACCATATCTCTCATGCCAAATTACACTAGTATTTTCAACCGATTTTAGTGCACGTTCTTTTTTTGTTTTGGAATCAATCAATTTATGCAACCCCTTCTTACCTAGACCAGCAACAATTCCCTTATTATCATGAAGAGTACATTTAGATACTAAGAATTGAGGTGATCATACCTCTCATGCGAAAGTACACTAGTACTTTCGACTATTGCTAGTACATTTTTTTTAGGGTTTTGGGATCAATCAATTTGTAGAATCCCTTCTTACCAAGGCCAACATCAATTACCTATTATAATAGAGAGTAGTTACCATACATTTGTTTCCTTGAAACTTTACACAGACTCAGGGTTTTGGTAATCTCATTAATAGATTGTAGGTTTTTGTCCATGTGAGGAACATATATAACATTCTTAAATGTATAACTACGAGCATTGTTCAATGTAATCCGTACATCCCCACATCCTTTAACAAAGTGAGTCCAACCATCACCCATAGAGATAGTTTCACTACTATTTTTATGTTCGACGAAAGTAACATACCAATCTCTGTGACACCTAGTGTCGGGATGCACTTGAGTCAAAGTACCATGTTCTAGACTCATCTGATTAGCTCTAAAATGCTATGAATGCAAAATCCATTGTTATCTCTTGTTCATCTCCTTTAACAACATTTGCATACCACAATCTCCTTTGACCATTTGTCAAGACATGTTGGCTTTTCCAACAATGTCTCTTGAAATAACCAGGCTCTTTATAGTAATGACATTCCCTTTTTGATCTAACCTTTGGAAGAATGGTGATGAATTGCTGGCATTGTATTGTTTGCCTTTGCTTTTGAATCGTGCACTTAATGCACTCTCTGTACATAATGAAGTTGATGCTCTGTATAATCTTTCCATCGCTTTTACAAGAAAAGTGTTGATAATTTCTTGAAATCAAGTATTTGAGTTTTTACATTCAGATGCGATGAATCTACAAACGAATAAAAAAAGAATATAAGCTATGCAACACCAAAACAACCATATCTTGATCATCTACTGACTTCTCAATAGCTGCAAGTAGATCACTGAGATCCTTTAGTTGTAAGAGGTATTTAGAAAAAAAAACCTCCTGCTCACTTAGTGGAAAGCAATAAGTTTTTCAAATACAAAGCCCTTCCGGCTTTTGAACCCCGATATTTAATTTTGAGATTTTACCACAAAATTGATGCTAAAACAACATTTTTTACTTCTAGCACTATGATATTAGCAACCGACAATTTTAAAAGCATTGAAGCCTCTTTATGTTGTTTATCATAATCTTCGAGGTCATTCTTTAGATTTTGTTCTTTACACAAATGGTAAATATTTTATCACACCATAAACTGCAATTCTTTTTAATCAATTTCTATGACTTCAGAATGAAAGAGGTTGAATACCAAGATCTTAACCACCAACCCAATTCACCTAGACCACAGAAACAATTTCTTTTTAAATTTGACAAGACTTTTACCCAAACTTTCTTCCCTACCATGATGGACATCCTATTATGACCTACTAAGCAAAGCTTGAGGGAAAAATACCCACCCATGCCAGAGCTATGGAATTAACTCCCTTTATAAACTTTATAAAATTACAAATATTATGCCTAGCCACATTTTTTATAACATGACAACTGTGATAAGCTTTTAAAGCCTTTCAAGGCTGTGGTATTGTTGTCAACCTGGAGCTACGCCCTGAATCGAAGACGTGCCTGAAACGGCCAGTCCTCTATCCGGCTGAAACAATGGGATCTTCTCATGAGGGTGGGTGCCTCAATGGTGAGAAGAACCTCCAGATAAGGCTGGTTCTTGTATGATGTATCAATGAGGATCCCTACTCTACGCTGCGGACTACCATGGAAAAGAGAGAAGGAAACTTAAAGGGGAAATCCTACCTAAAAGGGGTGATACACCAGAAGTTTGATCCACTCAACTTGGAACCTTGAACACTGAACAATCAAGGGAAAAGAAAGACCTTAGATTTCAATCAATCACTTATGCATAAATATTTCATGGAGAGGTTCAATCCAATGACTAAAACCTGAGGGAAAACGATAGAGAGAGGTCTGATAAAAGACACTTTGCAACCACCTAACATCCACTTACAGCTTTAGCAAAAGACATAAAGAACACTTTAACATGACCTGCATAAGGATAATCTAGCAACTAGGTATGAACCGGAATTTGGGAAGGGAGATAAATCTACCACTTATGCAAATTGCTGAATGAAATATACACTATGCCAACACTTGAAATTTGAAAGTACAGTCCTATCGATCGAAGAGGTTACACAACTCACCAATGGCAGAGTCTGGTCTAACCAAGAGAGATTGGATTATTTTTAATCAAAGCTGAAAGCCATTATATAGAAAATTACAAGAGGCCAAAGATTGGCGTTGAAAATTTGAAGAGAAGGATTCACTTGGTTAACTCAAGGCTTTACTTGGCCTTTCAATAAAATATGTTTTCTTTTTTGTCTTTGCATGAAGCTTCTTGCGCTTGAGGAAGTGAACTTATCTTTGTTATGAACCGCCCACCTCTCTTTGCATAGAAATCCGTGTCAATGTTAATTTTAGAACTCTTCGTGAGCTGCTTGATGCCGAGTTGGAACGTTTGAAAGCTGAGTTAACCGTTTGGTAAGCTGAGTTGGACGAAGAGATCATTCTCCTTCGCATGGAAAGCTCCTAGTGAATGCGGCGTTAACAATTAGTCAACTCTAAATCTGGAACAGTCAACTCGACATTCGAATTTGGAACTTCGGTTGGACTCTCAAATCTGTGAGATGATCTGGAGATGAGCGAGACTTCAATAACCAGTCAATTGAAGCTTTGGCCGATGTTCGAAAATAGCTCCTGCTTGCATGTATTCTGTCCTATTCTGGTCTGCCTGTTTGTGTCTATTTCTGGCGGGATTCTATATATAGAAGTATTTTTATAATTATATCCGGTCTATATTTTCTCCATTGGGCTTTGCTTTCGGAATTCTGGCTTTTCCCTTGTTTCAACGGTTACTTCCCACGGTCAGAATTTGATGGCTAGTGTGACGTCACCTTTTGGCTTTTAATTCTTCGGGATCCTTTGTTTGGCAATTTCCTTCGGACTGTTTGAAGGGCCTTGTCCGAATTTCTTTGGAATTTTTGTCCGAAGGTCTCTTTTCTGCCTTTGCCTTTTAACTTTTCCGAACCCTTCGGATTTTTATTTTTATTTTTTTGCCGTTGGCTTTTCCTATGGGCCTTTTCTTGTGTATTCTGAATTCCTTCAGTCTTTTTGTCCGAAGGATATCTTTGTGCCTTTGCTCGTCAAAATGTGCCCTTCAGCGTTTTCACTGTGGTCCTGTCGACGACCAAGTGCCCTCCGCAAGGGCTAGTGTCTCTCCCTTTTTGCCCTTCGGAAAAATTGGAGGACACCCGGGTTATTTGCCAAGGTTCCGAATCTGCTCCTGTGCCTTCCCGAAGGGTAGGTGCCCTTCGGAAAAATTGAAAGTGACCCTTCCGAAGGGTAACCTGCCCTTCGGGATTCTTGTAATGGACTCTTCCAAATTAATCCTTGGCTTTTCCTTGCCCTTTTGTGCGGACTTTTGGATTCTTCGAAGGAATTCCTTCCGTCTTAGGCTTTTTGTTGATTTGTTATTTCCTTGGCTTAGCCTTCTTTGATGAACACCATTCCTTCGGACAAAAGTCCGAAGGAATTCATCCTTTTGCAGCAAAGGCCCTTATCAAAGAAAAACAATGTATTCTTTCTTCCTTTTGGGGAAAAATTGTCAACAGGTATATTACACAAGCTGCTCCTTTTCTACGAGCTGCGCCTCTCCACACGGAGATGCTCTTTTCTTACAAGCTCCTTCTAGATGCCTCCTCTCCTTCAGATCATATCAGATCTCAACAAACATTGATGATTCCGGATGTGTTTCTCCTTCAACAGATGCGTCGTACGACTGTTACAAGTGCACCAAGCTTGGCCTCTTTGGGCGCCCAGACTGCGCCTCTATTACGTCTTGTTGATGCCAAAAGCACTATGTAGAATTCTCTCAGCAGTTCTAGGCATTGTCACGCCCAACAGCAACACCTCTGCAGAATACACTCTTCACGTTATTCTCACGCTTCTCAGGACTGCATTCACGTCTCCATTCTTGCTGGCATGCTTTATGTATTCTGGTTTCAGGCACGCCCTTCTCTGAAAGGACGTCATTCTCACACCTATGCAATAAAGCTTTGCAATTAGCTCATGCCTTCCTCCTAAATGCTTCCTCAATTAGCTCATGCCTTCCTCCTAAACGCTTTCTTGGTCATTTTCTTTTGCACTAAAAATAGATTCGAGTCTTTATTCCTGTGTTTGATTTCTCGGCAGATCCACATAAGGCATGCCAGAACACTTTGTCCCTCACAAAGAGATCTCACTGAAACACCTCAAGGGAATACTCTCCCTCCTCACAGGCTCTTCAATCAGATAGCTCTGACACCACATCAGATTGAATTATCAGCCGTGAGATTAGAATGCATAATGGCTAAATATATAGCCAGAGACAAACCTACAATCGTCCGTTAAACTACCTACATGCTATCATTAGCCCAAACAAATCTATGCTTACACAAGAAAATAGCTTTGATAACCGAACCTTAGCCATTCTTGGCATTATTATATTTTATACTAACTTAATTGTTCTAACAATACTGGCCAAAAATCTTGCCTATCTGGCCTCCATACTTATCTTCCATGTTGGGATCCTTAAGCACCTTAAGTCTGTATTTGCTCATGAGTTTTTTGAATCCTGCATTTGGTACAACTTACAAGCAATGGAGTTATAGGAGGTTCGTTGGACCGTAGGGCTCCCAAAGATTACTCCAGCAACCTACTTATTCATGATCTACTGAATTTTGGTTGTTGGGGTATAATTCTTCAAAAACATAATACGCAAACCCATCAATTTTTTCCAAAGTCTGAACAATCAGCAAGGGAAAAGTGCCAGTCAAGCTCAGACAGCCTGCTGGTGGACCCTGACATTTGTCCAAGGAACTCTAATTTCAGGTTAAGGTGGTTGACGTATGGGGCAAATCCTCAGGCAGCCTGTGTGTGCGCTCAAAGGGCTTGATGCTTGGAGGACTTTCTTGTGGGGTTAGACGGTATGTTCTTGATGCTTGGGCAATTAGTTTTGCCTCAAAATCTAATTTTGACAGCTACTCCTTGGGGTTTGAACATCCAAAGAAAACTATATGAATTTTGAATTGATTTGGATGGTAGTCTGGTGTGCTCAGGCAGTAAAACGAGTGAGATAGTAGTGTTTAATGACTGCAAAATTGACTCGGCCTCAGCCTCGACCTGCTGCAAATGATTTTCACGTTGTGGACACTTGATCTCGAGCAATCCCTTTGTGGAATCTGACATACTCAGAAGTTGGTTTGGGGTCACTGGTCTTGTATAGCTTTTACCTCGAGTCGCCATATCTTTTTGTATAGTGTCGTGTAAAGTTTCTAACTTGTATGCTTCATAGTACAGAACTTCATTTACGCAAAGGGTCCAAGCCACAACAATTCTGTTTTGTCTGGTTCTGTTTCTCTGTCCATCAAATTTGAAAACTTAGGTTCTTGGCGTGAAGCTTATCATCTGAATACCCTTTACGTGCCAATGCTCTCTTCTCTGTGTGATCTTTGTAGTCCATTAAGCAATCAATCTCCCCATCAAGTTTGTTGAATTTGGATAATCTTGCTTGCAGTCTCTCTTCATTACCTAATTTATAATTAACGTTTATTCTTAGACTTGGCACAAGAAACTCCTTTGAAACTACTGCCCCCTGTCCACGCATCAGCTTGAAGGAGACATGGTCTGCAGTTACCTTGTATGTCATCTTCCAGACCCATATAATTTCTGGTTGCCTCTCCCAATCATTGCCTTCGATACCTTATGTCTTCTAAATGGAAGAGATCAGAACCTTGTTTGTGGCCTTTCCCTATCCATTTTATAATGGGTGCTATGGAGTGGATACTGAATGGAATATCTTAAATGCCTTTGTTAGGTGGTTAATAAATTGGTAAATTAAAATTTACTCCAAGGCACGAGAAGATTATAATTTGAAGACATTTGACATCCCAGTTTTGAAGAAAGCTGCGTGCAAGTATGGAAACATTAGAGATATGTATTTCAAAGCAGGACCTGCTTCTTAAATCTCACATTTATATTGAATAAGTCTGCAGTGTCGTGCATACCTTGAATATGAATTGAATTTAAGGGTTGTCCTCATTGGAAAGTGTAATGTCCCCTTTTTTGGTTTAAACTTGCATAAGTCCTTAGCTTTGAATTGTTCCTAAAAAGGTTAAGGGAAGAAAAGAAAAAGGGGACATTTAAGGACTTCAAAAGCATTTAATAGAAAAGCAATTTATGATCTAATTTCCATTTAAGTTGGGGCTTTTTTTAGGGTCATGGTCACTTAAGGCCTAAAGTGTTTTTTATAAAGAAACTTTATATAATATCTTTTTTTTAAAAGAAAAAGATAAACTCTCCTCTTTATTTTGGGCGCCATATTTGGAAGAGGGATATAAAAAGTAAGGAAAGGCTCATTTGGAAAGGTTATGCATTTCAGAATATTGAATTATTGATTAAGTATGTCAAGCTTGTTCATCACAACTTGAGGACGAAAACCTTCAAGTGTGACAAGGGTTTGAGGACGTAAATTTCCATTTTTACATCCAGGGTAACTTTATTCAAGGGCTGTAATTGTGTTTCAGATTTGCATGATTGGATGCAATTGAACCTACAAATGTGTTTTATAATACCACCTTGTTCAAAGGCAAAGTGAATATATTTTAGAGAGATGTTTGCATTGATTTTTCATTGTTTGGTTGTGCAATTGAGCTCCATTTTTAGAATTGAAGGAACTTAGGGCTGTAACTAGGGTTTTTGGAACTTCGGGACAACCTTTGAGGGACTTCCTATGGAGGAAAAATTTTGATTCTAATTTTGTTTGATAGCTACTATTTTTGTAATCATTTTGAACTAACTTTTGTATTGAAATTCCAAATATTCTGAAAGATACGAATTTTTGAAATTTCAGCTCATTGAGGCAAATAATAAATTATTGAGGGCTGAAAGTAAAGTAATTAATTCAAGAAATATTATTATCATATTTTGCAACTTGGGTGACTTGTTTGGGAAGGTTTGGAAGGTTGGTGGAAGGGTAAATTCAAGGGTTTGAATACTAGATTTATTTCTCTATTTTTTTCCTAAGTGTGGCGACTCACTTGAGGAAGTTTTAGGGCTGATTTGGAATTGGAAACGCAGCTGTACCTTCACTAAAAAATCAGAATATTTGCAAGGTTAATTTTTAGCTTCCTAACCACTATCACTTAGCCAAAAAGGTACTTTGTTTTTAGTTTATTATTCAATTATTTTTGGAGCTATTTTGGAGTGTGTTTTGCTAGGAGTTTTTTCAAAATTTCCAGCTAAAATTTGTTGGTTTTGTGAATCAGATTTCAGTTAATTAACAATATTATCTAAGGCTTTGTTGGAAAACCCCAACTTGGTGTAATTGTCTCATTTGGAGACATTACAGAAAATCAAAACAAAAATATAAAAAATTCCATATTGAAAGAAAATTGAGAATGATTGTGGAAGGAGCTGAACTCGCGTAATCACTTATCATATGATAAAAGCCAAGTTCATGTAGGACATCACATTGTTTTTGCAAGCCAAGGTGAATAATATGTGACCCAATTTGGCAATATTGAGGCTTGTATTAACTTGAATAATGTTACTTTCAGTTTCATCTAAAGCCTTGCTCAAGGACACCGATATGATTAGCCTACTTGTTTAGCTTTTAAGGTGGTACTTGTTGTCAACCTGGAGCTGTGCCCTGATTCGAAGATGTGCACGAAGCGGCCAGTTCTCTATCTGGCTGAAACAATGGGATCTTCTCACGAGGGTGGGTGCCTCAATAGTGAGAAGAACCTCTAGAGAAGGCTGGTTCTTGTATGATGTATCAATTAGGACCTTTACTCTACGTTGCGGACTACCGTGGAAAAAGGAGAATGAAAACTTAAAGGGAAAATCCTACCTAAAGGGGGTGATACACCAGAATTTTGATCCACTCAACTTGGAACCTTGAACACTGAACGAACAAGGGAGAAGGAAGACCTTAGACTTCAATTAATCACTTATGCATAAGTATTTCATGCAGAGGTTCGATCCAATAACTAAAACTTGAGGGAAAATGATGGAGAGAGGTCTGATAAAAGACACTTTGCGGCCACCTAACATCCACTTACAGTTTCAGCAAAAGAAAATAAAGAACACTGAACATGACCTGCACAAGGATAATCTAGCAACTAGGTATGAAATAGAATTTGGGAAGGGAGAGAAATCTACCACTTATGCAAATTGCTGAAGAAATATACACTATGCCAACACTTGAAATTTGGAAGTACAGTCCTTCTATTGATCGAAGAGGTTACACAACTCACCAATGGCAGAGTTTGGTCTAACCAAGAGAGATTGGATGATTTTTAATCAAGGCTGAAAGCCTTTATATATATAGAAAATTACAAGAGGCCAAAGATTGGCGTAGAAACTTGAAGAGAAAGATTTACTTTGGTTAACTCAAGGCTTTACTTGGCCTTTCAATAAAATATATTTTCCCTTTTGTCCTTGCATGAAGCTTATTTGTTTGATGAAGTGAACTTATCTTTGTTATGAACTGCCCACCTCTTTTTGCATGGAAATCCACACAAATGTTAATTTTAGAACTCCACGTGAGTTGCTTGATGCTGAGTTGTAGCGTTTGAAAACTGAGTTAACTGTTATTTAAGCTGAGTTGGACGAAGAGACCATTTTCCTTTGCATGGAAAGCTTCTAGTGGATGCGGCGTTTTAATCAATTAGTCAACTCTAAATCTGGAACAGTGAACTCGTCATTCGAATTTGGAACCCCTGTTGAAGCTGAGTTAGACCTTCGGATGCATGAGCTGATTGGAGATGAACATGACTTTAATAATCGGTCAACTGTAGCTTTGACCGATGTTCGAAAATAGCTCCTGCTTGCATGTATTCTGTTCTATTCTGATCTACCTGTTCGTGTTTATTTCTGGCAGGATTCCGTATTTAACTCTTTCGTCGGATTATCTAATTTTTATATTCTCTTTTGCACAGTCAGCCTCCATTTATTTCGGATTTCTTGTCTCTTTGGTTTCAACGGTTACTTCTCGCAGTCAAAATTTGACAGCTTGCAGGATGTCACCGGAACCTTTATTCCTTCAGACTTCCGTCTTGCCACTTTACTGTGGACCCTCAGGCTTTTTGCCTTTGTATTTTGCCGTTGGACTTTCTTCGGACAAAAGTCCGAAAGAATTCATTTTCTCTCTTGTCTTAGCTTTTTCCTGTTTTTTCTTTGTTTTCTTCGGACTTGGTTTTTTGCAAGCCTTCCGAATTTCTTCGGACTTTTTGTCCGAAGGAATTCCTTCAGACAAAAGTCCGAAGAATATCTCTTTGCCTTTGCTCTTCGAAATGTGCCCTTCGGCACCGACCAAGTGTCCTTCGGCACCGACCTTTGGACAAAAAGTCCGAAGAATATCTCTTTGCCTTTGCTCTTTGAAATGTGCCCTTCGGCACTGACCAAGTGTCCTTCGGCACCGACCAAGTGTCCACCGACCAAGTGCCCTCCGCAAGGTCTAGTCGATCTCCCTCTGTGCCCTTTGGAGAAATTGGGGGGCACCCGGGTTATTTGCTAAGGTTCTTCCCTTTGGTCTTGTGCCTTCCCGAAGGGTAGGTGCCCTTCAGGAATATTGAAAACGATCCTTCCGGAGGGTAAACTACACTTCGGACTTTTTGCAGGGGTCTCCTTCTGCCTTCCAAAGCCCCTTTTGCAATTCTACGGACTGTCTGAAAGAATTATTCTTTCGACTTTTTTGCTTTTGGGCTGACTTTTGCAAGGCTGCGGGTGTTCCCTTTGTAAACTCTCTGAAGTATTCCTTCGGACAAAAGTCCGAAGGAATTACTTCCTTCGGACAAAAGTCCGAAGGAATTACTTCCTTCGTTTTAGGCTTTCCTTTGTTATTTCCATTGCTTTGTGCCATTTCTAACCCTCCCCTTTTGATTTTTTGGCTCCTCCTTGGTCCTTTATCCTTGTCTAATTTCCCGCGGACTCAAGTCCTTTGCAAATGAATTATTTCAATTGGTCTACCTCCTGTCCAATGTATTATTTCTTCTTTGGCTAGAGACATGAATTTTCCGTATGGCAAGAGACAATCTGACTTGTGGAAGAATTGTCAACAGTACCCACCATGCTTGAAGATAAATTTTCTGAGTGGGCAACTCTACAAAAATAGCTCGTAGCCATCTTTTCTTGTATTCATCCCCCAATGCCAATCTTGTAAATTACACTGAAAGCTTCATCAGCATCAAACAATGTTGATCCCACTGCTAAGTAGTTGAAGTACACTGTATTTTTTAATAATATTTATATCAAGATTTTACTAAGTCTTCCTATGTCTTAATGATGAGAGAGTTTTTGATGTGCACTAGTATTGGATGCACGCAATATTTAACATGTCAGCTTCAACATGACAATGGTGAGTGATTGTCATATGTTTATAGATAATATCAACATATTGAAGGTCAATATGTAACGAGCTATTTGTTAACACTTGTCATCTTGCACAGCTGTCAATAGGTAGTTTAATACTACACCCTATGAATTTCATGCCATGGCTCATGGTTTGGATTAGTTTAAATACATAATCTGTACAAAATCCACCTGCCTCCAAGTGTCAAAATCATATCCACATGTTTATACATTATTTCAGAGCCCATAGAACGAAGACATACAAAGTAGTATAGGCTAATGACATACCATGTTAGTTCATTGTCTTTAGTTCTCAGCAGTTGCTTTTTTAGCTTCTGGTAGCACGTGTTTGATGCCTTTTTGTACTGCCTTCCTTTATTAATATATCTTCTCTTTTATAAAAAGGATGATGTCATGCCACTTTAAATCGTACTTCTCATTCTTAAACCTATAGTATAAACAGTGCATAGGGTTTCAAATCAATAAAAACAACACCAAAGAATCAACTACTTGTTGAATCGTCACCAACTCTCAAGACCTGTTGATATTGACCATGATTGATGAATAAATCTCCTTTTGGCTACAAAGACCCATATGATGCAAGTACAAATATTTTAGCTTTCCAGTAATTTAATAATTTTTCATTATTTGAATTATGTGGCTAAGCTCTTGGAACACTCTCAGGTATGTTGAGCTCTGCTCTTTCCAACACAACCATCTTAAAGGGGATGATGCCATGCTTGTACCAGCAATTTAGTTTAATGCATCCTCATTGCTAAAATGCCACTTGGGGATCCTCGTAGTTGGTACTTCATCACCAAGGGTGCTTTGCACTCTAAGCCCGCTGTCTTTGTCAATTTTATGCTCGAGATTAAAGCTCCAATTAGAGTAGTAACAGTGACTTTGACTTCCGACATAGCAGCTCCACTATTCATTCCACATCTAGCGTCTACTTGAGTTGCACTGTTTACTTCTACATAGTGACTGAGTGGTTGTATTTCTGATCACCAACATATTTCGCTTAACTGATCTGTAATCTAGGTGGAGATTCCACTCTCAGCTTCATCAACACGGATACTAACAAACTTAACTTGCTAACAATTGATTCCAAGACTATAATATGCAAACATGATTGAATACATGCTTGGGAATGAATTAAGTAGTCTATATAACATAAACAAAGAGCAAGAGATGAGCAAAACACATATGACACAAGGATTATCCTGGAGAAACCCAATGTGGGAAAACTTCCAGCGGGTGAGCAAACACACTCCCCTTTTCACTATGTTCTGCAAATTGTATACAAGATACTGCCAATGGCCTATATGGACAGAATACACAATACAATTCTATCCAAACTCATACACAAATCTTGCTTTGCACTGACAAGACTCTTCTCAGAAGTCCCATACATCTAAGTCAACTATAATGGCTAACAACGAGTAAACTGAAACCATGACTCAAACTCGAAATTGCAGATGTGAATCCAATTTCCAAACAGCTCACTGCCTCTTTGATGTGTTCTTTGCTTTGTGAAGACTTCTTTTTAGGCCCTCTCAACCATAGAACTCGTCAAGAAGTTAGAATGAACCACCATGAGCAGAGAAAGCGTTTGCAACCGTTCCCCTTCCCTGCGTTGTAAAAGGTGACAAAACCACCGTGGTTTGCAGACGGTCAGTTATGCAACCATCACCTGCAAATGCCAGCAGTTATGGCTTCATCACTCTGTGGAAGAGCAGTTAGGTAACTGCCAATGCGGTTTTGTAACTGCCACCTTGCAAATAAGGTGCGGTTCCGTCCTCCGGAGAAAACCATGAAGTTTGAGAACCAAGAAATCCCTGCCTGATCAATGTGAAGATGTCCAGATCATCTCCAACTGTTTTTTGTATGTGAATTGAAGTCTTGAACATGAAGTATCTTACATAAGTGCTTACAAGCATGTTGACATACAATTGGGCATAGTGGAATAAGGACTAAGTACAAACAATATCCATTTTTGGATCATTAAATACTGAAAAAGGAAAAAGGATAGCATATCAGTATATCCTGAAAAGAATAGGCTTATTCACTCTTCTTCAAAACAGAGATCTGAATTTGACATGTCTTGGGAAGATTTTACTCCTCGTAATGTTTGATATATTGCTAGTATAAGATTTAAATTTAAAAAAAATGAGTCAGTTATAGATAGAGAAAACCCGTTGGAGAGTTTGAATTTTCAAAATACTATGGGACAAATATTGAAATGATTTTATCCTTCCTATGTATTGTCATGTTGTTTGATCTTTCCAATGGGAATTGCATAACTCGTAAAAATAGTTCATATGAAAAACAGGATCTCTTATTATGAGTTGTGTTAATTAATTTTACTCAATACATCGAGGAAAGACCTTAAATGCAATTGTTTTAGCTATTTCATTTTTAAGTTTTATTTACTGAAATGCACAATCTAAACTGCACATGTAAGAAAAGAGTACAAGGGGTAAATGGAAATATGTTTCATGATGTATCTGTCTTGACATGGTTTGAGAGAAAAGAATTGGGTTTCCTTTATAGAAAATGTGTGTTTGCTCACACGAATGCTGGGATTATTCCCTTTTCAATTCTAGGAGACTTAATTACATAGCCATTTTGACAAATAGTTGTTTGCTGTTTTTCTTCAGATATTACTTGTTGATAAAAAGGATATAAGAGAAACCCTTTTGAATGATATTGATGAAAGCCAACTCCCTGCAATTTATGGAGGTAAATTGCCCTTAGTACCAGTTCAGGATGCTGTTGTACCAGATTTGCCTCCAAACTAAAAGAATTCATATTTAGAGGATTGACAATATCTGATGTCAAGATGTTTTTAACTTTTCACTTTGTACCAGAGATGTCAACGGTGGTTAGTATCTGATACTGTAATAAGAAGTTTCCTCTTGTACTATAGATGTCAACTGGTTGGTTACAACCCCATTTGTTGGATCTATATCGGAGCATCTCCTTTGTATCACTTGTTGACATCTTAGGCTCAAAAATCTCATATAATATCTTCCTTCCAAACTATTTTTTTTGGTAAGATGTCACTTTGACGGTGATGGTTATTGGGACATCTTCGGTAGAACAGCCAAAGACGAGACAAAAAGCAATGGTGATAATGAGGAACTATTTTAAGCATAAATTACTGTTGGGTTCTTGACTCTTGACAGGAAATTATTTTGAACACGAAACAGGAATATTTGTATGTACTCTCTCTGGAGAGAATAAGTCCCATCCATTATGGGTATTTAAACTAATTATAATAGCTAATTTAAAGGGGTACTTTTGTGCCCCTGTAATTGTTCTAAATGTATGCAAAAGTTAGTTCATTTTAATTTTGAGTAATCTGCCTAGGACTGTTTTGAGTTTCATGTTCAGAACACATATCAGGCTCTTCATAATGCACTTATAGTTTTCTTCTTCTTTGAGTTTCTCCATACCTTACCATAATTGTTCTTGAATGTGAACCTTTTTAATGATATTAGACTTTTAAGCTATGCATTTTAACATCCTTATGTTTTTGTCAACTGATTACTTATATTCATGGCATTTTTCCAATTTGTGAACTCTAAAGACTTCTATTTTGCAACGTGAGAGCTTTAAGAGGATTAGATAATTTAAAATGTACATTGCGAGAGCTTTACAAAGATGTATAATTTTTTTTGATTAATGTAATATATTATATGGACCTAGTAAGCCACCTTGTGATGTCTAGTGTAAACCGAACACCTTTGCAGCCTTGTTACTGGATACACAATTCCCCTACCAGATACATATTACAAATATGGGTATGATACGGAAGGGATATACCAGCAGGGATACAATAAGGATACAATTGGGATACATATCCAGTGTGGAAAGTATGGATTCCCTCCTGTATCCAACTTAAAACTCAAAAATTCAAAATAAAAAAATTTAAAAGCAATCAAGAAAGAAGGAAATTGAATTTAATATTATATAATATTTGATATCCGAGCCCTCTTTAGTTGTATAATTAAGCTTTATATCATGTGAAGCCATACCAATTTTGGGCTTTATTTCAGAGAGTCTTGTTAGCTTGTCATCTTTAGATAAAGATTTACAAACTATCCTCCATCATTTGTGTGTATTGTCTTACTATTGAGCACTATGATTTTATCATAATTTTTGGCACCAAAATCCACAATGAATACAATCTCTTTGTAGCATTGCATATATTTGTTATATGTTTGTATGTTCATTTGATATGCTGTCATAATATTAAGTCCACTAATCTAATCTTAAGGTTGCCGTGTTCACAATCAAGATCAAAACAATACAAATCATCTTTCTCATCATGGATGGGAATCTTCTTGGTTTTTAGATGTACACTAAAAACTCCCTAGGGAAGCAATGCCCGTAGCGTGTCACAATCTTTCTTTGGAGATAAACCGGAAATCGTTTTCCATATGTATGACAAGGAAATGGGGGATGTGGTGAAATTCTCTCCTTTCAATTATATTTCCAAATTGATGAATGGTATTTTTAAAATTGTTTTTAATAGGGGGAATGCGTATTCATTCACTGTGTAATGTATTTCATCCCTATTTTATCCAAGTTGTCATAAAAGATTTGTAGTATCTGTATTGGATATAGTTATCATTTATATTTCCATGCAATTCTGCTTTGTTAAAATATATTGAAAATGTATTATTGTCCCCTATCTAATGAGGCAAATAAGAAGAAATTCTGCTGTGATATTTAGCTTCATGGTTTTCAAATTGAACACTTTGATTCTTCTGCCCCCCTTACTCTGATCATCTGCTTGCACCATTGTTGGATGAGCTTGTGTCTGTCTTTGGTCTGTGTTCTGGAGTATTTTCTTATTGAATTCCCATAATATGTAACTGTTGACAATTTTGCCCCCATAGGGCAAATTGTCACCCCTACACTTCGGAACTTTGCTATGGTGCCAAGTTTGTCTTGTGAATCAGTTTTGGGGTCCTTAAATGAGCATTTACAGCCACCCAAGTGGCCATCTACAGCCAGGTGAAGTTTAGTCATGCAGAGGTTTCCAATGAGCTTGCTTGATTACAGCCAAATGTGCAAATACAGCCAAGATATACAAGCTTTAAGTTTATTTGTTTTGTCTTCCCAAGGAATTTTTCGGGTATAAGAGGTGGACTATTTCTTCGGACATTTTGTCCGAGAGAAATAGCTCTCAAAGGACTATGTAAAAGTCCGAAAAAATGACTAAGTGGCAGTCGTTCTTCGGGCTTTTTTCTTCGGGCTTTTTGTCCGAAAGAAAGGAGAAAAACACAGTTGAGAAGACCGGTTTTCAAGTTAGGAAACGAATTCCTTCGGACTTTTTGTCCGAAGGAATAAGGACAGTTACAAAAACCTGGGTGACCTACAAAAAGCCCAGGTGCCCTTCAATTCTTCCGAAAAGCCACTTTTGAAGGCAGCCATGCCCTTGTGGAGGGCACTTGGTCGGTGAAGTGGACCTTTTCAATTCTTCAGAAGGGCACTCCTGGAAGACAGAAGCCCTTGCGTAGGGACATTTACAATTTCCTCGAAGGGTATGTGCCCTTGCGGGGAACACTTCAAGCACGAAGAAGACCTTGGCAAAATTTCGAAGGACAAAATTCATTTTTTCGAAGGACACTTGCCCTTGTGGAGGGCACTTGGTCGGTGGCAGGACCCTTTCACAAGTTTCGAAGGGCATTATTGGGAAGCAGAAGCCCTTGCAGAGGGTAGAGACATAAGCAAAGGACAAAAGCAAAGTTTTCCAAGGGCACTTGCCCTTCGGGGAAACATAGCCAAAGGAGACGAATTACTTAGGACAAAAAGTCCGAAGAAATTCAGGAGGATAAAAAACCTGGGGAAAATAAAAAAACAAAAGCAAAGAAGATCCTTCGGAATAATTGTCAAACAAAAAATCCGCGGGAATTTGAAGTCAACAAAAGTCCGAAGAAAATCAAAGGCAAGACATAAGAGCCTAAAAGGAATAAATTCGGGAAAATTGGCAAGGAAACGAATTCTATCAGAATTTTTGTCTGAAGGAATTCCTTTGGACAAAAACTCCGAAGGAATAAGGACAGTTTCAAAAAACCCGATAGAAAAGACAAGGGCGTAAGCAAAGGCCAATAAAGAGAAAAAGAAATGCCAAGCCCGGGAAAGAGAAGAGACAGAGATCCTTCAAACAATTTGTCCAAAGGACGAAAGCTAAAATAACCTTTAGACAAAAAGTCCGATAGAATAAGGACAGTTTCAAAAAACCCGATAGAAAAGACAAGGGCGTAAGCAAAGGCCAATAAAGAGAAAAAGAAATGCCAAGCCCGGGAAAGAGAAGAGACAGAGATCCTTCAGACAATTTGTCCGTAGGACGAAAGCTAAAATAAAACCTGATTCTCGAATTAACGCAGAACACGGAAAAAGCCAGAGAAAACACGAAGTGAACTGAGCATGATCAATAGCATGAACAGAGACAAAAGAACAAACAAGACTGAGCCAGAACTGAACAAGAAGAAAGACAAACGCAGAAATAGATGCATGAGCAAAGATTAAAGCAGAACTGAACATGGACATAAGCATGAACAACGAATAAAACAAATGCAGAATAAAGACAAAGGCAAGATAAACAAAGATCATGCACAGAGTAACGCGAAGTGACTCCAACGAAATGAATGCGTTTAAGAAAGCAAGCACGCTTCAGTTCTGAAAATAGAGTTGTCTTGCATGATGAACAGGGAAAGCGTTGAATGTTTCAAACAACAAGAAATTACATGCACGCACTCTCGTTTGTCTCGAAAGCTTGAAATGTTCTGGGGGTTCAAACGTAATTCTTAATTTGGCATTTTCATTGATTTCATGTAAATGGGAGACTTTCAAACGTTCCAGCAGTTCGAGTGAATTCAACTACTCTTGTTTTGAAGTTGACTAGTTTTCAAGTCAAGACATCTATTCGTAGGTGTCATGCATCCAAAGCTTGTCTTCATTTTTTTTTTTTTTCAACGCAAAGAATTTTCATACAAGACAAAATAGACTTCTGTAAAGGTTGAGTTGGTTTGAGTTTACTCCCTCTCTATTTTCAACGCCAATATCTTGGCTGCTTGTAAATTTCTATATTAATGGCTTTTCAGTCTTGTAAAAATCCATCTCTCTCTTGGTAAGACCAGACTCTGCCATTGGTGAGTTGTGTAACATTTTCAATCAATAGAAGGATTGTACTTTCAGATTTCAAGTGCTGGCATAGTGTACATTCATTCAACAATTTGCATACGTGGTAGATTTCTTTCCCTTTCCAAATTCTGATTCGTACTTAGTTGCTAGCTCATCATGTTATGCAAGTCATGTTCAGTGTTCTATGTCTTTTGCTAAAGCTGTAAGTGGATGTTAGGTGGCTGCAAAGTGTCTTGTATCAGATCTCTCTCCATCATTTTTTCTCATGTTTTTTGTCATTGGATCGAACCTTCTCATGAAATATTTATGCATAGTGATCAATTGAAATCAAAGGTCTTCCTTTTCTCTTGTTTGATTCAGTGTTCAAGGTTCCAAGTAGAGTGGATCAACATTTTGGTGTATCATCGTCATTAGGTAAGATTTCTCTTCTAAGTTTCTTTCTCCCTTTTCCATGGTAGATTAGCAGCATAGAGTAGAGATCCATTGATACATCTTACGGGAACCAACCTTCTCTGGAGGTTCTTCTCACTATTGAGGCATCCACCTCCGTGAGATGATCCCATTGTTTCAACTGGAGAGAGGATTGGCTATTTTAGCACGTCTTCGATTTAGGGTGCAACTCCAAGTTGACAACAATTTTTGGCACGCCCGATGGGACCACAGAAAAGTTCTTTGCATAGAGTTTTCGCAGCAGCAGAGGATATTCATCTACATTCAGTTGTAGAGTTTATAGCATCATTCAGACAATCCATTCATGCCAAAGGTTACCACAAGATCAACAAATAAAGGTATTCCTTTTGAATTTGTAACTTATAAAAGAGCAAGGTCTAGGAGGTCAAATCCATATCCTCAAAGGGAATATTTACCTCCCTCTCATCCTATCGTTCCAAACACTGCAATCCCCACCATCCAGATGGCTGTTAGAAATCAAGTGTTTGCTCCATTCAATAGGGGAAGTCCACTAAATCTAGCACAGTTAGATGACATTCCTATATCTGCGCTCAAAAGTATTCCATTCTTCTCAGTAGAAAATCAAACAACCCCTATTGAGCATATCCAGGATGTGGCTAATCTTTGTTCAGTTCATAACGTTGTTAAGGATAATGTTGCTATTAGATTGCTTGTTGCTTCTTTCAAAAGAAAAGCATTACAATGGTATAGAACCCTCCCACTTAGTTTCGTTTCCACTTGGGATGAATTGGGTGCAGCATTAGTCAAGCAGTTTGAAGACAAATCTGATCACTTATCTTTAGTTGAGCAATTAACTGCCATATAGAGAGCTCATCATGAGTTCATGTCTGATTTTAATCTCAGATTCCAGAAGACATGAACCAGGATACCGGTTTTGATTAGGCCATCCCCTGAATATGCATTTTTGTATTTTTTGAAAGCTCTTAATTCTGACATTAGTGTGATGATACAGTCAATGGGTGGTACTACTTTGCCAGATGCTTATGAAGTTGCAATAAGGGCAAAAAATAGTTTGATACAAGCAGGTAAGCTTTTTCCAAGACCTCCAATGCCCATATTTTCAGAAATAAGTTTTGCACCAGCCCTTCAAGTTCCTCAAAGTCCATCTTTATATCTTATTCCAGCACCTCAAGTTCCTATTGCAGCCCTTATTGGTCAAGCTAGTGAGATAGGAGAGTTGAAAAGTTTGCGACAATTTTTTGGAAATGAAATAGTATAGCTCAAAAGACAACAATTTCAGTCAAATAGGCCCTATCAATAGCAAAATCAGAACAACCATCAGTTCTTCAAATATCAAAGGTTTCCTTATCAGAGTTTCAGAGAAAATGGATCACCCTATCAAGCACAAGGAGCCATAACTCTAGCTAAGCCATATGCTGCTCTTGATCCAAATGCTCCTTGCACTTCAAAAGCCATTGTTCCAACCCCACCTCAAAATAATTCGCTGCAGAATTCAGGTTGGCAGCCCTCAAATCTCAATGATGCTCAAAACCAAGCCTTGGTATCACAGAATATCACCATGCCACAGATGACACAAGAAGAGTTCTCTTTTTAAGGAGGCCTATATCAAGATACGGGGTTGACATCACAAGGAGTGACACATCAAGTTCAAGGGCAGCCCGATGCTATTAATGTAAACTGATAGGTCGATGATCATGTTGCTTTTACTCAGGGTGTTAAAGCTAACGATTCAAGTGGTCAAGTTGCATCTATAACCTATTAGAGAACTAAAAGAAGAGCTGTTGAGGAAGCCCAAGCTGTAACAAATACTTCAAGTGCTCCTAGTAGTGTTGCTCAAAGTACAAAAGAGCAGCATGTTGCTTCCACAACCCAAAAAAATCAGAATATAGAGGTTAGTAAAGTGCAACAAATACCTCTAATTCGTGAGCAGCAAGCACCACAGAAAGCGTAATCAAAGGTTAGTGCATCTTAGTTCAGTATTATAGATCAAATAAAAAAGTCTAACATCAGCATTAGCATGTGGGATTCTCTTTCAATTCTAGGGCAAAATGATAAATTCATTCAAGAACTTTCAGCTCTTTAATTGTCTCCAAAACCGGTTGAGAAAGAAGGTGTCGTCTTGACAAATTCGGATCAGCCAACTGAGCAATAGGTGCAGCAAAGAGATAAGATGTCAAAGGTGGACAAAACTAAGGTAAAAACGAAAAAAACTCTCCCTTTTTATCTTTCTTTGATAGTGGGTGGTACTTTGTTTCATAATTGTATGGTGGATAGTGGAGCTAGCAGTACAGTAATGTCCAAACAGATTGCAAACAAGCTCGGCCTTGTTTATGAGCCAAATACTAAAGGGGTATTTCAGTTGGATGGTTCACCAGAAAAAACAGTAGGCATTATCAAAGATTTGAAATTGACATTACATACCTGTCCTAACGTTACTATTTAGCAAGATGTTGTAGTGGTGGACTTGCCTCCTTATTTCGTTATGTGTTTTTCAAGGGACTTCACCTCAAAGATTGGAGGATATTTATCAGCTAATTGGACCTATTTGTTGTTCAGAACCAGATATGGTACAAAGGTAACAATTCATTTAGAGCCTATTGCATGTTTTCATATGGAGTCTTATACGCCAAATGTGGTGAATGCAACTTGTATCATCTTAGATGAAATATTACAAACTAGTGATGTAGAAAAGGACTTGCTTTTGGATGGAGTTTCAGATTTGTTTCTTGATGAGTGGGCTTCCACCTTGCATGAGCATGATCCCTACAAGCTGATTGAAGAGGAAGGTCTTGGTGTGTATTGTCTTCATGAGAACGATGCATCAATTCCAGCCATGGTCAAAGAGGATGAATTTAATGAAGGCTTGTGGAAATTATACTTTGATGTATCAAGAAATAAGCATGGAATCGGCGCTGGAATGATGTTAATTTCTCTTACAGAACAAAGGTATTTCTCCTCTATTAAATTTTAGTTTGGCTGTTCAAACAACGTTGCTGAATATGAAGCACTAGTTCATAGTTTGCAGTGGGCTAAGAAGATGAAAGTAAATTGTTTGCAAGTGTTTGGAGATAGTGAACTTGTAGTCCACCAAGTAAGAGGTTTGAATAAATGCAAGAATCTGTTGCTTAAATCTTACAGACACAGAGTTTGGGATTTATTTGAAGATTTTCAGGCTTTTAATATTCAGACAATACCAAGAGATATGAATAAACATGTTGATAGGTTGGCTGCTGTTGGGGCACAATTTAATATTCCAACTGATGTAAAAATTGATATTTTTCAATCACATATAAAGGTAGTTGTAAGGCCTTCTGTTTCGAATAACTAAGAGAATTGGCAGGTGTTTGAAAATGACAATCAAATTGTGAGATTTTTGCAAGAAAAGGTTGAGTTTTCTTTAAGAAATCAGTCGAAACACTTACAACAGTATGGTGATCAGATTGTACAACTGAGAACTAATAAGCCCACCATCCATTGCCATCAATGGAACAAATTTTACAACTTGTTGCAGGTTCAGAGAGGTTTTTCTTGTTGGATGGATATAGTGGTTACAATCAGATTTTAGTCAAAGAAGAGGACCAATTCAAGACAACCTTCACGACTAAGTGGGGGACATTTGCATACCAAAAGATGCCATTCGGTTTGTCTAATGCTGGAGCAACCTTTCAGATAGCCATGGATATGGCCTTCCAAGGCCTTAACAAGTTTGTGCTTGTTTATTTGGATGATATAACAGTGTTTTCAAAAGATGCAGAAGATCACATGGTTCATTTCAAGCAAGTTTTTGAAAGGTGTAGGCAATTTGGGATATCTCTAAATCTCAAAAAGTGTGTATTTTCAGTTCATGAAGGTAAGGTTCTTGGACGTGTTGTTTCAAAGCACGGTTTAAACATAGATTCTGAAAGGATTCAATCCATTCTTGCACTTTTCTTGCCTAAGAGCAAAAAGGTTTTGCAAAGTTTCTTTGGTAAAATCAATTTTATAAGGAGATATATTTTAGATTTCGCTACTGTAGCTAAACCACTTACAGCCATGTTAAAGAAAAATTAGAACTTCAGCTGGTCCAAGGAGGGAGTAACAGGGTTTGAAGATGTTAAGAAAGCCATAGCAAGTGCTCCTACGCTTTTAAATCCAGATTTTACGAAAGATTTCATTCTGTATATATATGCTAATGTGGACACCATTTCAGACATTTTTATGCAGTAGAATCATGAAGATTTGGAGCAGCCAATAGCTTTCTACAGTGAAGGCTTGGAGGAGTATGAGACAAGGCATTCTTTTGTTGAAAAACATGTCCTTTCAATTATGAGATCTCTGAAAAAATTTAGACACTTGTCTAATAATAAAATACATCTAATGGTTGCTCATCCAAGCATCAAAGAGTTTCTTCTAAACAAAGACATAAATGAGGAGAGCTGGTTGGATAACCAAGGAAATGGAATATGACGTGGAAATTAAGGTCACAAAGCTGGTTAGAGGCAAAGGACTTTGTGAGCATCTAGCTCAGGGCTTGCAAGAAACTAATGAAGCTGTTTTAGTGTCAAATGATGAAAAGATTATTGCTGTTCACATCTCAACTTCCAGCTGGTTTCGTGATTTGGTAAGCTATCTACAAGATGGTTTTTACCCTTCTCACCTAAGTGCTTCAAAAAGAAGGTATTTTAGATTGCAATCAATTCCATTCTTGCTCATTGACGGTGTTTTGTTCAAAAATGATATTAATGGAATGTTACTAAGGTGTGTGGAATCAAGTCAAACTCAAAGATTACTTGAAGAATTCCATGATGGACATGGTGGAGGACACTTTTTCGCAAGAATTACAACACTTAAATCATGAGAGGTGGGTACTATTGGCCTACTATATTTGACGATTGCCATATATGGATTAGGAAGTGCAAACAATGTGCTATATTTGAAGGAAAAGTTAAACTTGCAGCCCTGCCTCTTTAGCCAATTGCAGTGGATCAGCCTTTTGTCCAGTGGGGATTGGACTTTATTGGTCTCAATAATCCTCTTTCAAGTTCAGGGCATAAGTGGATTCTAATAGCTATGGATTACGTCACACGTTGGATGGAAGCAATTGCATTGAAAGATGCAAACAAAACTAACGTTCTTGATTTCGATGAAGGTTTGCTTACTAGGTTTGGAGTTCTTTCGACCATTATTTCTGACAATTCAATGGCTTTTGTGGGATCTAGGATCAACCAATGGGCTGTCCAACATGTAGTTTATCTCAACATTTCATCGAACTATTATCCACAAGGAAATGACCTTGTTGAATCTACGAATAAGAACCTCATAAGGATCATATGAAGGACTATTGAAGATAATCAAAGGTCATGGCATCTCAAGTTGAAGTCAGCGCTATGGACTGATAGGATCACCTACAAGAGGTCAATAGCCAACTCTCCATACAAGCTAGTCTATGGTAAGGAAGCGAGGTTACTTATTTCTCTTGAGTTTCCAGCTTTAGAATTAAAGCATCAACTTGAGTTATTGGAGAATGAGCCTATGGAAATCAGGTATGCAAAGCTTATGGAGTTGGAATAGACAAGAAATCAATCCATGCTAGCCATGGAAAGTCATCAGGGACAGGTGAAAAGAACATTTGACAAAGGAGCTTCCTCACGAAGCTTCAATGAAGGAGATTTGGCCCTCAAGTGGGATGAGGATATAGCCAAATTAGGAAGGCACACAAAGTTTGATTCCCTTTGGAGTGGCCCATACACGATCTCCAGCTGCAAATCCCACAACGCCTTCCAACTTGTCAAGATGGATGGCCAAGAGCTTCCAATCCTAGTCAATGGGATACATCTGAAACATATCTATTGAAGAGCAAAGATCTATGTACATAGTTGTTTTTGCTTTCCTCCAAGTGTTGTTCAAGCATAGTAGTTTGATTCAGTTTTGTTCAATAAGTGCTTGTTTGCACATTTGCTTCTTAGTTTTCCTGCTTTCATATTTTTCCCTTCCTTTTTGAGAGAGAAATGTTACTTCAGCCAAGGTCAGGAGGAGATTTTCAGTCAGAATTCAGGGTCACCATTTGGGAATTTGAATAACATCTATATGGCCTCAGTTCTCTAGCATAGCAGGCATGCTTCTCAACAGAGTTGCCAAAAATGTTGACAATATTGCCCCCACAGGGCAAATTGTCACCCCTACATTTCGGAACTTTGCTATGGTGCCAACTTTGTCTTGTGAATCAGTTTTGGGGTTCTTAAATGAGCATTTACAGCCACCCAAGTGGCCATCTACAGTGAGGTGAAGTTTAGTCATGTAGAGGTTTCCAAGGAGCTTGCTTGATTACAGCAAAATGTGCAAATACAACCAAGATATACAAGTTATAAGTTTATTTGTTGTCTTCCCAAGGAATTTTTCGGGTATAAGAGGTGGACTATTTCTTCAGACATTTTGTCCGAGAGAAAGAGCTCTCAAAGGACTGTGTAAAAATCCGAAAAATGACTAAGTGGCAATCATTCAAGGCTTTTTTCATCGGGCTTTTTGTTCGAAAGAAAGGAGAAAAGCACAATTGAGAAGACCGATTTTCAAGTCAGGAAACGAATTCCTTTGGACTTTTTGTCTGAAGGAATTCCTTCAAACAAAAGTCTGAAGGAATAAGGACAGTTACAAAAAGCCCAAGTGACCTACAAAAAGCTCGGATGACCTACAAAAAGCCCGAGTGCCCTTCAATTCTTCTGAAAAGCCACTTTTGAAGGCAGCCATGCCCTTGCGGAGGCCACTTGGTCGGTGAAGTGGACCTTTTTAATTCTTCTGAAGGGCACTCCTGGAAGATAGAAGCCCTTGCGTAGGGACATTTACAATTTCCCTGAAGGGTATGTGCCCTTTTGGGGAACACTTCAAGCACGAAGAAGACCTTGGCAAAATTCTGAAGGACACCTGCCCTTGCGAAGGGCACTTGGTCGGTGGCAGGGCCCTTTCACAAGTTCCGAAGGGCATTATTGTGAAGCAGAAGCCCTTGCAGCAGGCAGAGACATAAGCAAATGACAAAAGTAAAGTTCCCAAAGGGCACTTGCCCTTTGGGGAAAAGATAGCCAGAGGAGATGAATTCCTTCGGACTTTTTGTCTGAAGGAATTCTTTCGGACAAAAAATCCGAAGAAATTCGGGAGGATAAAAAACCCGGGGAAAATAAGAAAACAAAAGCAAATGAGATCCTTCAGAATAATTGTCAAACAAGAAATCCGCGGGAATTTGAAGTTAGCGAAAGTCCGAAGAAAATCAAAGGCAAGACATAAGAGCCTAAAATGAATAAATTCGGAAAAATTGGCAAGGAAACGAATTCCTTCGGACTTTTGTTTGAAGGAATTCGTTTCTTTGCCAATTTTCCTGAATTTATTCCTTTTAGGCTCTTATGTCTTGCCTTTGATTTTCTTTGAACTTTTGCAATTCCTTCAGACAAAAACTCCGAAGGAATTTGTTTCCTTGCCAATTTTCTCGAATTTATTCCTTTTAGGCTCTTATGTCTTGCCTTTGATTTTCTTCGGACTTTGGCTGACTTAAAATTTTCGGACAAAAAGTCCGAAGGAATAAGGACAGTTTCAAAAAACCCAATAGAAAAGCCAAGGGCATAAGCAAAGGCCAAAAAAGAGAAAAGGAAATGCCAAGCCTGGGAAAGAGAAGAGACAGAGAGTCCTTAGGACAATTTGTTCGAAGAACGAAAGCTAAAATAAAGCCCGATTCTCGAATTAAAGCAGAACATGGGAAAAGCCAGAGAAAACACGAAGTGAATTGAGCATGATCAATAGCATGAACAGAGACGTAAGCACAAATAGGATTGAGCCAGAACTGAACAAGAAGAAATACAATCGCAAAAATAGATGCATGAGCAAAGATTAAAGTAGAACTGAACATGGGCATAAGCATGAACAATAAATAAAACAAACGCAGAATAAAGACAAAGACAGGATAAACAAAGATCATGCACAAACTAACGTGAAGTGACTCCAACGAAGTGAACGTGTTTAAGAAAGCAAGCATGTTTCAGATCTGAAAATAGAGTTGTCTTGCATGATGAACATGCAAAGCATTGAACGTTTCAAACAACGAGAAATTCCATGCACGCACTCTTGTTTGTCTCGAAAGCTCGAAACGTTCCGGTGGTTCAAACGTAATTCTTAATTTGACATTTGCATTGATTTCATACAAAGGGGAGACTTTCAAACATTCCAGCAGTTCGAGTGAATTCGACTCCTTTTGTTTTGAAGTTGACTAGTTTTCAAGTCAAGACATCTATTCATAGGTGTCATGCATCCAAAGCTTGTCTTCATTTTCTTTTTTTTTCAACGCAAGGAATTTTCATGCAAGACAAAATAGACTTTTGTAAAGGTTGAGTTGGTTTGAGTTTACTCCCTCTCTATTTTCAACGCCAATATCTTGGCTTGTTGTAAATTTCTCTATTAATGGTTTTTCAGTGTTGTAAAAATCCATCTCTCTTGGTAAGACCAGACTCTGCCATTGGTGAGTTGTGTAACCTCTTCAATCAATAGAAGGATTGTACTTTCAAATTTCAAGTGCTAGCATATTGTATATTCATTTAGCAATTTGCATACGTGGTAGATTTCTCTCCCTTCCCAAATTATGATTTGTACCTAGTTGCTAGCTCATCATGTTATGCAGGTCATGTTCAGTGTTCTATATGTCCTTTGTTGATGCTGTAAGTGGATGTTAGGTGGTTGCAAAGTGTCATGTATCAGACCTCTCTCCATCATTTTCTTTCACGTTTTTTGTCATTGGATCGAACATTTTCATGAAATCTTTATGCATAGTGATCAATTGAAATCAAAGGTCTTCCTTTTCCCTTGTTTGATTCAGTGTTCAATGTTCCAAGCAGAGTGGATCAACATTTTGGTGCATCACCGTCATTAGGTAGGATTTCCCTTTCAAGGTTTTTTCTCCCTTTTCCATGGTAGATTCGCAGCACAGAGTAGAGATCCATTGATACATCTTACAGGAACCAACCTTCTTTGGAGGTTCTTCTCACCATTGAGGCACCCACCTTCGTGAGAAGATCCCATTATTTCAACCGGAGAGAGGATTGGCCATTTCAGCGCGTCTTCGATTCAGGGTGCAACTCTAGGTTGACAATAGTAACTCCCTTGGAATTCTTCTGGTTCATATGATATCTCAATATTGTGTTACCTAATACTCTTCTTGCTATATTGTATTCTCACAAAATCAGATACAAAATATTCTTTATCTGTTGCAAATACAACATAATCACTGCGTAATGGATACTAGCACAAATCAAATTTGATGCCAACACTGTATAGCTGTATTTTCCCCACCATGAACAAGTTTCATGACAGTCCACCCACACCCAAATGAAACTCTGGCTAATTTGAAGTTTCTGGCTGAATTCTTCTCTTGCCACTCTTGGCCTCTTCTGCTTTGGGGACTTTCCATTTGGCTACATTTTGTTATTCTGAAAATTTGAGATGACTGAAAAAAGAAATGTGATTGTTGCTGAGAATTAAAGCTTAGTGGATATTTCTTGCCTGCAACCTTCTATTAAATCCTCTTGCTCGTATTATGTCTAATTGAAAAAGTAAAGCATGCACTGAATTCATCTTCCTCGGTCTTTCGGATATCTCCGGCTTCTAGCTCTACAAACTTTTTGATTCGTCGCTGCCACAAGAGAGAAATTTTGCAAGACTATCCTTGCTGTAGATGTAGATGGTTCAATTGGCAGACCCATTGATTAGAACTTTTTGCATTTTGCTACATTTGCATTTTACTCTTTTTTAATTTTTTTCAAATTTCCAATTTCCTTTGTTGCAAATTTAAAAAATCTTCATTCAAGAAATATTGGGTAGAAAGAGTTGAATCTTTTAACTTTTTCGTTCCAGTATAACACTGGTTAAACATTTTGTTTTCTTTTGGACTGTCTTGGAAGGACTGCTTCCACAAGAACAGAAAAAATAAGCCATCCAAAAACAAGTGAAACAACTTTCATAGTTCATTAGTGTTGCAAGAGATCCAAATTAATGAGTTGATACAAGAACTTTCGAGAGAAAATAGTTGAAATTCACTATGAGCATTCATATCTATTTGTGCCCAGAAGTTTCAATCAACCCCTATCTAATGGTAGAGATGGAATCAGGCCTGGAATTTCAAATTAACCCAGCCTGTCACTTTAAAATTTGTTGACGGCTACCTCTTTTAGGGAACTGTCAAATGCCATTTTTTTAATTTAAAAATTCCATGTTCATAGAAGTTGCCTTCGCATAAATATGAAGACTATATTTTTATATATTCAAATGAAAATATATTAAGAATATATATAGTTTATTATTTTTAGCCTGTAACTTGGTGGAGTTTTTACGGTTTTATACGGTCTTAAAAAAAAAAGGCTACAGCCTGTCAATTTCCAGCCGTGGATGGAAAGACTCCCTCTAATTACAGCTTTTCATTAGTAAGGCTGGGTCCCATGGAGCTCGCTGCTGCTTCTATTCTGAGCTTGAGCTTTTCTATGTAGTTAAAAATCAAGCAAGTGTCAAGTTCAGAATCTTAGCCTAAATGGCAAGAGCGACTAACTTTTAGGAAGAAGAAATTCAACCGCCTTTATATTTATACAATCTCCTCTCTCTTTTGTGGTGCTATGATTATTAGTCACGTTAATGATGATATTCAACGTGTTTCTTTAATCTATATCTTGCTTTCTTTATACCCATCATGGCATTCTTACACGAACCCTAAAAGGCTTATCATGGTTGAAGGTATGCATTCACTTCCGGGAAGGCATCGAGTGTTCCATGCACATTTAAAATATTAAACAATATGTATTTTAAGTCATTAGTAACACAAGCCCCACCTCTTACTAGTGGAACACTCAAGGGTATTTTATTATTAAAAAAATAATAAACAGAAGGTTATAAAGTGGCCAATTTGAAAAACATGACACCAACCCTCACATCACCCTTGTTGGTCGAGCAAAGTCGAGCAAATGTAAGACCAAGATCGTGCCCTCAAAACAACTGTGTTGGTTAGACAAAACCTTGTAGGGAAAACCAAAAAGCAGCCTTAAAAAGAAGGCAAAACCTAAGAAACCCTAGAAAATAGAGCAAAGCACGAAACTATAGTCGCCACTAAAGGAAACCATTGCAAAACGAAGGGCAAAACCACCGCTACCATCATCGCCACAACCGAAGAAACCCTAGAAGGATGTTGAGACTGCGAAAGTCACTACACAACCACCGCCTCTGTTGTGTTGCTAGTCGTAAGCCACCACCTACCAAACCACCGCTGTTGTCAAAGAGGACTCTAGAGCTATGGGCACAAAGCTACAACATTGTCGCAAAGAGCATGTCGACGTTGCTATAGAGCCGCTCGACTCCATCAACACTGCAACAATCACCAACCAAAGAACAAATAGCTACCCAACCGATGGCCACAAACCACGACTGCCACACTGCAACCATGAAAAACAAACAACAAAGCACCCATGCGATTCTCCAAAGGAGACTTGGCTCCCTGAACCTTCCTCCCAAGCACGCGACGTCCTCATAGTCGCTCACCTAAGAGCTACACTGATGCAGGGCAACCCTATGGTTAGGGTTTCGACAGAGGGGAGTGAGCTAGCCTCCTTCATCTCCATCTTTCAATGTTCAATCCACATTCAAGGCCCATGTCTTTGTTACAGTAATTATATTTTTATTTTAATTATTCAAACTAGTGGGAGACGGGTTCTTGTAAACTTTTGATGAATATAGATCAATGTAAATTCACTTGAAACTACAATTCTGAAAAATTATATAATATAATTATATTACATAAAAAATTATCGCTAAAGCATCACTTGAGAAAAATGTTATAATTTCTTGTATATATATGCACATAAATGTCTATTTTAAATTAGACATCATAAACATGTAAGCATGGTAAACAATGTTTAATTAATTGTTAAATCAAAAGTGTATAGAAATAGAAATAGGGGGATAAAAAGGCTTTTGTTTTGTTTGTGTTGTCGGTAAATCTGTCATCACAATACTAAACTTTCCTATTGAAAATTTGGATCTTTGGATCTTGGAATGTTGAGACAAAACCACTTATCTTTCCTACACAAACATGGATCAACGGAGAAATAGAGAATGTTGAATATGAATTTGATTGATATCAAAATACCACCTTTGTACTTGGTATGTAGCGAAAGTCCTAAGGGTTTGTTATACCATCGAAGGAGATAGAAAGATGGAGTGGAGTTGGAACAATGTATGTCATCAGGGGATGTGCCTCTATATCCTAAAGCAATTATGAGTCACCGGGTCACTGAGTTATTGAGCATTGGGAACTGAAGTTGGAACCCTGAATTCGTTTGGAAACAAAGCCTTAGTTCCTTATCATTATGAATAATCTTGAGTACACTACAAAATGAGAAACATCAAAATAGCGATAACAATATATGTATAACTACACAATTTGATTTTGAAGACACATTTCGTTAACAAAAACATTGACTCTATCTATAATTAAATATGATGCATGCCACCATGCATGTGCAAGAGCATTGTAGGAGCAATACCATGGTGTCATGCTAAAGGCAATCACTTGGGCTAGACACAACTGGGCTTGGCCACATAACATGTTTTCTCATAATGCACTTTGACTCCGCTATGCTAATTGCTTTGGTTGAGCAACAAAATAGTGACACTTGCACTCTCTAGTTACTGACAAGGAAGATGGTAGTTACCCAAGAGGACGTATGGCACATCTTTGGGCTTCATGGGAGAATAGGTTACAGAGACATTGCCCAAGGGGTTAGATGAGGACAAAGTTTGTGAGCATTACCTCAAGAGAGCAGGGCATCTTTCAGATGGAAGGGAAGTGGACATTAAGTTGATCCTATAGGGGGACACACCATGCCTTCACAAAGATTTATACTGCTTAGGTCCATCGTGGTGGTTGACATAGGGGGAATGCCACGTTCATACAAACATCACATGGTACAAGTGATGAAGAGGTGTATCATTTACTCATGGGAGTATTTCATGTTTGCCCAACTATATTAGGAACCCTATAGATTTGTATATGAGCCACACAAAGGGGGTATTATAGTGGGAATACCATTACAGTATTGGGCATACAAGCACTTGGTAGTGACCATGCCTATTTGCCTACCCATTACATTGAAGGACCTAGAGAAACCATTGGTACAGAGATGGTGGATAGGGGGGCATAATAGATGATAAGATCATGGTGTTATAGGTTGGATGAGGATCATAGATCCTCTCATGGAGGTTGACATACCCTAACAACCATATAGGAAACATCTAGGCTATGCTGAGGATGCCACATAGATGTGGTGGATTAGGACTAGATGGTAGCAATATTGGTATGCAAATTGCTCCAAATTGTTTCACTAGTTGAGAGTATTTAGACAATTTGAGAGGACACATGTGCCCCAACCATTATTAGTTGGGATTGGATACAAATATGCCCTCACAGGGACAAAGAAGATGGTAAATGCTTTTGAGAAGGCACCAACAAATGCTGAGGAAGATGAGAGGCTTCTAGACCCAAGGTTCAATGATGTTAGAGCTAGGGAGGCATGGAATGGCATGGTGGATGTAGGCTCACCCAACTCCATTATTCCCATATGAGGATGAGGGAAATTAGGTGGAGAACCCTTAGGAGATAGGAGTGGACGATGCAAAAGAGGATGATGCAACAGGGGTTGAAGGGGAGCCTATCATGGTTTCTCCAATCCTGGCGACTTGAGACACAGATTGGCAACCAAGAGAACCAGGTGAGCAAGACAAACACTTGATTTTCATCTTTGGAACGAGTGTTTCAAATTAACAAATTAATATTTTCTTAATATGAACAACGATGGTGAGGGATTGGACCCTCACAATCTCGACTATGATTGAGAGACTGTCATGATGCATATTGGTAGGCATTCTACGTATGATTGAGGCGGATCACTTTGAGACAGGGAGACATGCCCCCATTTTTGATCCATTGAGTTGGGAAGAAGTAGCATACCTTGCAACATTGATCGAGAGAGGTAGGGTGAGTGAAGAGCTTGCCTAAGCATCAACAAAGAATACAGAGCTCCGAGTTGCATTAGCTACAATCACATTGGAGAGAGATAGGCTAAGAGATGAGGTGAGGATGCCCACATGTTGGTGATGGGTTATCACAAATAGTGTTTACACAACACACATAATTACAACATTGTGCCGAAGCAATGAAAGACCTTGGGAGGGTTCAAGGACAACTTGCCTCAATATTTAGGTTGAGGACTGGGACACTATTTCCACAAGATTTCTTGCTCCTTAATCTAGACAAGAAAGACAAGGGGACCATTTTGATGTACCTTGATTGTGCCCCCTGTGATTTATAAACTATCTAAGGTTGTCTAGTGCACTTCATCTTTTCTTGTATGTATCCCTATCTATATGCATGTGTGTGACATGAATGTGAAATTGTGTATATTGCATTTCTAAAACAAACACAAAGTAAACCAATACCAAATCACATAAGGCAAAGCAAGGAACTAAATGGCTAGTAAAATCAAAACATAGTAGCTCATATAGTAAGGCAATTTAAACAATATTTGCATCTCATATTCTGGTAAATTGTAAACCAAATTCATAGTATAAAGATGATAGGTCATGAAACATTAATATTAATACATATTTTTTTATAGCATTTGTAGTGATGGAAATATTGCAACAATTATCTATGTATAAATGACATGTAAAAAATAAATAACAACTAGTTAAACTACAAAATTTGAAAATTTTACAAATTAATATAAACAAAAAAATAAAATAAAATAGACCTTATTCATCCACTCTTTGTATTAAATACATTAATTATGACTAATAAAGCAAATGTTTCTCATAATTTTAAAGTAATTGTAAATCTCAACAAAGCAAAACATGCATAACAAAATAAAATAAAGGATAAAGATTAAAAAATAAATTTGAAACCATGAAAAAGACAAAATTTAAATGAAAATAATACTACAAATAAACACAATATTATAAAATAACAATTGAAATAGACCAAACCTACCAAAAATTCAAATGACACACAAATAAGTGAAAGTAAAGAAAGATGGGAACATGCATAGACATTTTTTTTCTTCGAATAAGCTATATGGAAAATAAAATTGAAAGAAATCATAATAATTGGAGGTAAACGAATAATAAAGAATAAATCAAGACTAATTAAAATTTAAAGGTAAATTACATAAATGAAAAATTTGAATAAGAGATGTATGAAAACACACATACATTTATAACTAAGAAAATGAAATAAATTCAAAAGTAGAATATAACATTTGAAAGAAATCAAGTAATAAGTAATAATTTGAGCAAATTAAGATTAAGTGAACACTCAAAAAACCTTTGAAATAAAGAAAGCCAAAAGAAAGTATAAGACAATGTTAAAAGAAGAATAATATTTCAGAATGATAAACACTTAAATGATGATGGTGAGCACTCCCCCAAGACATCATTCTATTCATGTTTGTCTGTCTAAAAACATCATTCTCACATTCTATTGATTATTTAAGAATGCCTTCTTTGCTTCCGTGACTATGTACATTATCTTTGGAGTAAATTTGTGAACATGTACTTTATTCTTTCTTTGTTTTGAATATTAATCTTAGTTTTTCAACCCTTAGAATTTTAATTGATTTCTCTTTCACCTCAACTTATTGCTTTTTCTTTGTAAATTCCTTGTTTCTTTGAAAGTAATTTCTTTTCCTTCATGTCCAAATTTTATAAATAGATGCGTAGTTGAAAGAATTGGTTTCATTTGTATCCAAGGTCTTCTAAATAACATGCTATATAGTCAATTACCAAGTAATGTGGAATAAGCTTTGAATCTTCTTTGTACCCACTTGAATAGGCAAAACAATGCAACCTAAATTATTTTTGTATATGTAAGGTCTTTTTCACAAAATCTAACGATATAAATAAATTCACTTGCACATGTAATGGCCCCTTTTTTCAAAAAGTGACATTTAAAGAATACCACTACCCTGTTTAATTCTCATGGGCTTAGTTGGGTGTTGTATGGAAATTTTAGTGTGGGGTCACTATTCACAAAGTACTATTCATTGGTACTATTCATGAATCACTATTCACATGTCACTATTTATGGTGACGTGGCATAGTTTTGAGGTGGCATAGTGATGAGGTGTTTTGGGGTGATGTGGCTTGGCCCACATAGCAATTTTTACTATGGAAAATGGAGAGAAAAGTGGGGTGCAATTCTCCACTTGGCCATTTGAAAGGAATAGTAAGAGCATGTGAAGAGACAAATTGATTGAGAATCACATGGGGGAACATAGGAAAGCCAAAAGAAGATCATGAAGATCCCTTGCACATGTGAGAGACAAATTGATTGATAATCACATGGGGGCACATGGGAAAAGTCAAAAGAAGATCCCTTGCAGATGTGAGTGAAGACCCCTTGCACATGTGAGAGAAAAAATGCACTATTGTTGAATATTTCTACCACTTCAAAGGATGACACATTTATTCCTTGCTCATGAAGTTTCCCTCCTCTTCTATCTCTCATTTGTAATTCTATATATAGAGAGATTCTCCATTGTAATTAATATGCTTGATTTTATGAAACTCCCTCTTGTAAGGTTTGAACTTGTGTGCATTCTTTCTACCTCTCCTTGGATGAAAATCCATTAGAGCAAGAAATATTTGAGGACAAAAACCCTCTCAAGTTTACTAGTTTCAGTGTTAGAAAATTGCCCCCTAGCTAGTGAAGGTAATTCCATCCAGGAATTACAATTATGCTTTAGAGTTGTGATCACATTTTGTAAGTGTGTTGAATATTTATATAAGCATTTTATGTGAATTCCATATGCTTCAATTGTATCTGAATTTTATGGTGAATCCCATATTTTATTTATCTCTATTGAGATTAGTGGAAATGAGAGTTCTTAGTAAATACCCCACTTTGGGATATTCCAGTGGTATTAGAGCTATGTATCCTGCCAGCGTGTGAGGATTGTGTTTACAGATTTGAAGGCATAATACAGATTCCTTCCTGATGAGAGTTGGTAGATCCTTCAGTCCAAAAGAAAGGGCAGATTTACTGAGACAAGAAAGGATTCAAAGTCTTCAGGGCAACATGCAACATTTATTTCCAGTCACCACATCTCAGAAGAAGGTAAATCTTGCAGAAGTGGTGATCAAAGAACTTTTTGCAAGTAACGAAGAGAAGGAAAAAGTCTCCAAGAAGTTAGAGGAGAAAAGATTGTGAAGAAAGAAGAATTAAAATAAGTTTCTGCAAGGGAAGAAGAGAGTAGCAAAAACAAGCTGAGAAGAAATAATCTTTGCTTTCTTTGCAAGGAATCTTGGGATCCTAACCACCAGTGCAGGAACAACAAAGAGGAAGATCTTGAGGTGTCCTTTTTCTTGCAAGAAGAAAGATTTGAACCATAGCTTGAAAGGAAGTAGCCCATGGAGGAATCCACCATTTGAGAGGAAGATCCAGTTCCAACTGAATTTGATGAAGACAATGGAGAAGTGGATGCTGGGGAATTAAAAAATGCTAGAGGAGTTCTTTAGTCTATCTGAAGAACAACATGGGAGTTCTCTTGATTTTCCAATGAATCAGGAAGCAAAGTTATCAGCATTGGACATGGAGGTTGTGCATGCAAATGCACACAAGGAGTTGACTGTAGAGATTTAGCCATATGAAGAGGTTGAAATCCAAGACATGCTAGATCAATCACCTTCTCAAGTTACTTCTTCATCTACACATGAGTTGGTTCACCCTATTTTCAAACAATGTGAACAGAAGTTGATGCCATGCTTAGCATCACAAGTTGCATACAAAAGAGAGGCATACATGAGTCTTCATGACATTGCTGAGATTGAAGGTCATGCTAATTTGAAGTTTGATAAATTAAAAAATATTGATAAGTCATATGGACTTAGTCTTATTAGAGTGATGTAGTGGATGCATGGTGATGAGTTCATGAGGTTTGTTTGGGATCCTGGTGTTTGGATTCTTGAAGTGAATCCGGTTGCTTGAGGACAAGCAATCTTTGGGAAAAGAGGATTTTTAATGTCCCATTTTTTTCAAAAGTGACATTTAAAGAATACCACTAGCTTGTTTATTTCTCATGGGCTTAGTTGGGTGTTGTATGAGAATTTTAGTGTGGGGTCACTATTCACCAAGTACTATTCATGTATCACTATTCACATGCCACTATTCATGGTGATGTGGCATAGTGATGAGATGTCTGGGGGTGATGTGGTTTGGCCCATATAGCAATTTTTAATGTGAAAAATGGAGGAAAGAAAAATGGGGTGCAATTCTCCACTTGGCCATGTGAAAGGAATAGTAAGAGCTGTGAAGAGACAAATTGATTGAGAATCACATGGGGGAACATGGGAAAGTTAAAAGATCATGAAGATCCCTTGCACATGTGAGAGACAAATTGATTGATAATCACATGGGGGCACATGGAAAAAGTCAAAAGAAGATCCCTTTCACACGTGAGTGAAGATCCCTTGCACATGTGAGAGACAAAATGCACTATTGATGAATAGTGCTATCACTTCAAAGGATGACAAATTTATTCCTTGCTCATGAATCTTTCCTCCTCTTCTATCTCTCATTTGTAATTTTATATATAAAGAGCTTCTCTATTGTAATTAATATGCTTGATTATATGAAACCTCCTCTTGTAAGGTTTGAACTTCTATTCATTCTTTTTGCCTTTCCTTGGACGAAAACCTATTGGAGTAAGAAATCTTTGAGGATGTAAACCCTCTCAGGTTTACTAGTTTCGATGCTGAAAGATTGCCCCCTAGCTAGTGACGGTAATTCCATCCAGGTATTAGAGTTGTGATCACATTTTGTAAGTGTGTTGAATATTTATATAAGCATTTTATGTGAATTCCATATGCTTCAATTGTATGTGAATTTTATGTTGAATCCCATATTTTATTTATCTGCAATTTGGGATTATTGGAAATCAGAGTTTTTAGTAAATATCCCACTTTGGGATATGTCAGCACATAAAATCAACCCTGCTCTATTATTTATCATTGTACCATCTTTTTCTTCACCTCTTAAGAAAGTTTTAATAACTAACACTTAGAAGTTACTTTTATGGAACACAATTTGAATTGGAACATCATTCTTTCTATTTGATTCAATTGCATCCACAAAGCTATCAGTGGAATAAGATTTATAGTCAAATATGACCTTTTTATAATTTTGTTATTCTCCTCAATCACATGCACATTTAAATTGTTTTCTTGTTCATGACTATGATTTGAAAGAGGATTTGTAGTAATATTCAAATATTGGTTTGAAGGAATCACTTATGGATTAATACTGTTTGTGGCACCATTTTTTCCATCTATTTAATTCTCAATGATATCTTGAATCTTATATATGCTCGAATGTAATATATTTGTTTGTTCATGCTCTTGAACTTTATGATAATCACAAAATATATTTTGATCAAAATATTTTGGCAGGGGCCTTGAAGTATCAAATAGTTTTACTTGAAGTAAGCTGATCAAACAATTCTGAAGTAATTTCTTCAAATATTGTTGGGGAGACTCACTGAGTCTAGTGAACTCTTTTTTGACTTTGTTGGACTAAAATAACCTTTTCATATTGTTGTTTTATAACATTGTGTATGCTCTCAAGAATATTATTAGTTGGAAACCCACCATCATTGCTCCTATTTTTAAAGTTAGATTTTCTTAAAGATTTTAAAGAGTGTGAAGGAAAAAAAAAACATTGAGACTATACTTGAGAATATTTGCATATGAAAACTTGATAAATCAAATTATTTAACATTGCAAAGCTCATCAAAATAAGAATAACAATTGAAAATAAAATTTTCTTTAGTAATTAGAAGCAAGATATCAACAAAAATATTTTAGATTTCTCTATTTGATAATTGCAAATGACAACAAATAATTCATTACAAGAATTCAATTTTATATCAAACTATCATGCACACGAAATCATGATTTGTACCCAAAAACATGTCTCAGTTTCCAAGACAATGCAATACAAAAGTTACAATTAGAAGCAACATTGGCAATTATTACTAGTTATAAATAGGAACTAGCAATTGTAAATTTTTATGCAAATCATCGCTATTAATAATGACACATTAGTTGATGCATTCCAAGAACACGACACAAACATACTAGGTTGCTTCAACATTGCAATGGAAAAGTAAAACGATAATGCATAAATAATTGAACACTATATGAAAAATCACAATACACATTTCTTATTGGAAAAGCAAAACAAAATGTCAAAACCAATTAGTCATCACTATGGTCAAATACACATGAACAAAAACATCATATTATCAAAATATATGGCTATTGGAGCCATCACGACACTATTTGCTTAGTTATATGCAACTTTTCTCTTTAAAAACACCTATTAAGAAGATCATTGCATTATTCATAACACAATTTTACCAATATAAATAAACAAATAAATTCAAAAGTCCACATAATAAAAAATAAAATATCTCTTAAAAAATGACCATTATTCATACATTATACACAAACAAAAATTACAACAATTATTTTTTACTAATTGCTACTTAAATATAATGCATATGTAAAGATCTATTAATGTACTAAAATGTATTATTATTTTCTTCCATTTGTTAATTACGATACATTGTCACAAAACTATGAAATTGATGATTTGAAAGATACAAGCACATGAACGATTTAAGAACGACTCAAAAAGATATGCATTGATGAAATTATATCCTAACCATCATGCTACTTCATATATTTTTCACACTTGTCTGCAAAAAAATAATATTCGATTCCACTTCAACATCAATTGATGATCTTAACAAGTAAAAAGTTGAAAACATCTTTAAAACATGTCTTTGTCATCTACAAAACAATACTATAAAAAAAATCATGAAAAGGGAACGTCGACAACTGTCCAGCGGAGCCTAGATGAGGGTTACTTGGAGCCCCTCTATCTATATGGGGAATGTGCAGGCTCACCTTTTCCATAGAGACGGATGGATAGGGCAGCTGGTCAATCCCATAGATCTGATCTGCATTTTAATCTAACAGATGAAAATGGCAAAATGAAAAGTATTTGTTAACGTAACTAAAAACTTTATTCAAATGTATAAACAAAAAATGTATCAGGAATATTAATATACTATAAATTTTGAGATTACCCTCAAAACCAACTATGATCAAGGAAATTATGACTAAATATTTTGTATAATTCACACTTTAATTCTTATTTTTTATATAAAAATTAAATATCTTTTTGTAACTATATCTATTTGGAATTTTTATATTTTTATTTATTATAATTGAACAAAAATTATGGATAGAAGAATTTCTAATCTACTTGTTCAATATTCTAGTAAAATAAAATGAACCTACAAAAGTATCCAAGACTAGTCAGTCTACATTTATTACTTCATTGAAAATCGAAAAAAAAATTCAAAAATTTGAATGTATTGTTCAATGCAAAATATAAAGTATGTTGTCTTTCATAATAGTTCAATATGTAAAATTCGATAATTTTATGAATTTCTTAGAATAAATCAATTAACTAAATCTATCATAATTTCTATTATTTATTTATTCTTTCAATTCATTAAAATTTGTATATATTTTAAAATATATATATATATATTTTTCCATTCACAAATAAAAATCAACGTAACCTTATAATTCATAGGCTACACCTCCAACCCAAAAAAAAATTAAAATAAAATAAAAATAAAAATACAAGAATCACTTGATGTACCATTGCTTTTAAGGGCTTCCATTTAATTATTGATTCAACTATCCTATTAACAAGTTATTAAGATTTAACGTTCCAGCTCTACCTTTATATATATATATATATATATATATATATATATATATATATATATATATATATATATATATATATATATATTAATTAGACTATAATATATTTATGCGAACGAGGTTGTAACTTTCATTGTAGTAAAAATGCATGGGTTGTTTTGTTTTATCATTTGGAAAATTAACTAAATTTTCAAGGTGTTACCTATAGTCTAATAAGCTAAAAAGAATTATAAAGGCAGGGTTGAAACCTTAACCAAATTTTTTTACACTTTTCTGGATTATTAGGGGAGTACTCTCTTGTTGTCAATTGTGAGTCTTCGGATTTTTTCTATCATCAGTCTCTTTCTCAGAGTCAGGCTCAATGATTTTGGTGTCACCACTCGAAAAGTAGGTGGAGTTTGTCTCCTCAATCTAATGGTCATCACCTCTATGTAAGGCGATGTTTTTGATCGGCTTGGGTACAATAGTGACAATAGTTGGGAGGCTCCTCCCCAAGACAAAATTCCTTGCTTGGCTCTTTCTATCTCTCCCTCTTAACAGGGCAAGGATTATGATTAAAAGTAGTAAACACATGAGTGGGACCCAATGCTTAACACTACAGATTCTTTGGACACTAGTGGTTGGGGGGAGCCAAATAGTCCCCCCTTCCACCTCATCTATCGCCATGTTTGATGTTGTTACTTAATAGCATTGGTATTTGTATTTTTAATTTTAATTTACATTTTCATTTTTTATTGATCTATATTTATGACATTTATAGTATGATATTGTTTTTAATATTATAATGTAACTATTCTTTTAAAACTTACCTCGATGCATTTTTTACTTTTTACGATGTAACATTTCTACCAATTTTTATACAATCAACATTATTTTAATATTGTATTATTAATAAAAAATATACTTTTCAATTTAAAAAACCTCACCTAAAGTAATAACTTTTTAATCAGAAGCCAATTAATAAAATACAATTAAAAAATTAAGATAAAAATCAAGTAAACCAAGTAATCCTTAAAAAAGTCACAGTAGACTAGTAGTTTGTAATTTTATTTATGAAAGTGTAGGTTGTGAACAATGAAAATTGACATTGACTCTAAATTGACAAGAAGAAAAATTAAAAAGTTTCCATAAAACATAAAATCTATGTAAATTTCAGCAAAGTGTACGAGCAAACAAAGAATAGAAATAACAGACAAATTGACATTTTATTTTATTTTAAGAGGCCTAAAAAATCACCAGGGTTTACATATTGGATTATTGTGAAAGATATCATACCTTAAATTTTATATTTAGTATTGTGTTTGAGTTTTCGAGTGTGTTTTCAAATTTCAATGATGAATATTGATTAAATAGTTTTCGAAATTTTGTTAAATTAATAATTTTTTTAATAGATATATTATAAATTATTTTATTCGTAATTTTTTGATTAGAAAGTGTATTTTCATTAATATAATATATTATTATATAAAAAAGATGAGTAGAAAAGTCATACTCTAAAATAACTATACCAAGTTAAAATATTATTTGGGAAGAGCAAAGTCCACAAAAACCTACTACACCGCCAAAAAAACCAAAGTTAAATCAAATCTAGTGTACATCAATAAAAAAAGGATAAACAATAACATAAACAACAAGGGGTCCATTAAGCAACAACAATGAACATGGCGGTAGGCAGAGACAGAGGATTCTAAAGGTTCCTTCGCCACCCTATTGAACAGAGGGGTCTTCATCAACCGAAATGGGATCCCAACCATCAATCTGTTAGTTATTTTCAGTATCATCCTATTGATTAGAATCATAGCTAAAAGAAGAAATAGCCAAGGCCAGTCGTGGGAACTTATTCTATAGAAGGGGCCTCTAACCCTTTGCCTCCCCTTTCCCCCCCGTCCCCCTCCCCACCATTGTCTCTGTTAAACCTGTTAGATCCTCAAAGGGGAGATGGATAACGACAGCAAGGAGAGGAGCTCCTTCAGCTTCAAGATTTCCAACTACGAGATTTGTGATGCCTACCCCCACACCCACATCACTGGGAGAGGAGCATTTTCCCAATGGTCCAGGAAGATTTGCAAATGGTAGAACTTGAGATGAACCTTATCCATTTGACTTTGAATCTAAAGGGTAACATTATAGAAATCACAACTTTATTAGCTACAATTTTTTTTAATTAAAACAAGCTTTATTTCTAGTTTTTCAAATCTGAAAACGAATATTAGTATAAAAAATATCCCAGAATATGTTATATCTTGCAGGAAGCATGTTGGAGCCCCTCAGGAAAGCCATCTTCCAAGTGAACATTTTAGGTTAGAAGGGTTTGAAGAGGGTATGAATCCATCTCCAGATAGACTGGACATGGGGGAAAAACCAAAATAGGTGTTTAATGGATTCTATGTGGTGACAGAAACGGCAAGTGGGATTCAAGACCCCTATGTGCTTTACCCAGTCCCTCATAAGCAACCCTTGGTATATAATACACCAAAGGAAGTGGGAATTTTTACGCTCAATACAAGCCGCCCAAATATTATCAAGCCTTCTATCCCAAACATGATGGAGGGATTTAAGATTCCACTAATGCTTGAAGGTTTTAATATCAAGATGTTGAGGGGCCAAAAGACTATAACCCAACAAGGGGAATAGCAATAGAATGGCATAGTCGTAGGCTAGGACCAGTCTTTCCACCAAGGCGTAAGAGAGAAGACACTAATTTTGTGTAAGTATTTTTCAGGTATGAATTTTTGCAATTTAGAAATAGATCCTACATTTTCCTTCTTTAATTTGAACTTAGCCTTCACAATATTCCAAGGAAGCCAGTCTAGAGTGGCCTTGCAGAAAAGATCTCCAATCATGTGAATACCTTTTTAAAACAATCTTAAGCTCTTAGGGACCATGTCAAAGGGGACATTATGGAAATTCAACGTGGGAGACCACCATAGAGACTAAGTATTGAGAGAAATCCCATTTCAAAACCATTCCCCCACCCAAATAAGGTGAGGTTTGAGCTTTTGCCAAGCCTTCCAGATACTTTGAATGACAAATTTGCCCCTATATTAACAGGCACAGGAGTGACGATTATGTTGTGTAAATCAATCCCTTGTCAAGCTTTTCTTCCAAGAGAGTGACCTTGAGTGATGCAATGCCTCAATAAAATTTTCCAGGCTTCATCCCATTCCAAACTTTTGATAATCCATTTAATACAGAGCAAGACTCTAGAGCTTAATATCAATGATCTCAAGCCCGCCAACTTCTTTAGGATAAAAACAAATGGCCTAACAGACTCAATGAAAACCATGGTGCTCTTCAGAATTGGCCCAAAGAAAGTCTCTCAAGAGCTTCTCCAGTTTCACATAAGAGGCATTGGAAGGAGCCTATCAAGATGATTAGTATACATGAGTAGCAATGAGAACCTTAGAACAAATCTAAAACTTCCCATCCAGAGTCAAGGGTTTGCTAATATAAAAGGAGATTTTTTCTCAATTCTTTGAACCACATAAGACCACAACTCTGCAGGTGAAGCTCTAAAAGCAAATGGAATGGCCAAGAATTTAAACTGTATCCCAAGGAGAATCCATTGCCATTTTTTTCCCTCCAACCAAAAAGGTTTGGGAGAAAGGAAATAGTGATAACATTGAGTCTTTTGCCATTGTATGGAAAACCTAGAGACAATATAGAAAATGTCAAGACACTCCATAACATACTTTACAGATTCCTCATCTTCTTAAAGAGTGAGGAAAGAGTCATCAATAAAGTTTCCATTAATTAATTGGTGGTCTGAATTAGGGAGTGAAATACCCTTCATCAAACCCCTAGAAGCATAGCTCCAAAAGATAACTAAAACCCTTAGCATCTAGAACATAAAGAGAAGGTGTAAGAGGCCATTCCTGTCTGATAGATCTATGATGCTCAAAGTGCTGAGATTGAGAACCATTTATAGTAAAACAAGCACCAACATCTTGAAAAAGCATATTAATAGTGTGAACAACCTTGGGACCAAACCTGAGAGCATGCAGCATAATTATAATAAAAGGCCATTCAATTCAATCATAAGCTTTCTCAAAATCAATCTTGATGAATAACACCTTCTTACTGGATATCCTAGACCATTCCATACCTTCCTAAATAGCAATACCATTATCCAAAATGTGTCTATGTTGAATAATGTTACATTTTGACTTTATATACCCCATTTCATAGACTATTATATGTTTTACAACATACTTTGATACTGTTTAGCTGTACTTTTAGATTTGTTATTTTGACATTATTGCACGACTACAGATTAGACAGACTGGTGATGATTATATTATTCTAATTAGATCATGATTTGTTAGTTCTGGTTGATACTTGACTAATTACTGTAGCTATGGATTATGTTGCAAATGAGGTAATTCAGTTATCATGATTCATTGTTGATTCTAATTCATTTTTAATGATTTATACTATTTAGTTCAATTATGTTATTACCATGTTGTTCAAGTGCTGTTGTTGCCCATCTGTAGCTATAGGTACAAGTACATGAACTAGGTTGGTGGTGTATTTTGGCAGTCAAGTCAATAAAGGACAGGGGAAGTGAGTAGTCAGGTGATACTGACACAGGTAAAAGGGATAATATGCATAGGCCATCTAGTCATCTATGCAATAGTAGTCTATCATTTTATTCTTTCATTTCAGTTTGTGTTGTCCCGCTCATTTCTTAATATCATATTTTATTATCTTATTATTATTCATTTTAACTTCAATTGTCTTTGTGCCTGATTATTATATTGGTTGGTGTCTTGATTTTGCCCCCCTTATTTCATTTTGATTGTCGTGTGCTTGGACTGCTTTTATGTTCAGTTGTTTGTGGGGTTCGTTATCTCAATGTTAACTCGTGATCCCTTGGTGATGTTGGTTTGGCCTCTTGTTTATTGTTTTGACTTATCCTAGGTGGATGGACCCTAATATTGTTTTAATAACTTTGATTTTCTTAATGATGGCCTTGGGGTCATGGTCCTTTGACAAGTTAACAAAAGATCATAATGACCAAAAATCTTGGTCGATGGAGTAAATCACTACATGCCATCATTTTGGTGGATTTGGCTCTCCTACCATAACATTTCACTCGAATGGTTTGGTGGAGGGAGGCATAGAGAGAAGACACTTGAGGAAGAAAACAAATGGTGATCATGGTGAGTAATGAAGCTTGAAAACCCTACCAAGAGAGAGGAAGGAGAATGGAGTAGCTTGAGCCATGGGTAATAAGAAGGGATGATCACATAGTCTTTTGGGGGGCAAGAAAAACAAGAAAAGTCAATTTTCCATTCTACTTCCATAAGGCAAGGTATTTCATAGATAAGCGATACATTGTTTTTGAAAAAGGGAAAATAATGAATATCTATTAATTTATGTTGTGCAAGCAAACTAAATTATTTGTAGGCTCATAAGGAAACCATAGGATTTCCTAATGAACCTGCAAAGCCCAAAATTGATTTATATCGATGTGAATCCTTTTTTGATTTTATATATGGGTTATTTAATTTAATGGGTATAGCAATTTTGTATGACCATGCCATTTTGTATTTCTGGGTTAAACCCTATGTTGGAAATCTCTCTTTTCAAACTCAAATCATTGTAAACCCTTTTCGTTTGGGTTGTAAATGCATTTGTTTCTTATGATTGCATGGCCATTTTGATATTAAATCTGGGTATGGCATTTTGAGGAACTTGGACTTCCTTGTTTAGTTACATATATTATTTGTTGGGGTTTCATTTTACTTTTATTGTGATCTTTTACCTACTGAAGGTGTATGGGTCGATTTTCAATGAGGGTTTTACCATAGCAGAACTCTATGTATTTTTTTTAAGCACATGGTCGAAGTCATTTTCCTTGATGCTATTATTTTGTTTGCAATTTATTAAAGAAATCAACCCAACTGTAATAGGGTTAGTTATAACAATTTACCATTTTTGCATACTTATTGTAAGCATTTAAATAGTTGTACCTAATTATATGGCTTAAGGGTAAGAAGTTTACATTTTTTGGTGACTTCATTAAACTAGTTTCGAATGCAAATAGTATGTGAATGTTTCATATTCACCTCTTGGTTGTAAGTGATGATTTCACCTCATTGTTGGTGTCGGGATATTTTGTATGGACATGGTATACTTGAATAGATGATGAAGGGTTATTGGTTTTGATTGTATATCCAAATCGATATCAAAAACTCCTTCAAATAAAGACAAGGATTGCCAATGCTAGTATGTTTGATTAAGTTTTGAGTCAAGCTAAGCTTGAATTTTATTTGTGAATTTATTGTCTGATTTTTTGGTAGTTATTGTGGTTTTTAGTGATGGCTTATATGTCCCTGTTGCTCATACCCACATACTGAAAGTTTGATGGCCAAACTCGACATACCAGCTAATGGTTGGGGGTGGTGAAGGACACCAATTAGGGGGCTCATATGATGGGTCGGGTTAGGTCAGTTTGTGTGAAGATGCTTTCTTGGTTGGTTCGATCTGGTTACTTGATATGATCTTGGTTGGTTTCCTTTTGTAGAAGATTTTTGGTAGCATGTTACATTTAGTTATCAACTACTTATTAGTTTCCCATTGCAAGTATTATAAATTCCAAGCTATTAATTGATTGGTATATTAGACAAAGCTAGAAACATAACCATACTTGCAATACTAATGTATCCAAATCCTTAGTTAATTATTATTTTCATTCCTTTCCATTATTATGTTGTCAGATGTTTCTAAATTTCAAAGTTGGGTTAGTATATTGTATACTTATTAAATTACAAATGTTCAGATGGATTGAAAGGCTTATGTAATTATTAATTTGATTTCATTTTTTAATTGATTGGTTTGGTATTAGTAATTATTTTGGGATGGACTTATATGTAGTTGTGTATAAGTTCTCAATGCACCATGATTAGACTTATTACTTGAAAGGTGAAGCTTATGTTAAAACTTCATTTCTATTATAATTTGTATGTTCTTTGGATTTTTCCATGGCATGCTCCAACAAAGTATAATAATTTGATTTTAGAGATTAACAAGAGAAGATGGAACAATTCAATTACATAGGTTGAACAATCTTTTTCCGAGTTAAAAATTCTCTTAGATTCTATCACTAAAATGGCTCAATCCCTATTATGGACGAAGTGAATACATAGTGCTAATGTTATTATATGCTTGAGATGGCTATTTCATTCTATATGCTGAAAGTGTGATTCACTTAGGAATTGATTCCACTATTAGAAACAATAGTCTTGCTTAGCAAATTGTTGTTTTTAACCTTATTTATATCTTTCGTTTGGTTGTTCAAAAACTCAAATTAGTGATGGGAAGATATTAATTAATATTATCTATTGAGACTATAGTGTTAATATGACATATAATCATAATAAATAAGGTTTTCCTTGGATTACATTGATATTCAAAAATTGTGTTTCAGCTAAGAATTAATTTTTCGTTGTTTGTACATTAGACTATAAGATGGTAATTGATGCAGGAACATCACTCCTAGTTTCATTTTTGGCTTGTTTTGATAAATTTTGGTTTGCCTAGTTATTCCTAGTGGTCTTAGATGTCTTAGAGTCCATAATTGAATCATTTCTAGGTGTTAAGTTGGTCTAAAATTTGAAATAGGCTTCATTTGACATTTTCTCATCAAAATGACCAATTCAAAAATTTGAATAGTTTTCTTTAGTTTTGGAGTCTTTTTCAAAATTTTGGTGAATGTTAAAGATGGATTTTGTTTTTTTAGGTGTCTCGAGGGTCTTAATGTGTTTCTAGTGTTTTGATCACCTTGGGATTATTTCATTTGTTATGTTTGATTCATGGTCTAGTTCAATGCATTTAAGTTCATTCAAAGACCTACATTGGAGCAATCTTGAAACACTTAGAGTATTTTTTAGGAGAATATAATGTTTTTAAAATATTGAAATGAATAATACTAATATATGAGAAGAAGGATTTCAATCTCCAAAATGAGAGAGAGAGGAGACAATTCAAAGAAAGAAGACAATCATAACAAGAATTCTATGCAAGCTCATAACAATTATGAATTTCAATGCAAAATATTAGTTTGTGGAACGTGTTTGATGGAAAATATAATATTTTTGATTGTGTTGATAATTTCATTATTGAATCTCTTGGTACATTAAGACAAAATTTGATCATTTCAAGTAGAACAAAGAGATAACTCAGTTTTTGTATAATTATGTGTGTCTTCAATAAGTTTGAGGTGAAAAAGACAGTTATAACATTATTTAGGATTGTTATTGTATTAGGAAGGTATTGAAGAAGGTTAGTAGTTGAAGACAAATTTTTTGAAGACTCAAAATCACAAGAAATATTCAATCTTCATCAAAACCTTCAATTCTGTCCACACAAACTTGTACATTATTTTTTGGGAGTCTTGTCCAAGTGAGTTTTGCAAGTTTTTGAATATTTTTATCAATAAATATTAGTGTTATCTATCCCTGAGTTGATCTTGATATTTAACATATATTTAAAAATTTAAATTAGTCATTGAAACCCCATTTTGTTCTTGAAAACCTTCTTTTACTCTCTCTTAGCTTGAGTGAAAAACCTAGTGAAAGGTTTAGCCATTTCATGGTTTGGGTATCTAGACAGTGTTACAGACCTTAAAATTTGGCATGAGAGTTGGGTTTTATGTACTAAAGGTGAATTAAAAACTTATTTTCAGTCTTGGCATGTGTGGATTTTGTAAGAGATAAACCTCAATTTTAGGCCTAAGAGACGTAATTAGAGGCCTAATTCGCAGAGAGAAAGTTTGAGTTAGTGTACTTATTTAGTGAGTTGGATCCTAAAACTTGATAGAGAGTTGTAAACCCTTAATGGGTATCTGAAAATTTATTTTTTTCAGCTGTAACCTTGTATGCTTGACAAACCATCAAGAAAAGTGACTTAACAGGGCTATTATATATAGACCTAAAAGAGAGAAAGGCCTTGAAAACAAAGGACTTCCATTCAGAGTTTGAATCTAAAATTTTGTATGTTGCTCAAGGAGGTTGACAGGTACTTGAAACCCTCATTATTTGGCTTAGAAACACTATGAAATTGTCAAACCATCCTAAAATGTGCTTTGAGAGGGCTAGTAGCTAAAGCCTTGCAAAAGGAAAGGTCATTCAAAGTTGTTTTTCATTCTCTCTCTGCATTAGCTTAGTATCATAGTATTTTTAGCATCTGAGGGAGGATTAAATAAGGTTTACACTCTTAAGCAACAAAGGTGAACTAATTATTTTTTGGTTAGTGAAGTTGAGAAGACAAAATGCCACTATAAGGAACCCCATAGGAGGTAGAAGAGGAGGTATCCAAATGGGAGATGCAATCCTAGAAGAGTTAAAGAACCTAAGAGTTAGTTTTGATGCAAGGTTGACAGTGATAAAGACCAATCAAAGAAGAAGAGTCCTAACAAGGGATGAAAGTGATAGAGAAGAAGAGCCACAAGCACTACAAGAGGGAACATAGAAAGAATTTGAAGAACATGAAGAAGTAATATATAGACTAATGGAAATAGTCATGAGATGGGTGTCTAAACCCAAAATAGAACTTCCTAATTATGCAGGCAACCTTAACGATGAAGAGCATATTGATTGGATAACAAAACTAGACAATTTTTTTTGATTATGAGAATGTACCTGATGAGAACATGATTAAATTTTATTGCACTAAGCTAAAAAGACATGTATCCCTTTGGTGAGATTTCATACAAGATGAAAGAAGAAAGAAAGGTAAGGCCAAGATCAAATCTTGGGATATAATGGTATCCAAACTAAAAGCAAAGTTTTTGCCAAGTGATTATCATACTATTTTGTTCAAGAAGTTGCAAAATTTAAATCAAAAGGAAATGGGTGTTAAGGAATACATTGAGGAGTTTTATAAGTTGACCATCAGGTCAAGTCATGTGGAAGAAGATAGCTAGGTATCTCAATGGGTTGAGATATAATCTATAGGATGAACTTAGTTTTGTAAGTCTTAGAGCACTTGAAAAGTGTTACTAATATGCATTGAAAGCTGAAAACAAGATTAATAGAAGATAAACATGATAGAATAAAGGCAGAGGCAGAGGATATAGAGGAAAGGGTCAGCAAGGAGGTAGAGGTACCTCATAGATAAACCATGGAGAATCTATCACTTCACAAGAACAATCTTATAATCCTAGAGATGGATTTATAGGTAGGAGGTTATATTTCAGAGGTGGATATGCACCAAGAGGAAGAGGATATAGTGGCTTCATAGGTGAGTACTTAAAATGTAATAAATTTATTGTACATAGATTTTGAGAGTGTCCAAAGGATCAATAATTAAGAAGTTATTAGACTGAAAATAGAAATCAAGTTGTTCAAAAAACATAAGAGGAGAGTGTTGGCTCTCCATCTCATGTAGAAGAGCTAGAGGTAGGTGAATCCCTGCTTATGAGGAGAGTGTTGATAAAGACACACCTAAAGAGAAGGATCTTGCATAAAGGAAGACTCTTTTCAAGACCTCATTCAAGTGTCAAAGCAAGTGCTAAAAATGGTCATTGATTCAGGTAGCAATGATAAATAAATTTTAGTTGAAATGATTGATAAAATAGTATTGAAAAGAATGCCCCATCCAACTCCCTACAAAGTTTCATGGCTAAAAAAATGGTAGTAAGTATTGGTCAATGAGCAGTGTTGGGTGTAATTTCAAATTGGAAGTTATAAAGATAAATTTCTTTGTGACATCATGCCAATGGATGTATGCCATGTTATACTTGGGAGGCCTTAGCAATATGATAAACAAATAACACATGATGGAAGGAGAAAAGTTTACACCTTGGAGAAGGATGGCATAAGCCATACCTTGTTTCCCATGAAAGAGGAAGATAGTGAACATAAGATTGGTTCAAGTGTTATGCTAGTAAATGAAAAGGAGTTTATGAATGCAATGAAAGAATAAAAATTAGGATTTATAGTGGTAATCAAGCCTAGAATAGTCATAACAACAACCAAGGTGAATGAGTTGCCTCAAGAGGTATAGGATGTGCTAAGGGACTATGTTGATATCATAGAAGATGAACTACCTAGTGAGCTTCCACCCATGAGGAAAATCAGTCATCATATTGACTTCATTCTAGGAGCAAGCTTGCCTAATAAGGCTGTATATAAGATGACACCATAGGAAAATGCTAAGATTAAAAATCAAGTTCAAGAAATTTTGGATAAGGGGTTGGTTAAAGAGAGCCTTAGCCTGTGTGCATTGCCAACAATATTAGTGCCCAAGAAATAAGGAGAGTGGAGAATGTGTACAAACTCCAGGGCCATCAACAAAATTACTATAAGCCACATGTTTCCTCTACCAAGGTTTGAAGACTTGATAGATTTTTTGAGTGGGTCAAATTATTTCTCCAAGATTGACCTCAAAATTGGATATTGCCAAATTATAATCAAGCATGGGAATGAATGGAAAACAACCTTTAATACTAATGCAGGGATGTATGAATGGATTGTCATGCCGTTTAGCCTCACTAATGCACCTAGTACATTCATGAGGCTCATGAATGAAGTCCTTAATCCCTTATTAGGTAGTTTTGTTGTAGTTTATTTAGATGATATTCCAATTTACAATCATAGAAAAGAAAAACATCTCCATCATTAGAATTTGGTTATGAGGATTACAAGAGGAGAAGTTACTAATAAATCTCAAGAAACATGTATTCATGAAGACATAATTATTGTACCTTGGCTTTGTGATATCTCAAGGAGTGTTACAAATGGATAGGGACAAAGTGAAAGCTGTAATGAAGTGGCCAACTCCCAAGTATGCTAGAGAGGTAAGCAGTTTTCATGGCCTTGCAAGCTTTTATATTAAATTCATTAGGACTTTTAGTGGAATTTTTGCTCCTATCATAGATACTATCGGTGGAGATTAGAAAAGGTTTGTGTGGACTGACTGAGATGAGAGGAACATTCATTTTTTGAAGAAGAAGATTAATAAATAACCCATACTGTCACTCTTTGACTTCAACAAAGTTTTTAAGGTGGAATGTGATGCAAGTGGAGTAGCCATTAGGGTTATCTTAAGCCAGGAGGGCAGGCCTATAGCCTACTTTAGTGAAAAAATAAATGATGCTAAAAATAAGAACTCATCTTATGATTTGGAGTTATATGAAATGGTGTAGGACTTAAGGAAATGGAGACATTATATAATGCCTAAAGAGTTTGTGATCTTCATAGATAACCATGCTCTATAATTCATCACTAGTCAGCCCAAGCTCAATCAAAGACATATAAAGTGGATAGAATATTTTCAGAATTTCACTTTTACTGTCAAACATAAGAAAGGATAGAGTAATAAGGTGGTAGATGCTTTAAGTATGAGGGTATTTCTAGTCAATGAAGTTCTTCTTGAGAGTGTAGGCATTGAATCCCTTAAGGAGTTGTATGAGAGTGACAGAGATTTTCAATAGACCTATAAGGCTTGTAAGCATCCAACTACCTTGATAAAGAACCATGGTTGGATTACATGATACAATATGGCTTATTGTTCAAAGGGATACAATTATATCTGCCAAAAAGTTCAATGAGGGAGAAATTGATAAAAAAGAAGCATTGTGTGAGCATGGCAGGACACTTTGGACTTGACAAGACATTGGAGCAACTCACTAGGCATTAATTTTGGCCTAGAATTCAAGCCGAGGTAAGAAGGTATGTAGAAATATGTAAGGTTTTTCAAATTACTAAGGTTAAAAACACAAATATAGGTTGTAGCAGCCTTTACTTGTCCTAAGTAGACCATATGACTCTATTAGTGTGGAATTTTTCATGGGCTTTCCTAGAACTCAAAGAGGCTATGACTCTATCTTTGTAGTGGTGGATAAGTTTTCCAAGATGGTACACTTTATACCTTACAAAACTACCAATGATGCTACACACATAGAAAATTTGTTCTTTAAGTAGGTTGTTAGGCTAAATGGACTCCCATTAAGCATCATATCTAATAGGGACACCAAATTTGTAGGTCACTTTTAGAGGACCTTATGGAAAAAGCTTGAAACAAATTTGAGTTTTAGTTTAGCATACCACCCTCAGACATAGACAAACTGAGGTGGTTAACATGATATTAAGAAACTTGATTAGGTGCATATCAAAAGAAAATCCCAAGCAATGGAATTTGGTACTTGTATGCACCTAATTCTTCTCGCCAAACTAACTCGCTAATTTTTTTGTAATCTTGTCTAATATCATCACTTAATCTCATATTAACATTAGCCATTTTGTCACCTTTAGTCAATTAATCAATTAATCTAAACTACATGAAATGCCCCACTTTCCACCTAATTCCCAAATTCATAATTCTTTAAAATCCTAATTTACCCCACAACCCCACTTTCCACCTAATTCACAATTTTATAATTCTTTTATTACTCACATGTTTCCCTACCAAAAGAAGGTCTATAGGCTTCCAAAACTCTAGAACCTTCTCCCTCTTCAAATTCAAAATTTGAGAGGGAAATCTCCCCTCTAAGCCCTTCCAAAAACCTCTTTAAATAGAGGTATGCCCAAGCATGAAACAAGGGAAGAAATCTAAATCTACATTGTCTCTATTTCATTAGCCTTCATAACTCATTTTGAATCCATCAGAACAATCCATTGAGCCATCTATCTTGAAGCCATTGTTCAAGCAATCCAACATCACTTAGTCAACTTGTATTGAAGAATCCATTGGAACACCCTGGAGAGAAGCCAAAAAGGAGTGAGATGATGGTAAGAATTTGTTATTAATTCTTATTCCTATTTTAATATTCTCTCATATTAGTGATCTTGGAAAGGATTTGAGTATATTTAATATCACTTGCATATTTAAATCTAGTTCGCTCAAGTTTTTACAAGGATTCATTTGAAGACCACAGTGGGAACTTTCCCCTTTTGGACTAATATTGTGTGTGAAGTGTGATAATGATGCTTACAGGAAATATTTAAAACAAAGTTGGTAGCTCAAAGTCTCATATTTTCTATCTACAATCTTCTTTATTGTCAGTAATTTCAAAATCGCACATTTATAGTAATCCATAATTTTGTAGATATTGTTTCTGTCATAGATTAAATTTGGCCTTTTGACTTAAATTCATTACTTAACAGTCTGTTATCTTTTTTTTTGTTCTGTGCATATGTTAGTTGTCAAAATTATATCTACTTTATTTATGATTTTCTTGATGAGTTTATATATATATATAAAATCTAGCGTACGATGCCAACATCCTTCTATCCTTATTGTGAGGATCCCCATAAAGCTTAAGAGGTGGAGTGTCAAAGTATATCCAAAAGATTAGGCGTGACTGTTAAAATGTGGTCATTGAGAAAATACCTCTAACCATCTAGAATAAAGTCAAGTCACGCACTCAAATTTCAAAGAAGTAGATACATTACCGTAACTATCTTGACTTGATTAGTGAGTCGAATGTTGGACATGGCTACTTACATATTTGATGTAATGAGATCCATGTTGGTGATACCCAAAGGTGTATTTTAGTAGTAAATCTTCTCAAGAAAACTCATGTAACTCCACTATTTGTTGAGTGACATGCTATTGTTGAAATTCCCGCACCTCTGATTTTTAATTGTGCAGCCTTTGCTTTGTCCAAGTTGACACATGCTACCTGGGAGACTTGCTAAGAAATCATTGAATCTAACTCATTGGTCCTCTCCTTTATCCATTCCTACATATTCTTTGGACCAATCCATCCATTAATACGTCCTTGATGTTCTCTCCTCAGCTCTATAGCCACCAATCCAAGTTCACCATTCATCCTACCTTGACCATCTTGGGTTGCTTGTTAACCGTAGGTGTCTGTCAATGGATGGCCATACCCCATTTTAGAACCATTTTATGTATACCCTATATATAAACATGGTAAACTGTGGATTTTATACCTACCGATTGGAATTAGATTTATAACTGCTAAAGTATTTTCCACCAATATATTTTGTATATCTTGCAATCACTGTAGTCTACAAGCTCATATCATTTCACAAGCCTACATCCCCTGAGTTGACAACTTATTAGTAGGACTAACCAATATTCATATTCTAGTTCTTAGCATTTTAAATCTATTTGTTAGCCATTATTAGGCAATCCAATTGCCATAATCACATTAATCAGGTTGCCCACCTGTTGAGCCACTTAAAGTGCACTTATCTTTTTTGGGTCACCATTGCATTAAACACCAATAAGGCTGTTAACTTTTTTTTTTATCCCACAGTTTGATAGCTATAATTACAATGACAATACTGGTCTATAGTAATCATAGTGCCTCTTTGAAAAATTTATCGCTCATTTTGACTAGATTCCATTTTTGACCACTTAGCAAAATAATGTAAATCTTTCTTTATGTATGGTCAAAAAGTTTTATTTAGAATGAGTAATTATTAAGTTGTTAATCTACTACGTTTAATATTAATTTTTAGTCTTTTTTTGAAAATAATGTGAGATGGTTTGTTATTTAAATCGACTAGCCTTTTTATTATTAATTTAATCATAAATTTTTATTTTTTTAATTATCAAAATAATAATCATATAGAAAGGTGGAATTTTCAACATTTGGGTATTCACATACATAAAAAAGAATCAAACTTTGTTCAAAATACTAACACTTTCTCATTGCAGGTGGCCTTGTATTGCTCTACAAAATGATTGGTTGAAGATTAAAATCGATCAACCTACTAATCATTGGCAAGATGACCAGTTTTAAAGTTAAATACAAACATCATACTTAATTATCCATCTGATTTTTCTTGATTTGACGTGTGCTTGTACGTCTGATTATTTCAAGCTAAAATTACTAACCTTTTTGTGCATCCCCCCCTCAAGATCAAGGCACCCCATTTCATTTTCCTAATATTTATGTTTTTAGGATGGGGGTACCATATATACTTTAGTTTTCATTTTCTTATATATATTTGCTTGTTGTTTGATTGTATTTATGCAATTCCTCACATAAAGTAATTAATCAGTAAATTAATCATGTTGTGCCTGTTTGTAATCCCTTTTGAGTCTAAGATAGCACGTGATGTGGAATTCATCCCCACACATGGGATTAGCAATTAGGGGTCGGTGACATGGATTTCATCACCACGTACTAGACCAAACTCCATGTTCTGGCAGAGTATAAAAATCAAGAGAGTTGTTGTTAGGTGCCTAAGCAAAATTTCCCATAAAGGGTTTAATAGAGTGAGGGGAGATTAAGCCCCAATAAGTAGGGTAGTTAGAAAACATCCTATATGGACTTGGGCCCCATTATACCTTCACATATATAAGGGACACACCTAGAAACCCTTGTGTATACCTAGATTAGGATCCTTAGGACGTAACAGGTACACCACTGTAGAAGTCAATATCAGTTTTGAAATAGCCATCATATGCAAGTAGATTTGAAAGGGTTCAACAAATTCCATAATGGGTTACCGGCATACAAATTCACCTATGAAGCCATTGGATGGTACAAGCATCAAGTTATACACCCTTATCAGTTGACTAATTTAGGATTCATGATTGTGTGTGTTGTTTGAGTGTTGTGCAAAACCTATATTATTTATAAGTTGAGTCGACCATGCCCTATTTTTTGTGTGACACCTTAGATACCTCTAGGTTAACCCTCATATTCATCTCATCATCTCACACTCATCTCATCTCTTTGTATCCTAATATTCATTCTCCATCTACCACCTTATATCATTAACCCATTTTGTATTAATCACCCATCCCACATTTGATACTCTTTTATCCCATTCATCATCTAGCATCCATCTATTATCCATTTTATATCTTTATTATCTCACAATATACATTATATATTCTAGGTAACTTCCATTGTCTCTCTTGTCCAATCACATATTTTCTATCACACCATCTCATACGCATCATCTTTTCCATCCTCTTAATACCCATCCTATAACTTTCCATCCCATAGCCTATATCTTCCATCCCCCATCTATTTCATCATCCTTGGTTATTATATTCCATCTTAAAATAAAATACCAATGGCCACCCATCCTCTTTAATAATCATTTATCACTTCCTATATCCCTAGACTAGGTATTATCAATATACAAAGTCTTATCAAGATTATAATCTAGCTCCCATCACTCATCCCTATCAAGTGCCTTCCTCACCTAGCACACATCCAATCATATCTTTTTATAGTGGATAAGGTATTTTATCCCATCACTCTCTTTAATTCTTGATAGAGTGGTCTCTTACAAAGCTTTGTCTCTTGGTAATTCTTAGTCATCTCATCCCTTTCTAAAATGATCATCACACCATTCTCTTTGATCACTAGTAAATTTGGTTTATAGACTAAGCTAGTATTCAAAACCTCCACATCACCTATCACACTTCATCACATCTCATTTTCCTCATCCAAAATGGTGACTCACACCCATGCCCAAATTAGGATTGGACAAGCTTCCAACCAAGACATTGACCCATTGGGGAATCTAGTTGATCTAACTTGAGATCATGACAATACCCATAGTTATATGCATACCCCAAAAGGAGAAGATGTATGATTCAATCCCCTCCATAATGATGAGGTTAGAAATCTAGTTGATCAATATCTTTATGAAAACTTTGATCATGTTTTAGGCTATGCCATCGAAATAGGGGGCACAATACCCTCAACTTTTGATCATAGCTTCCTACAAAATATAATCCATCCTCCCACCCATCCCAATACACCACAACATACCAATAAAATACTTGAATAAGAGGGAGGTGTGGACCACATATTTAAATAATAAGAATGCTCAACACCCCTTTGAAACAATCATATTGAAGCTAACCAGAGATAGACTGTCTTAGATGACTGCTTAGACCAACTTACACAACAAATTAACCTCTTACTCCATGCTCAACATCAACGTTATTCACCCGCCATCCAAATAGCATCCAAAATGCCCAAAATATCCATAACACCCATAACACTCAAAGAACCATATCCCTCAAAATAGTCAAACATCTAATCCCCTTGGGGACCCCATATTTGCACAAGAATGGAAGGTAATGAAGGAGACCCTCCAACAAATAAACCCATGATCACAAGAACTAAAATAAAAATATGAAGATTTTTGTTCTTACCCCTTAGACATGATCATCTTACAAATACCTTTTCTTCCTCACTTTGAAGTACTTAAATTTAAAAAATATCGAGGGAAAGGTGATCCTCGAGATTATGTAAAAGAGTTCTATGTGGCTTGCCATGAAGTAACCTATGAAGATGCCTATTTATTGAGACTTTTCCTAAAAAGCCTAACTGGGCCCACTTTAGAATGGTTTATGCACCTACCCAAGGGGTCTATATCTAGCATCAGGGAATTAACAGAACCATTTGTTAGATACTTTTCATTCAATATTGAACACGACATCTCTATAATAGACTTCTATGACACTAAGCAGAGAGATGGGGAGAACCCGACATACTTCTTACAAAGGTGGAGAAGTTTAGCTAGCTGCCTACGATGTACAGTACCTAAAAAGGAGTTAGCCAAAATATTTATGGACAACCTTAATGCTAAGCTCAAGATTAGTTAAAAATCTAATGTGCTAATACCTTTGATGAAATAATTTGACAAAGGAATGCAAATTGAAAAGGCCCTTATTGAAAAAGGGACAATTAAACTATACTCCCATAATGAGCACAATCAAAATCAAGACAACTCCTTTTTAAGAAAGTCAAAAGTCTTCAACAAAAATAAGAATATCATGGGAGATGGGGTGATCGATTCTAAACAACAACATATTCAAACTGGTACAAACAAAAAACCCCATAAAATAATTAAATGTCTCATCCATTTGAGTTTCATGAGGTAAGCCAAAGCCTCGAACTGATAAAAGACCATTCACTAGCTTGGGAGTACCTATTGAAATAATCCTTGATCAATTAAATGTTGCTAATATGATCACCCTTCCTATAATTAGACCTATGGACGATCACCAACCAAAACCAGATTGGTACCATGAAGATGAATTTTATATATACCATAGGGTCAAAGGTCATGGTACAAAAAGATATATGCAATTGAAGCATTATATTCAGGACCTGATTGAAAGAGGTTAAATTGAAATAGAAGGGGAAAGTACTTCGAGTCAATCTACAACAGGCAACTAGGCATCTACAAAAACCCGCTTCCTAAACATGATCAAAGAAATAGGAGACCACCAAGAGACCAGGTTTAGGCCTCTTTTTATAACCACATTGATTACCATGCCATACCATCCCACTATATAAAAATCATTAAAATCCACAACCCTTAAGAGCCCACTCTACCTCCATCTACCCTTTTGAAAATCATTTGGGGCACTATTGATTGCATAGTCACTACTAGATGTAATAAAATTATACCTAAGGAATTGTCTACTTCATCTATTAATCAAAGGGTAAATATTTATAAGAAAGCTTTAAGTTCTTTTGGTAAGTCTTATGACATCATTCAATAGTTAGATAAGACATCGACTCAAATTTCATTAATGGAGCTTCTCAAAATGTTTGTTTTACATCAAGATATACTTAATCAAGTACTAAATGATCTTAAAGTCCAAAGTGACTTGGATACCAATCAGTTCTAGGCATTAACGGGACATTTATCCCCTTCTTGGAAAATTACCTTTGGCACTTAGGATATGCCTCCAATTGGCCCCCACCATAATTATCCATTGTTCATTGAAGTTTCCATATCCCACCATCATGTTTCCTAGGTCTCATGACAGAGGATCAACATTAAATTTGTGTAATCTAGACTTCTTGAAGAAATTGGGGTATTTTAAAACATCTTTAGGGCCTACCTTAATTATGATCAAAGCCTATGATGACAATGAGAGGCCATTTTCAGGAACTATCCAGCTTCTCATTGCCATAAGGACCATGGTACACCAAATGTTACTCCATGTTGTGGATGTAGATTTACCTTATAACGTGTTTCTCAGACATCTATGGATCCATGAATTTCAAGATGTTCCATCTAATTTACATCAATGTCTCAAATTCCCTCACTCTTAAATGGAGGTCACCATCCCTAGAGTAATCGATCACCTTCACAGCTATCAGACTGATCAATCCTCACCCTCCTATCTTAACACAAATAATTCCATCATAAGTCCCACAACTACCAAGTACATATCCCCTTATCAACTTGTACCTACATCAGATCCACTACCTAAAGTTACCCTCTTGAAAACCACATCCATGGGCTGTGGAGAGTATGAATATAAAACCTTTTGCGTCGATGATTTACCACTCTCCCCATGAAGCTATGGATCTCTGACCATTTGGAATGTCAATCCAATCAAATATCAGTTCGGACCAACAACCTTATCAAGTGTAGGATTACTATCTGAAGAATATATTGAAGAATCATATGACTCATGGCTAACTCTAGATGATGAGGCCCTTGTATCTCCAAGCCAACAATACCCCCATGTCCAAAATATGATGGAGAATATGATATATAAAGGGAAAGTATTGGGGAAACAAGAGCAAGGAAGGCTTGAACCTATCATAGTTCAAGAATATCTGTAGTATCTTGGTCTAGCATACAAACTATATGATGATGACCTAAAGAAAATATTGTGGACACTCCTCCAATCACTAAGCATTTTCTCCCTGACAAAGACATTAAGACATGTTATATTTGTAGTCACTTCGAAGAGTTTTCTACCACCAACCTCTTACCTGACACCATCATTTACACCATCAACATATCCCTATACTATCCATCACTCATTGATTGGTATTAGGATCCATCGTTTGATACATTGCAAAATGATGAAGCAATCTTGGAATATATGGGAGCTCAAGATTTTATGCCATCTGGTGGTCACAAAAAGGGATTTTCCATAAATATTTATCAGTCTACATACTTTGGAGAATAACATGAATCCCCTGATCAAAGTGATGAAGAGCAATCTGAAGAGGAAGAGCATCCTAAAAATTCATATGAACTCTGACACATCTCATTTAAATTAGAAGAGTACTTTGACATTGATACAAATCTGTTAGATTATTTTGCTTCAGATGTTCTAAAGATATAATTGCCTCCCTATTTACAATTGCATTTACCCTCTCTTATTGAGGAGGTGATAGAAGTCAATATTAGGACCAAACAACATCCCAAAATGGTTAAGATGGGGGCATCTTTAACACCCATAGATAGTGAAATAATCATTGAGTTGATTAAAGAATTCATAGACATATTCGCATGAAGCTATGTGGGCATGCTTAGACTAAAGCCCTCCTTAGTAGTACACCAATTGGTTGTGCATCCTAATGCTAAACTGATCAAATAGAAATTGTAGAAGATGCACCCCAAAGTGGCCCTATTGGTCAAGGAGGATCTGCAAAAGTTATTGGAAGCCAGCTTCATTTGACCAATAGACTATTATGATTAGATTTCTAATATAGATCTTGTAGCTAAGCCACAAAGCGTAATTTAAATTGACATGATCATGAAATTGATCGTAGGATATGAAATGTTATCTCTCATGGATGGTTTTTTGGGATATAATCAAATTAAAATCATTCTTGAAGACCAACACAAAATAGCTTTTATCACTCCATGGGGAATAATTTGCTATTAGGTCATGCCCTTCAACCTTAAAAATGCTAGTGCAACTTATCAATGGGCCATGATAGTCATTTTCCATGACATGATGCATGATATAGTTTAAGATTATGTGGATGATAGTTTAGGAAAGTCTTGACTTAGGTCTGAACACCATGTTATCTTAAGGAGAATCTTTGAGCGATTGTGAGAATACAAAGTCTAATTAAATCCCAAAAAGTGTGTATTTGGTGGTACTTTAGGAAAGTTATTTGGATTCACAATTTCTAGAAGAGGCATAGAGGTAGACCCAACCAAAGTAAAAACAATCACAAAAATTCCTCCACCTAAAAATTTGAAGCAACTCATAAGTCTTCAAGGAAAATTACAAGCCATCCAACACTTTATTTCTTAGCTAGTGGATAAGTGTCACCCCTTCACCCATATCTTAAATAAGGGGACTAATTTTAACTAGAACTCTGAGTGCCAACAGGGTTTTGATAATCTCAAACAATATTTAGCCAACCCACCTGTGTTGTCACCTCTTGTCTTGGGAAAACCCTTGCTCTTATATATCTTAGCAATTTCATGTGCAATAGGTTCCCTCTTAGCACATCATAATGATCAAGGCAAGGACAAGCCATTTACTATCTTAGTCATACTCTTATTTATTATGAGCTCAAGTATACTCTAATCGAGAAGGCATACTTAGTCATAGTTTTTGCCTTGCATAAGCTCTGACACTACATGCTAAATAATAAAGTTTATCTCATCGCCAAGGTTGATCCCCTCAAGTATTTACTATTTAAATCAGCCTTTACAGGAAGAATAGCTAAATGGATCATGCTCCTTAGTGAATTTGAGATTGAATATGCTAATCAAAAGGCTATAAAAGGACAAGTCATAGCAGACCAATTAGTTGAAGCACCACTTGAAGTGACTAAGACCCTTATAATAAGCTTACTAGATGAATATATAATGAATATTTCAGAATCAAGTAGCTAGAAATTATATTTTGATTGCTCATTCACCATGCATGGATCAAGGGTAGGCATCCTCCTTATCACCCCACAAGGTGACCTTATTCCCAAATCCTTCTGCCTCACCTTCCCATGCACTAACAACATTTAAAAATATGAGGCCTTGATTATCGATCTTCATCTAGCCATCTAATGAAATATCTAGCATCTACAAGTATTCAGTGACTCACAACTGATAATCAAGCAGGTTAATGATGAGTTATAGATAAAGGATGAGAATTTACTCCCTTATAAGCAATTGGTTTATCAATTGAAGCAAAAAATTTAGTCTGTAACATTAGAACAAGTACCATGAGCGAGTAATAAAATGGCTGATTCAATGGCCACCATTGGCTCTCTTATTGACCCCCCTAAAGATGTTTTGGAAGGGAATTTCCTAATTGAACATCTGATCCTCCTAGCACATCAATGTATGGCTCATTTTAAAATTTGTGCAATCAATGATCCCAATCTTCCTTGGTACCATGACATCTATAGGTACCTTTATGATAATATCCTCCCTCCTAACCTTAACCACCACCAATGTAAAGCCTTTATTCATCATACCTCCCGTTACACAATCCTTAGTAGCACACTCTATTGTAGGGGCTATAATAGGACTCTATTAATATGCCTAACATTAGATGAGGCTTCTCACATGATTAAGGAGGTTGATGATGGTATTTTTGATAGTCACATTAGTGGCATAGCCCTAGCCAAGAAACTACTCTAAACTAGATATTATTGGCCAAAAATGGAACAAGACTCCTATCAGTATGTGAAAAAATGTGATTCTTGTCAAAAGCATGGGAATCTTATTCATGCCCCTGCATAGTAATTACAACCCATAATGAGTCCATGGTCATTTTCCATATGGGGCCTTGATTTGATCAGCAAGATTAATTTGGCATCATCAGATGGTCACAAGTTTATTATCATGGAAACAAAGTACTTTACTAAATGGAGAAGTGATGCCATTAACTTATATTATAGGCCTCCAAATCTCCAAATTTATTCTAAATCAAATCTTTTGCCACTTTTGCCATTCCCAATATCATCTTTGATAATGGTAAATCATTTAAAAATCAAGAAGTTGAGTCCTTGTGTCAGAAGTATCACATCAAGCAAAATTTTTATTCTCCCTATTAACCCCAGGGAAATAGACAAGCTAAGGCAACCAACAAGACCCTTATCAAGATCATTAAGAATACATTTAATTAGGTAGGTATAAATTGGCACTTACAACTATATCCAACTCTTTGGTCTTATCACACAAATGTCCACACACCTACTGGGTCTACTCCATATGCCTTGGTTTATGGGATAGAAGCGATCTTTCCAATAGAAGTAGAGCTTCCCTCCCTATGAATATCATTAAGGGGCATTATCACTGATCACAATTGTAGACAAGAAAGACTACAATAATTAGAGCTTCTAGATGAAAAATGTCAAAGGGCCCTCAATCACTTACGTGCATATCAGAATAGACTAAAAGGCCAATATCAAAAGAAGATCTAGTCCAAAGAATTTTAATTTGGTGATCTAGTCCTGAAAGAGAATTAAAAAAATGAATGCTGACAGACACAAGAGGGGTAAATTTGAAGCTAATTGCCTCGAGCCTTATATAATAGTTGTCAAGTTTGGATCTGGAGCTTACAAATTAGCTACATTGGAGGTGAAGATCTTGATGATCTGATGAGTATAATGCATCTGAAATGATTCTATATGTGATAGGCTCCAACTTCCCTCTATCTATGATTCCCCACTCTTGGGGGCATACCCTTTTCCACTCCATCACATCTCCCCAAAAGGTCAAAAAAAATTCATCCAATGGTGAAAATCAATCTTTTATCACCTTGGACAAGTACCATGATTGAAACATGTTTCCAACATCATGGTAAAATAATATATAGTCCCCATATCCTTTTCCCTCCCATCCTCCTCTTCTCATTCTACTCCATTCTCCCACCCCTGATCGTGGTATTTGAAGTGGGCATCCATTATAGGTTTTATGAAAGAAATAATAGACATATGTTTTAAAGCTAGACAAAGGTCATTGCTTATTGTGTGATGGGGATATTTATTGTAGAAGTCCTCTGAAGTCTCTTTATCCATTTTTGTATATATATCCCTAATCCTATCACATCCTTATACCTATACTTCATCCTTTGACCTCATCGCATCCTCTTGGATGAGTGTGTCTCCTCTTAGCCTCAAATTAATCCTCTCCTCATTTGCCTCTTGATGTCCCTGAAACATGGTCCACACCTTCCCACTAACTTTATCAGTATGGAATGGTCAACAATAGATTTTAGTTTGGGATCCAACATACACTATGTAACTGAATCTTGATTGATCATCCTAGACCCTATAAATAGTTGTTTATGATTAAGATTGGATCCTTATCTCAAAACACTTTTGAGCACATCTTACCCTATGTACATATTTCATAATCATTTCATTGCATGTATCCATCAAGTCTCATTATCTTAGTTCCTTTTATCATGTTTGGTCTTTTATGTGTGTGTTTGAATGTATGTTATTTTTTTGATAAGTAATTAAGTCTTGTATATATTTGTTATGATTAGTTCAAATTATCTTTAGTGGTCATGTTATCTTATATCTCTTTTTTCTTAATAGGAACAAGGATGGTCTAAATGACTACCCAACATTGAAATTGGGCAAGTCATTTAAACAGAGTTCCCATGAACTATGAATTTAATGTATCCTTGACTTTTATTATGTCATTGGTACACACATACTCGCAAGTGCAACAACAAAAATGTATTGCAAAAAACTACATGGATCAAGACATTCCCATTTCACCACCAATAACATCCATGGGGTAGGAGGATTACACTAATCCATATTATAACAAGCCAAACACACTTTTATTACATTACTCCCAATTACAAAAACCACACACTATTCCACTATCTAAACACATTTAAAAATACCACAACACTCACACAACAAATATATGGTTATTCTACCAATAACTAGTACACAACCAACTCAATCCCATACCTACCCCAATCATGGCCTCATAAGTAATTTAGTCAATATCGAGGTTCCCACCAGCCAACCACCTAGCCTAGGTTCCATAGATCCCACATCTACCAGCTTCCTCTGGGGATAATATTGGCCTAGATGGCCAAATTGTCCATAATAAGAACACATGCTAGATGGAGTCACTCCTTGAACCACCTCCCTCCTAAAACCTTGTGTAGTAAAATCAATGCATTATACATGGCAATTAGAGTCTTGGATCCTCCAATTATTGATACCATAATATCACCTCCAACATGTCCATCACCCAGTGCAGCGTCTGGAACACCTACACATTCACTTCATAAATCAGCTCTGGTAGTGGTACTGGTCTACCTTACAACATTCTTGGAGTATTTGCCTACTTTCCCTTACACTCAGTACATGAATGATTATATAATCTTGTACTGTGATGAAAATGCTTCACCTTCTCATGTTATATATAACACTTGCATCCCTGTAATCATCCATATCACTTTCCCATAACTATCGACAAGATGAATCCCAACAACGATCATCACTTTTACCTAATAGTATCCCCATTCACCAAGTGCCATCTCATCATTTTTTTGCTACTTTTAAATAATTTTTTTTCATAACCTCATTTACACATCGTAACCATTCACATTATTATCCTATCACCTATCATTATCATTCCACAACATAATAAAACAACCAAGTTCTTATTTATTATTATTCACATCATATTGATCATTAAATTATATTCACATATTTTCAAGCCATTACAACCTATTTTTGCATAATTTATTCTATGATTACATATATTTACATTTGAGCCACAACTCTAGACTATGAATATATACTACCCTGCATCCCACCCTATGGTGGTGGTCTTGATGATGAATGCACTGATTGACCTAATAACCTAGAACCTAGTGTCCTCTTAGATTGACTAATCACCCTATAAGAAGGAGACCTATGCCCTGATGGAACCACATACTCATTTAAGGCACTCCAATACTATGTCTCCCACACCATCCTCGCCACCTGGGATATCACATTTCTAAACCCTAGGACATCCAACAATATCTAGTCCATATTTCACTCCATCCCTATGACTTGTGCCTCTACCTCTTATTTCTCTAATCATTCCTATAGTTGAATTCGATCAACCCATATTTTCTATGTCTATTCTTGCAACACCCCAATATATGCTTCTCAATAACTCACTTGTTCTAGTAATGAGGTAACTCAAGCTAGTACTTTGCCATTTGCATATCCCTTTGAGTAATCTGACCCTGTAAGCATGTAACCTGACACTACAAACACAGTCTCTCCCTTCGTGCAACTGCTAATCAACTCACACAATCCCCAATACCTCTATTATTTTTGATTCTCCTACCATGCCTTCATGACTAGTACATGTACCTTAACCCTTGATCATGCCACCATCTTCATAACCATCTTGATGCACTTCCTACCACCATAATTATCTCCTGAGCTTGATCCCCCTATAATACACATAATTAACAGTCAAATAATGTCATTGCATTACATAACAAAAACAAATATATAATATAAAACCTTCCTGAATAAAATTTCTATTTCAAATCCCCTATTCACTAATGTGGATTTATTTTCTCCCCACCTAATCATGACCTCCTATGGCACCACCCTCCACAAGTAAAACACCCCCCTAGCGGCTCTTTTTCCTCCTATGACCCCCTGACCTATAATTTTTTCCCCTTACAAACATGGATACATCCCCTTTCCCCACTTGCATCAGCCCATTACTTGCCTATATGATTTATACATGCTCTGACCCATGATCATCCCTAAAGTGATGGCATCCCTTCTCCTCAACCACCCAACTATTACTCAATATAACACCCAAACCCTTCGACTTACTTGCATGACCCATGATCACCCCTATCATAAAACTCAAACCCTAGTTCACCATGTATTTATTCCTATAAACATACATACAAAATCAATGCATAACTTGGCGATATAGACCATACCTGGTTTTGGATTCCACCTCGATGTCGATCCTCCTACCCCACCTTATCACCATTCCACATGCCTAGATTTTATACCATCGATCTATGCCATGACCTCCCTCTCCTAACACATTATACTTAGGTTTTTCCATTTTCCTTCCATGCCCTATGTCTACTTTATGCCTTTTATTCTCCTTTAATAATTTTTTAACCATATCTGATATGTCTTAAGTGGTGTCTAAGCCTCTACTACCTTCTCCCTCAATGACCACACCTTCCTCCCTTGAGTCACTAAGCTTGAAACTGATGATGCTCTCCTCAATGACCGACAAGGTTTCCTAATCCAAAAGTATTTATAAAAATGATGCATATACCCATCAATGAAGAGCTCATACAAGATCTTCAAACCCTACCACCTATCTTGATTATCTATCTCGACACATAGTAATGATGACCACCTGTGCAACAAACCTACATAGGTTTCACCTTCACTCTAGCCAATAAAACTTGGCTCATAGTGATGATGGGATTTTGACAACAAGCCTCTAAAGATCCTACTAAAAGTACCCTCCTTAAAACTTGGCTCATAGCAATACCCGCTACCATTTCACTCATACTACCCCATTTTACCACCTCGCATGGGCAACTTAACATAATTCTTTGCTTCTTCTACCAAAACCACCTCTTCTATATCAACTCCATTTTTTTGTACCTCCACCTTGTTATTTACTTCCTGTTTATTCACCTTTCTCCCTCTACAATTATTAATCCCAATACATATGGGATTATTCCACTTACCATCACCATTAATTTTTGGTCTTATTCACCTTTCATCAACACATTAGTCACCTAATCTAATTACCCATCATTATGGGACCATCAAAATCCTCATCCTTTATCACACATCTCTTCGAGCTACCATGACACTTGTCTATCCTTTATTTGAGACCTGTCATTATCCTACGCATGTGTTCTTGCTTGGGATAAGTCTTTATATTCCAACTCTCTTTTTAGTTACATTTGATTCCCCCTTGGGATGTTTTAACAACCATGACACTATCCTTACCACATATTGTATAAATATATCTTGGCCAGGGGCATCATAATTCATGTCATAGATCATCCATCTTATCACCCCTCCACCACTTTTTGTCAAACTTAATCCATCTATTTCATGTCTCTTATCCCTCTCATTAGAACTACATCGGACTAAGGTCTATTAAGACTATGTAGGTAACATGTGGACACAATTTTATGCCCAGGGATAACTCAACCACTATAAACCCCAATCCCCATACTGTCTTAGATGGATCACTCAATATCATTACATCATTTATAACTACACATATCACATGCATTGGCTTATTATCCTTACTCATTTAACCCATATCCTCTATAGGCCTTCCACCAACTCAGGCATGTGTCTCTACTTTGGAACTCATAATTGGCTTATGACCTATCCAATATTTTTATTTCCTAAAACATATCTACATATCAGGAGCTCCAGTCTTATTGTCTTAAACACATGTGTCCCTTCTAGATATTGGCCATTTGTCTAGAACTCATCTCTCATGGCTAAGCCACTTTATCCCATAGCATTTATGTTCAGGGAATCTCAATTGTAGCTACACCAATACTCAGGGCATCTATACCCATTATCATCGGCATGGTCTTATCCTTCCCTAGGGATTCCTATTCGAATGACCATCTAGCTCATTTCTCCCCACATGTTCCCTCAAGAGGGAATCATACTTACTAATAGCATTTTCATCTATGACATGGTTTTTATTTGAAAGATCATTAATCCTTCCACTTCAATCCACTCACAATTCCCTTTCAAAGAGGGGCAAAATGTATGTACCTAATTTTGCTCACCAAACTAACTCACTAAATTATTCTCAATCCCATATAATATCGTCACTTAATCCCATATTAACATTATCCCTTTTGTCGCTTTTAGTCAATTAATCCTAAACTACATGAAATACCCCACTTTCCACCCACTTCCCAATTTCATAATTCTTTAAAATCCTATTTTACCCCACAACTCCACTTTCCACCTAATTCCCAATCTTATAATTCTTTTATTACTCACATGATTCCCTCCCAAAATAAGGTCTAGAGGCTTCCAAAACTTTAGAACCTTCTCCCTCTTCAAATTTCAAATTTGAGAGGGAAATATCCCCTCTAAGCCCTTCCAAAAACCTTTTTAAATAGAGGTATACCCAAGCATGAAACAACAAGGGAAGAAATTTGAATCTACACTGTCTCTATTGCATTAGCCTTCATAGTCCATCTTGTGTCCATCATAGAAATCCATTGAGCCATCTATCTTAAAGCCATTATTTAAGCAATCCAACATCACTTAGTCGAGTTGCATTGAAGAATCCATTGGAACATCTTGGAGAGAAGCCAAAAAGGAGTGAGATGATGGTAGGAATTTGTTATTTAATATGATTTCTCTTTTAATATTCTCTCATATTAGTGATCTTGGTAAGGATTTGAGTATATTTAGTATCGCTTGCATATTTAAATCTGGTTCACTTATATTTTTACAAGGATTCAATACTACCACAAGCAAAGTTTGTATACAATGACTCCTCCAATAGGAGCATTGGCTTGAGTCCATTCCAAGTGATGTATGACATGTAGCCAAGATGATTTTTCAAACTGAGAGACTTGAGTAAAATGGAGAAAAGGAGTGTTGAAGGAGAGGAGTTTGTTGTGGCTATGCAAGAAGTATATGAATAAGTGAAAAGAGAGTTAGAGACAAGTGTGGATAAATAAAAGAAGTAGGTAGAATTGAGGAGAAGAGAAGTCAATTTTTAAATTGGTGACATGGTTTTGGCTCACCTAAGGAAGAATAGATTTACAAAAGGTGATTATAATATACTCAATATGAAAAAGATAGGTCCTTACAAATTTGTAAGGAAGTTTTATATTAATGCCTATGCGATAAAGTTTCCTAGTAGAGTGGGAATCTCTCCCATTTTAAATGTTTCAAACTTATATCCATTTAAATAAGGTGATGATAGTGAGAAAACAATAATATAAGAAGGTACAACAGTCCAAGAATGGATAAGTTAGTTACCAACAACTAATCAAGAGGAGCTGGAGATCATCTTGGACAAGATGATTCTGAAGAAAACAAGAAATAAAGAGTATTTTTAGTATCTAGTGAAGTGGAAACACCATCCTCATGAATATTACACTTGGATTATATAAATGGAGATCAATAAAAATGGGAATACTCTTTCAAACCTCATGAACAGTAGTTCATGATTCCACTTTTCAGCCCCTTGGGAGTATGATGCAGAAGCATCACTCCTAGTTTCATTTTTGGCTTGTTTTGATCAATTTTGGTTTGTCTAGTTAGTCCTAGTGGTATTATATGTCTTATATTACATATTTGAATCATTTATAGGTGTTATATTGGTATAAAATTTTAATTTGGCTACATTTAGCATTTTCCTGCCAAAAAGACCAATTCAAAAATTTGAATAACTTTCTTTAGTTTTGGAGTCTTTTTCAAAATTTTGGTGAATGTTAAAGATGGATTTTAGTTTTTTAGGTTTATATAGGATATTAATGTGTTTTATTGTGTTTTTATCACATTGGAATCAGTTCAGTTATTATGTTTGATTCATGGTCTACTTCAAATGCATTTAAGTTCATTCAAAGACCTACGTTGGAGCAATCTTAAAATAGTTGAGTCTTTTTAAGAGAATATAATGTTTGTAAAAGATTTAAATGAACCATAATAATATATGATAATAATTATTTCAATCTAAAATAATGAGAGAGGGAGGAGACAACTCAAAGAAAGAAGACAATCATATCAAGAATTATGTGCAAGATCATAACAATTATGAATTTCAATGCAATAGATTAGTTTATGAAATGTTTTTAATGGAAAATGTAATATTTATGAGTGTGTTGATAATTTTATTTTTGAATATCTTGTTACATTAATACAAATTTTATAATTTCATGTGGAACAAAGAGATAACTTAGTTTTTGTACAATCATATGTCTTTAATAAGTTTGAGGTGAAGAAGATAGATATAGCATTATTTAGTCTTGTTATTATATTGGGAAGGTATTGAAAAAGGTTATTATTTGAATACTTTTTAAGACTCAAAATCACAATAAATATTCAATCTTAATTAAAACCTTCAATTCTTCCCACACAGACTTGTACATTATTTTTTAGGAGTCTTATCCAGGTGAGTTTTGCAAGTTTTTAAATATATTTCTCAATAAATACTAGTGTTATCTATCCATAAGCTGATATTGATATGTAAAATACATTTTAAAATTCAAACCAGTCATTGAAACCATATTTTGTTCTTTAAAACCTTCTTTTACTCTCTCTCGGCCTGAGTCAAAAGCCTAGTGAAGGGTTTAGCCATTTCATGGTTTGGGTATCTAGACAGTGTTCCAGACCTTAAAATTTGGCATAAGAGTTGTGTTTTAGATATTAAAGTTAAATCAAATGCTTATTTACATTCTTAGAATGTGTGGAGTTTTTAAGAGCTAAAACTCAATTTTAGGCCTAAGAGACCTAATTAGAGGCTTAATTGGTAGAGAGAAAGTTTGAGTTAGTGCACTTATTTGGTGATTTAGATCATAAAAATTTATATATAGTTATAAAAACTTAATGGGTATATAATTTTTTTTTTTTTTGAGCTGTAACCCTGTATGCTTCACAAACCATCAAGAAAAGTGACTTCAGAGGGTTATTAGAAATATACCTAAAAGAGAGAAAAGTCTTGAAAATAAAGGACTTCCCTTTCGAGTTTGAATCTAAAATTTTGTATTTTACTCAAGGAGGTTTAATTTTACTTGAAAAAATAATTATTTGGGTCGGAAACCCTATGAAATTGTCAAACCATCTTAAAAGGTGCTTTGAGAGGGCTAGTAGCTAGAGCCTTGCAAAAGGAAAGGTCATTCAAAGTTATATTTCATTCTCCCTCTGCATCAGTAATCTTATGAGAATTAGATTAAATGGATATTTGAGGAGAATAAAAATGAAATAACTACGTATATAACAATTGTATTTAGTTGGGTTAAGAAGTTAGCTTAGCAGAAAAATCATTCTTGGCTTAAAAGCAAAAATAGGCCTGTTAATGTTGTAAAGTTGAATATGTTGATGGATGCAATAATGCAAGGTATTATTGGTATAATTGGATTCAATGTTATTAGAGGAATTAATTATGAAAGTGAATAATTCAAAGGAATTATAATATCATGAATTAAATTTAATTGACGTACTTTTAATTTGGCAATGAGTTAACCCTACATATACAACTAGTTTTTGTGGATAACAACCAATTGACAAGCAAATAACACTATAGATATTAGATATATAAGTATATATCTATAGGATGGTCTAGTGTTACCTTGAGAATGAGTTAAGAATCATAGGTCAGTGGTATGATGCTCACTTGTGTGACAACACCAATCCTTAACAAGGACCATGGTAACTTAACTGGATTATAAACAATAAATAATTTTGTATAATATGCTTTGTGATAAGTGAGAAAATGTAATATGATGATTCATAAAGCTTATAGATCATGGTACAATGATATAAATTGGGATGGTACTATAATGGGATTTTTACTTACACAAATTTTATTAAGTTCAGGCATTTCAGAATTCTATTACAATTCCATGGATTTTATAGGTGTATTTCTAATTGCTAACCTTGTTTTGGTGAACATTGTTGATAAGTTTAGATAGTACAATGACACTTCTATTCTATGAATCAGAACTTGTAAACAAATATTGTAAATTATGATTTTAAGAATAATAATAAAATTCCTATTTACTATTACTCATCCCTAGCATTAAAATGTCATTAATAATTTAAATACTTATCTCAAGTATCCCAAGTACGATAAGGATATATTACCTACCCCAACCTATACCTGGGCTTCCATGGGGTAAGGACAACTAGGGGGTCCTATTGGGAAGGTGACTTCCCCCATATAGGTTGGGACCTATCCATATGAACCCACATAGAGATATGCCCTTAGATGGATGCAAAATTAATACGATAAAATTATTCCCTATAAAACCTGCTAGAGGTAATTTCCCTAGTTAAGGTTTTTCATACATGTGATTTCATTTATGGGTTGTGGGATCAATACAACAAAGTGACAGTGGATACACATAATTAAACATGATGTAGTGAGTCCTACTCATAACCTTATTTTTTAACCTGAAAATAACAATACTCAGATTTTTTTTGGGGGGGTTTTGTTTTAAATAAACCCATTTTGCTCACATCTTAGAGTTAAAGGGAGCATGTGTTTGATTATGAAGGCTAAATATCTAACTATGATTTTATAAAACACATTAAATAAGGTGAAGGGTCTCTAGTTAGTAATAACCTCAGGATCCCATACCTTAGGAATGAATTTGATGTTACCTTGATTGATGAGATGGCCTAAATAATTGGACAAAATAGCTTTAGAGTAAACTTTATGAAGATCAGGTCCAACAATATCCCAGAGGGTTTGATAGAATTCATAGGGGAACACATCAAATTCTGGAGCCTTATTAGAGACCATCTACATAATGACTTCCTTAAGGTCGTTTAGCCAGAGAGGTCTATCACAAGAAATTATTTGGGCTTCAAATAGATTACAAGGGATAACTTCAAGGCATTGAGAGAGTACAATGTCACAAATAGGGGAGGAGGGCTGCACAATAAACACAACATGATAATGATACACAAAATCTTACAAGATGTCAAGTAACTTAGAAAATCTAGTTGAAGCACATCTAATGAATTTGATTTTGTCAACATCTTGTCTTGATCGAAGGAGAGGGAATAATTCTTTGGTCACTTTATATCTAACTTTCAACCAATGCATCCTCGCTCTAAGTTGTGCTCCTCTAGTCTTGTACGCCTCAACCAACTATAGTTTATGTCACCACATGATAACCTAATCTTGCATATGGGGGATTAAAGGCAAGGATTCTAGATCTTATGAAAGCCTAAGGTATTCATGGTTTGTGTCATGATGTATTCAGTCTCTAAATATAGCCACTTGTTTAACATAAATTTGAAGACAAGAGGTGGTGTATTGCATCAGCCCACCTCTCAATCCAACCAATATCCCATATGGGTCTAAAATCTAAGTTCCAAATCAAAATGATATGGACAATAGTCCTCTCATGTTTGAGATGTGCAGTATTGAAGTTGAGAATTATAGGACTTAACTTGGGGGGGTAGTCCACTCAAAATAGAAACAAATAAGGTGATGGCCAGACAAGAAAGTGTTTGGGATCACAGAGACAAGATGCTTATGAACAAGAGCAAATAAGAAAAGGTATTATTTGGCTATCAAGGCATGATCAAGATAATTAATAGCTTGATCTTCTCCTTAGAAAAAATTAGACCAAGTAAACTAAGAAAAAATTGACTCTTGCCTCCTATAGTGGTTGGGGTCAAAAACCCCCAATTTGTTATGCCTACAAAACCATGCCTCCCACTCCCATACACACCACCACTAAGGAGACATCCTTATTTATCTTTAGTGAACTCAACCATGTTGAAGTCACCATAGATAATCTAGTGTGAATTTGAAAGAGAGTCTGCCAACCATCTCCAGAGTGAGGTGTGTTCCACAACATCATTAAAGGCATATAAGTTGACCAAGCCAATAATGTGACTATCAAAGTCAAAAAGAGTTGTAACAACCCTGGTCAGACCCCTAATAAATAATATTTTGGGATACATTAGGTGCCAAAAGAGTAACCACCCCTCCACGACCAAGCTCGTGACAAGTAACTTGATATAGGACCCCATGCCTAATGGTGTGAGTAAAAAACTAAAGGACGAAATCATTAATTTTGACTTCTTGCAATCCAAAAAAATTCATTTTTGAGAATTTTTTAAAAACTTATAGAATGTATACTTAGGTGTTAGATTAGTGAAACCTATAACATTACAAAAATAAACTATCATTGGGAAACATCTAGGTTCATATCATTTCCCTTTACAAGGCCTGAGAGGGCTACAAAATGGTTGAAAGTTGAGCCAGGTATGGCATAGTCTCAAAGACGAAAAGGATGCCTTTTATTTGAAACATAATCATCATCCATATAAGGTCAGAGCATTGCATAAAAACTTTACGATTGAGAGAAATGAGACTAAGATCAGAGTCTGACTCTATCACCCCCAAAGGGGGCTGTGAAGATGGAATTGTAGGAGCAGTTGACATGAAGGGGATAATATGGGTGACCACTAGAGGTGAGTGTGAAATAGGATGTGTCGGCTTAGATTGTGTATGTGTATGAGGCTTTCCATCACAAATTGATGAACTCAGGCCTCCAGTGGTCCTATAGACAATAGGCTAAGGTTTGGCATTATTTTGGGACACATTATTTTTCCTATGAGAGGCTATCATCCACTCATCAGAGCTCCCATTTTAGGGTTTTGAATCAAACCCACTTTTTTCCTAATTAATAGTGGGAGTGGGGATCATTATAGGTTATTATCTAATCATATGGTTTGAATCCTAACACCAAAAACAAGTATTCAAGAGTTTAATATAGATCACTCAATGTGTGAAACAATTATCACCTACTTGAATCTCGATGAAGTCCTTATGATCTTTGGCTTTGTCTATTTCCACATAGAATCTTATATAGGAGTGGGTTGCATAGAATTTTTTTTTTATGACAAATGAAGTTCCCCAAAGGCTTAATAATCTAGTCAACAAAATTCCATAGAGGAAGAGGCAAGCCCAAAAATTCTATTCACATAGGAATTTTAAGTTTGGCTTGCTTTGAGACCTATAAGTCTCAGGTCCAATGGGAGAGAATAAAAAATGTGTTGTGGATAAACCAAGGGCCATGATTAACGATAGCTTTGTAGTGTTTGGGTTGGAAAAATGAAACAAGAAGAAACCCTTGGTGAGGTTTTGGACTCCTAGTTTCATGCCATGGCTTTGCCAATGGTTATGAACCCATTGTTTTAACAAGCTATTTGGAGGGACTCAACCCAAAAATAAGCAACTAAGGTACACTTTTCAAAATAATTACATGCCTTATCAAACTCAGTTAAATCCATAACCACATATGGTAATGGAGTATTAGGGTTAGAATCAATATCTTGTGGTAAACCTTCGAGATAAATTTTTGAGATTTCTTCGACGCCATTGCTTCTCAAACTCCCACCAACTATTTCTGCATCAAACAATGTGGAAGTGGTGGTGACGACCATTTAATAAAGCAAAAGCAATGCCACCCAAAGGGTGAAATGACATCCTAACTTAGTAAAATAAATGCATTATCAAAATAGAATTAATCCCACCTATATATGTGATAAATCAACAATATGATAGATATGGAGGAAACCTTAAAATCTTGTAGACATCTAACATTTTGTACAACTCCCTCTTAAAATATTCTCTCATTTTAATTATTTTTATTATCTGTAATTTTTATTAAATTATAACGAATAAATATGTAAAAATTCAAAATAAATAAAACTACAAAATTATAAAAATATATTTAATTTTTAATATTAAAAATTAAATTTAAAATGTGAAGTATGTGGAGATTTTCTTTTCATGCAACTTAAAAAAAGGTGCTTTATTTCTTAAATGAATAGTATGCCCCATGTTAAAAAAAACAAATATTTAAATTTCAAACATTGTTCTACTTACATTGGCTTCAATGTTGCTTATCAGTTGTTTGATTAGTGCATCTAGAATGAACTTGTATTATGTGAAAATTAGTATTATGGTTTATATATTTTTAGATTTATTAAATAACAACATATAATGTCACAATATTCACGATCATAATTGATTTTGTATGCGAATCCAAAATTTATAATATATATTATTTTTCTTGATAAATTTTTTTTTTATGTATTTGAATAAAATTGTTAGTAACATTAAGATCAACAATCATTTCACCATTTTCATCCCCTATGGACAAATTCAATAGTTGTTTGTTTTGTTCTTTTTGTAGTATTATTTTGTAAATGATAAAGAATCATAAATTGATGTTAAAGCATACTCATATATTTTTTATTTTTCACACAAGTATAAAGTTAATGTTAGCATATGTGAAAGTATCATTCTGGTTAGGAAATTGTAATTTCTATAGTAATATATTTTCACGTTATTCTTATAAAAAATCTTGTATGTTTTATATTATTCATTTTATTTTCTTGTGATGATGCAATGTAATTAACATTTTAGGAATGAATTAATAACTTGTTTTATTTTATTAATATATATTTTTTGTTTATGTTATACATAATGAAATAATTATTAAAAAGAAAAATTGTAAATTTCGTTTATGTATATTTTGTGATAGTCATTTATTTAAAATGAAAAATTAGTTTTGATTTTTGTTTTGAATTTTTTTGTTTATTTATATTGGTAAATTGTATTATTTTACATTTTTGTTTTTTAAAGATAATTTAATATTTTAATAGATATTTTATAGGATGAATGTTGCATATAGCCATGAAAATAGGATCATAATCGTGACAATAAATATTTATTTTAAAAATATAATATTTTTATCCATGTGTATTTGACTATATGTTATCAATAATTGGTTTTGACAATACATTTTAATTTTCCAATAAGAAATGCATATTTTGACTTTTCATATAGTGTTCAAGTATTTATGCATTGTTGCTTTGCTCTGTGTTATCAATGTTAAAGGCACATAATATGTATATGTTGTTATTTTGAGTGCATTAGTGAATGTATCATTAAGATTGTTATGACATATGAAATAATTGCATTTGGTGTTGCATATAAATTTACAATCATCATTTATTGTTTATTACTAACAATAATTTCCAATATTTCTTCTATAATGTTTATTTTGTATTACTTTGTCTTGGAAACTAGGACATTTTTTTGGTACAAATCATGATACCATGTAATTAATACAAAGAAATGAAATTAAATTATTGTAATAAATTGTACACTACTATGCTTAAAATATGTGAATCTTAACAACACAATATGTTTGAATGGATTATATCATGATCGAGTATGTTTTCTATGTGAGCTCATAAACTTCTTGTAGTTAAAGATAAAATGAGAATATGAGACTCTGTATTGATGATTTTTAAATTACTTTCCAATGTCCATTTGGATTTTGTTCGAGGCATAACATCTTTGTGATAATATTTTGTTTTATCCTAAAATTATTCATTACTAATGTAGACAATAAGTACAATGACTATATATTTTTATATGTGAGGGATGTATATGATAATCAATGTTGTGTTACTCTTGCTGGGTCAAATGGAAAACCATCCATTATAAAATATTTTGATTTTTGTATTATTCATATACATGCAAATTGTATCATAAATTTCTTTTGCATTGTTTGAGATTATTTTTGTAAGTGTCTTGTATAGTCTTAGCAAGACACAAGATAAATAACCAATCATGTCTCATTAAGTTATCTACACATGAGAAAGTTTTGTGCCTTATCGATGTACAATACATAGATCATTGAATTTAATCAATGCTATGTCTATGTCATTTGTAATGGTATATGATTTAAATGTTCCATGTGATCCATTAGCTAAACCATCCCGAGTTTCATAATTTTGGGTATAAATTTCAGCTAGCATGTTAGGATTCAATACAATGCCAGAAGGAAGTATAGCTAAATGATGATATGCTTTCCTTCCATCATATGTATTATATTCTTCATCAATTGAATATATGATAATTTTTTTTATGGTAACAATTGACAACATCCTAGCATTGTGTACATCAACACCATTATTTTTGTAGAAGAGAAGCAAGAAGGCATTGGGTATAAGACATAAACAAGTTTTGTTAATATAAGTTGTGTTGTCATTTATTTGAGAACCTATATGTATCTAGCTAAGAACTAATACAATTATTGTTTTTTGGTGCATTATTGTTTGTAACTAAGAACATTTTACATTATTTTTCCAAAAATAGTATGGAATTAGTTTCTTGTTAATTGTTGGATGTTTAAAGATTAGACAATAATTTATGGGTTGTGCTTTATAAATTCCTTCACAAAGAAATATATCAACATTTAAAAATTATTTTATAAGGATGTACATTATATATCATCGATGTTTATCTATATAATATGAGAATCGACCAGCTACTAATGATACTTCATATATAAGGAATCATAGTTCATATTTATTTGATAATACATCAAACATTTTAGAAGTTAATGGAATAAGTTCATATTTTTTAAAGCGTAGAAAGAATACAAAGAGTAGTGTTACTCCATTCATATTGTATATTATTTCCATTATGTATACTAATATTAGTTTTTTGGGATCAAGTGGGTCACTTTCAAGGAAGAACTGTTATATAAGTGAACTAGTGTCTTGTATATGAATTTTGCACTGAATGTCTTCCTTGTGTCAGCACCCCTTGTTAAGAATAAGTATAGTGGGTTTGATAAGTCAATTCTTTTTTTTCATTTCTATATTTACTATAATTTCTTGTTGTTATTTGTTTAACATTCCCTTGGTTCTAAATATTCTATGGTATTAGTTATGAACAATTACTAAATACTATTTCAAAAGGATTTCCATTGTATTTAATATTTTGAGGAAGTGGAAATTTGATTTCAAGTCATAGTGTTCATACAAAGTTTTATTGTTTTCTATGTGGGAAGTCATTTGCTCAATCATGCCATTGTCAAACTTGTGTTTTTTTTAGCAACATCATTTAAGTCCCCCAAGTTTCGTTTACATGGTAAGTAAATTTAGTTTCATGTTGTATTAGTGTTTTTTCATGGACTACATATGCTTGTGTCATTTTTGTGAAACCATGTTTGAAGTTATTTTTATTTCATGTGAAAGAAAAATATAGCAATAGCCTTTCCTTGCAATAAAATTTAATATCAACATGTTTATTGTATTTGATAAATCGATAAACATGGGTTTTTGTTTTTTTTAATTAGCTTTCCATTTTTTGTAACTAGAAACAAATAACAATGAAAATATATTTTAGGGCTTATAGTCTCTCAACATATGAGTCTATTATATATTGGTACATTATATCCTCTAATTCATTAGGTACTTAACTCAAGAGCTTTGGAGGTTTCAGGATAAATGTGTGTTTTTATGATGGACTTGTGTTCATTAATACACACTTCCTTGAGTAACTATTAAATGCTAATGACAAAATTATGTGTACAAATTATTGAGCATAAATTTGAGCAATGTATTACAAAGTTTCCATATCATCTGAATAACATTAATATTTATGTCTTTATGTTCTCTATATAGTCTTTCAAAATATTGTCATTGACCTATCAAATTTTTTCATATGGGAGGTACAATAATATGTTATATATCATATGCATTGAGCATAAATTGTGCATTTTTTTTTGTAATTATTCCCCCATAGAGGTGCTTTGAGAATCTATTATTACATGATTGTGATGATTTTCATTTAAATTAAAAAAATTGTATTTTAAAGTGTGATTTGTATTTATTATATGTATTCACTTTGGTTAATTTTGATTTATGCTGAAAACATGTAGAATGTGATTGAGTTTCACAGCATTTTTGTTTCAAAATAGTAAAAAATTGTGTTGAATTTGTGAATGCTAGCTAATTGTTATCTTTTAATGGGTAAAGTATGATCATTATATTCATTAGAGGCATCTAGAAATTGTATCTATAAGGTGGTTTTGACATTTTATTACAGCTCTTTGTGTGGTGGTGTTCATGTAGTTTAAATATATTTGAGTCAAGGATGTCTGTTCATAAATGATTTAATCTACAAAGTTTTTAATGTTGAAATTCATGTCATTTCCATAGATTGATGCAATTTTTATCCAAAAAGTGAAATGGGTGTGTTTATTTACTCAATTTTGAAACACTATAATAGAAAAATGAATTCACTTTATTCCAAATAAATATTCATCTTCATATATTGTTTTTATCATTTTATTGATTTTATGCCTATAGTATTAAGTACATGTGATAGGGTCTTTTCTTCCCAATAATTTTTATCAATTGTGTAAAAAAGATGGCTTTATTTTGATATTTGATTTTTTTCATGTCTATCATGCAATTTATCCAATGCACTTGTGAGTGGTTCCGAATGATTCTCAATGCTCGTATATGTAACAAATATGACTAGCAGTCTCAAGTGGCCTATCATTACAAATGTATTTTTTCTTAGTGTTGTGATAATTAATATGGAGATATCTATATTTTTAAAAATTCATGTTCCAATATCATATTTTAGTAACTTTTTAAAATTTGGATTATGTTTAACATGATTTGTTACAATATTTATTCCTTTTAGTTTTCTTTTTCTTATTCTTGGCCACATGGTTGCAACAAATTAGGCAATTGATGTAGGAGCATTTGAGTAACCAAGCAATCTTGCATCAAAAAAAATATCTATTGTGTGCATTCATCCTCAATTAGAAATGTACCATCAATATTTTAGTGTGAAAATGACATGTAGGGTTTCATGGTGGTATATGACACTTCAACAATATCTTAGAACACAGGAGGATGGTTTCTATCATTAAGACACAAATTTCTCTATCTCATGATGAAATCACAAGTTAACCTAGGTCTATGTTAATGACTATGAATAAAGTGTCAGCTTGCAAAAAAAGGAAGGACAATTTCAGTGATTGAGATAGAGTTATTTGTCTCATGAAAATATAATAATTAACACAAGTTTGTATTATCCAATGATTACAAAAGTGTTTGTCTACATTGAGTAGTGATTTCATCCATTACAATTTCACAAGTCAGGTAACGACCTAAAAACATTGAGTGCTCATTTTGAGAATTTATAATAATCAAAGGGGATTCAAAGAAACACCTCATGGATGAAAAAAGGTAGGAATGAATTATAAATATGTAGGTTGGAGTGAGAAAATACTTGTTAGGATAGGGTGTGTGCTTGCTCAAGGAACACATAGGATTAAATTTTTTTATCTAATCCATTGAGGGGATATTGAGTGTTGTTCTTCATCCTGTATAATAACCAAATACAAGAGAGAGGGTGTGTGTGGTTAAAAGTATTTGTAATTCCTCATGAAGAGTAAATAAAGTGGTTGTATTTATTCTTTAGTCTATTATGATTCCATGCAAATGTATATCATTAAGTGTGTGCAGCTAATGGATACAAGGACAAGGTTATTATTTAGCTGACCCCTATCCTTGACTATATCATATGGTATTAGAGTTGGTTTCAAACCCAATTTATATATAATATTACCCATGTAGGATTGTATGTAAGAGATTGTAGTAGTATATTCAAATTAATAGATTATAGATGCCTCCAAGTAGAAGGGTAGGTAGAGGTGGAGTAGTAGAAACCAATATGGCAGGTAAACTAGATGAGATTGCATGATTGTTAATATTTATGCATAAAACATAGTTGTCATTGTATAATATTGAATAAGGGAATTTTTTCGAAGGAGTGATGTGATTGATGCAAAAGATGAAGATTTTGGAGCAGATTATCCTGAAAAACCACATGCCCAATTAGATTAAATAAAATATAAATTCATTAAATTTATCTAAAATATTATAAGAGGGACCAAGATGGGAGTTCCAAGCTTCTCAGGAACTTTGAATCTGAATCAGTTGATTGATTAGCTCATTATGATGGAATAGTTTTTCAAATTTGATGAAGTGGTTGACCTAAGTAAGGTCAAAGTGTCATAGATCAAGCTAAGAGTTCATGCAACCCTATAATGGAAAAAGGTAAAAACAAAAGGATTATAAGGGGTAAATAAAATATTACCCTTTCGGAAATTATGGTTTCCAAATTGAGAGGCATATTTATGCTTGTGGATTATTAGTTTGACTTATTGAAGAAGCTGCAAAACTTGAGGCAAAAGGAGATAAGTGTGAATGACTACATAGATGAGTTATAAAAAAACAAAATCCATGATAATCATAATGAGATAATCTAATAAAAAGTGGAAAGACACATAGAAAAACTACAATTAAATATTCAAGATGGAATCAAATTGATGAGGTTACATAGGCAAAATAAGCATACCAATGTGCTTTAAGAGTAGAGGAAGTTTTGTCTTTTAAGATAACTAAATATAGAGGAAGATTGAGGTTTAACTATGGTATAATACAAATATCCCATGAGAACAAACAATAATGAAATGAGGAAGGATCTACTATTTCTCAAGTGCCAAAATCTACCAACAAGAGATGGAGCCACCTACAAAAGAGGAAGAGGTAGATATATGGGAAATGAAGAGGAATTCATTCAAATTAATGTTATTTAGAGGTGGATAATTTTCTTATTGTGATTTAAAATGTCATTATGCTCAATGTGATGGTGAGAGAATAAGATTCAAAGGGTGTGAACAAGTTATACAAAAAAATGTGAAACCTATCATCTGATCATGTTGAGGAACCTAAAAAATGAGAGAATTTGTTAATGGGGAGGATAATATTGAATGTTTAAGTAATAAAAAAAATGCCAAATAATACACATTTTTATAACAAAATGAAAAACAAAAGGTAAGTTTTGTGATGTTGTGGTTGATCACGAAAGAATAAATAATTTAGTTTCCACATAAATGGTAAATAAGATGAATTTGGTATGTACACCACACCCTGAGCCATATAGGGTTTTTTGGTTACTAGAGGGTCATGATATGACTTTATAGGAATGTTGTGAAGCTGATAAACAAGTTTTTGAATATGAGGAAAAAGTATCATGTGATGTATTGCCTATAAACACATGCCATGTTTTCGTGTGGAGGTGAAAGAAATTTGAAAATGAGATGTTGTTTGACATAAGAGCTAACTTAATGTGTATTAAGGAATGTGGATAGAGGTATATTATAATTCATTTCAAATATTATGAATACAAGCATAAGCATAATATCCATCTTATCATATGTATTGACATACATGTTTTTCTATAAGAGGAGATATAAGTGTGCAACACATGAATCACGAAGACAAATGCAAAGGGTGAAGTCTAAAATAGAGTGAGTGAAGTACTCATTGAATATCCAAGTCTAAAATAAATATGTGATCAATAAAAATATATGGAAGACTCTCTCTTACTCAGAACATAAGTAAATGAGATTGAAGGTTTGTTTATTCCATATTAAACAATCAATGTTGTTATCAACTTAGGCATATGTAATAAAGGATGAAATATTTGATAAGTTTAGATGAAAGTATTTACGCCAAAGATAATAAGTGCTAGATTAGGAATATTGTGGGAACATTTGGTAGAGATGGGCATGATTTGGTCCAAAAAGTGGTTGGAAAATGAAAAAGTACCTAGCATGGTGAAAAAACATGCCTTAGCCTTACTCCTCCAGTCACCATCTATCCCAAGTTTATGAGCACTATACTCACAAAGATATTACCCAATGTGTATGGAATAAGAACATTTGATAACCAAAAAATTTCACATCAATTACAAATATCTAGTAGTGGGTTATCATGCATTAAAACCCAATTGGAATTATACCACAAAAGTTATAGTGTGAAGACAACCTACAAGGATCCATGGAGGTAATGACACTACAAGATCATAGAATAGAGGAAATTTAGTTTCAAAAATTGAGATAGAGAGTTTTGTGTCTCATGAAGAAATTATTGGTGAGCGTAGGTTTGTGTTAATATAAATTTGCTTAACCTCCATGGTTGTTATGAAACCACCAGACTATAGTAGTAGGTGATTTCTCCCATGACATTTTCATAAGTTAGGTAATAACCTATAAAATTTTGATTGCTTATTTTGAGCATTTCTAATATTAATGAGGATTCAAAGATCCACCTCATAAGGAAAAAATGTAAGGGATGATTTGAAAGAGGTAGGATGGAGTGAGAAAATAATTCTAGGAGAGTGTGTATTTGTTCATGGAATACATAGTATTAAAGAGTTAAATCCACTCCATCGAGGGGTTGTTGCATGTTGTTAATCTTTATGTATTGTAACAAAATAAGCAAGTGAGTAAATGTGTATGGATTATATCTATGAAATTCATTATGAAAAGTAAATAAAGTATTTTTATATATTATCTAGTCTTTTATGGGTTTGTTTGAGTCTATATTATTGTGTGAGGTTAATGGATGCAAGGACAAGGTTGTCATTCAATTGACCTTCTATTCTTAACTGCACTATCTATGATAATCATAGTTGCTTTAAAATATATATTTGTATATTATAATTCCCATTTTATGTAGGAAAATATGTTTGATAAGTCTTCATTTCTAGGATCACAAAAAATAAGAGTTGGAAAATTCATGTTTCTTGCATATCTTTGAAAATTCCACATGGTTATTTCTCTTATTCTAGTGTAACTTGTATCATTTTATCTTGTAGATTGAAAATAAAATTACAGTATGTGAATCCATGTACCATGCTTTCCTTGGGCATATCTAATTCATTTTCACTACCTATTTTACTATTATCTAATACTTCTTTCTCGTTTCCATTGTTTTTATCACTGATATTTAGGATTTGTTTTAAATGTTGTCTTACCTAGACTTTTTGCATGTACTAAAATTTATTCTTATACAGTTGCTTTAAAAAATGCATGATAAGGTTAATAAACATCATCAAACTTGTGATGTCATCAAAGTACCCACTTGGAAATTTCAAAATCATATTCCAAGGCCAAAGTGTCATCCTCAAGACAAATTCAATACACTGATAAAAGTGTTTAAGCAAGGTCTATGACATGATATTACACACTCCAATATTTCACAAGTAGATTTAATTACATGCTCTTACACACTCCATTCATGGAATTAAATGATATATAAGACCTCTTTTCATCCATTGATTTGGATCTTCATCTAGTGGTCCACAATCAATTAGAAACACTATAAAATGAGGGCTTCCTCTCCATTCTTAACAAGCTTATTTATGCAATGAAGTGTTGCCTAATTATCCAATAAAGCTTCAATCCACATCTTTTTTATCACATACAATCATCCATTTATTTGGGGAGGTGTTTTTGAATTGTTTACATATCTCAACCCACCTTTGTAACCACATCACATCCAAGCTCATCCAAATTCATCAAGAGGATATCAAAAGTATAACAAGTGTTGTTTTCATATTGTAATTGCATTCATTTTGTCTTTCTTAATCTGAAGATACATGCTTAGATTAGTTAAATATTTTAATTCCATTTTGATTTATGCTAACCAATACTAATTTTTATTTCATGATGTTACATATGACATGCTTGGTTGGACAATTCACACTCCACAATCTTGTTTGAAGTATCCTAAGCCTGATTAGCAAATCGTTATGCAATGTTTTAACCAAAATTTATCAAAAATCTCCCAAAAATTATTGAAATTCTTGTTCCCAAATTCCTAGTGGAATCATCCTATGAATTAATGGTATCATTTGCAAAAACAACCAAATAGACCTGTTAATTGGTAAAATTATAGCTAGTCAAAACCCTTATTTTTAAGCTTTAACAGAATTAGAGAAACTTTGGCAAAACATATTGTATTTTGGAGAAAATGTTTATATCTCTATTTTGTTACATATTGGTGGAATCATCCTATAATTCGATAAAATCATTTGGATTTCAGTAGAATCATTTCTATTTTCTAACTATTATGTTTGTAGATTGACATAATTAACCTACATTTCATTGAAATAATTTATATTTTGGTGGAATCATCTCTATTTTCTAACAACGTATGTTTATAGGTTGGTAGAATCATCCTAATTTCAGCTAAATTATTTAAATTTTAGTGAAACTGTCTTTATTTTTCTAACAATATGTGTTTACAAGTTGGTAGAATTATCATAATTTCATCGAAATCATTCAATTTTTGGTGAAATCATCTTTATTTTTCTAATAATATATGTTTGTATAGTAGCAAAATTGTCTTTCTTTTGGTGAAATAATTTTGATTTTAGAAAAATCATTTTCTATTTGTTGTCTGTGTTTTATATATAGTGATAGAATCATTTCATTTTGTGGTGAAATCATTGGTAGTTTTTGATCTAACAAGTTTGTGCAGATTTTATGCTTGTCAAAGTTATACCAAAAAAACTATTGATATATCTTTTACAATTTTTTGCCCGTCAATGTCTTAAATAAACTAAATAACGCTGACATTTATTTTGAGCTTAAGAATTGAACATACATTTTGATTTAGATATAAAAAAATTATTTTATTTGTTGCTTTCATGTGTCTAGTCATGAAATCTAAGACCATGTATGTTATTCCCTTGCATCGTGAGGTGATTCCTAGGAATCAAAAATGGCTTAGATTGATTATTTTTTATCCTAGATGATGATCCTAGGAATCATAAATAACATGAATCTCTTTTATTTTGGTTGTACAACTTGAACCTTGATCCACAAACACAAATATTTAGGGTTCAAATATAAGGATTTCATCCTCAATATTATGACCAACCCTTTTGACTGGGTAGAAAAATTGAGGGAGGGGTTGTCATTACTATCCAAGGGGTTATGTGTTTTAATACAATAGATAAATGAAGGGATTTCATGCTCAAATACATACATCTTAGACAATACACCTCTAAGAACAATTTTTTGGTGTTACTCTATTGAAACCCTACAGATAGAGTGGGTATGAAGGGACTAGACCCTCTCGCGTATCCTATTAATTGGCCTTTTACATATAATTAGGCCCCATCATATTGAAAAGTATACAGGTGATGAACTTATAAATCATTTTTAATACCTAACTTAAGACCCTTCAACCACAAACAATTATCAATTCTAGGGAAACATCCTCAAAGATTACCTACCACATATAGACATAGAGTGAGGGTTGGGAGACCAACCTAGTCACCACTTTACGTGAGTTGATCAATGGATTTTTAGTTGAGTTACACACCTTTTATACTAAGTATAGGGATTGGCATTTGCATGCCTTTGTGTAAATACTAGAAAAAAGCACACCACAATTCTAGATGTTGAGCTAACCCTTAGACCACCTCGAGACCCCCTAAGGACCACTTCACAACCTTTTGACCATAAACCTAAGTCAAGATAACTTACTAGATAACTAAATATGAACAAATTAACCTTTGACCTATCAATCTTTAATGATCACCTTAACCATTGACAGTTAGGTTTTTCCATCAAGGATCAGGTTTTAATCGCCTGAATAGTTAAACTTCAACACTAACTATAGCTTGATTTTTTAATATTTAGCTTATCCTATCCATGTGAAAAATCAATGAATGATAAAGTTAAATTTAGACACCTTGTTAAACCTATTGTTCCATCTCTCTCTTCCTTCTATAAAAAGAGAGGAGGTAAAAATGGGGGAGAATCAAGAACAATAATCATCTGAGAGAATCAATAATTATCAGAGCTTATTATATCATAACTTATTTTATGAGTCTTGTTTTGATGAATCTAATAAATCTTCTAGTTATTGCAATAGAGATCCAAAGTGTTGTTGATCGTTAATCACAGCCAAGACATCGTTATTCTATCGAAATTACTCTAGACTCCACCAATATTTTTTTTAGCCAGCTACCTCCACATTCTTTAGGCTAACAAGCTAAGTATCTATCTTTTATTATATTCATTAATTATTTTTTCTATTTTATCTTCCATCCCACCTTCCATAATCCATTCTACAACCTTGTCAACTAGCTTCTTGAACCAGACCAAAACCCATAGTAATCATCGATGATCACTCTGACCATCGATGGTCTATCCATAACCATTGATGGTTACCTAACCACTGATGGTTACCTAACCACTGATGGTTACCTAACCATTGACGATTTCACCCCAACCATCGATGGTCACTATGTGACATTTCCAACAACAAGCTAATTTTACCTATTAGACCCTAACCAAATATCACTTTCTAACGCTCTCCCTGAGCATATAACATCACCCCATTTTTTGAACCCCATCTGATGTATCTAACATTAATATTTAATAATTTATTGTAATAATTAGTCAAATTCATCATTTCAAGCACTTGTATTTTATTTTAGTATCTTTTTCTATTTATGCGAGCAATTTATCTTTCATTTTTAGAACTTGATTATTTAAAAATGTGGATTGATAGCCTCCAAGGAAGCTTGCACTTCTTAGATATAGATTGTTAGGAAATCCACCCTACTATCTAACTAATCAACCATTTCTTTAGTGATTTCTTATCTATAGGTCATTCCTTCTAAGCCAAAGAGGATTATCTACAACTGTCTAGATCATGGAGTGCAAACCAAATCCAGGTTCTACTAACCTCACCCTTCTTTTAAGTTTTACAACTTTCTTCTTAAATAAATAAAGTAAAATTTACGTGAAACATTCTAGCACACACGATGAGACCCTTGAGTCTTTTCTTGGGTTCATAGTTGCATATAGGTACTTCTTATCTTTCTACTCATACAATGAAATCAAAATTTCATTTTGGGCTTAAAATTGACTGCATCCATTGTTTGCTTGCTGAATTTAGCTCACATAACTTAATTAATCAAGTGAATTAATCACAGCTTCACTCTTATCACATGCACAAGACCAAACAACTTACACTTAATCAAGCATAAAAACATTGACATAAAGCCCAACTAAGATTTCATCACCTAGAGACCACCTTTCTCGGCTATCCTACTTGGATTTTGGGGGAGAACCAACTTAGTTCACTGGTTGAGTATAATCTTTGATAATCAATATATCTTGGTTAAGCACCCAACACCTTTATCACTACGATGTTTAAAGTGAGGGGGTAGGCCCCAATATCAATCCACATATTGATTTCCAATACAAATCCCTTTGAGAGACTAAACATAACCTAAAACCAACCATAGACTTATTTTCTAATACCTGCTCTACAAGCCAAGTTGAGTCACACAATTCTTAAAGCTTAAGGCATAAGCCACAAGAGAGACTAAAAAGAACTTAGGATTTAACTTGCTTTAGTGTGTGTTTTATTTCCTTGACTTTTTCTTATCTTTTCTTTGTTTGAGTTGTGAGATTACTTGTATCTTCTTATTTTCCTTATCTACATGGTTTTAAATAGGCAATAACTAAAAAACCAATCAAATCAGGATCCATCTCCTAATCATCTATATTCCTTTTCTTCCTCATCTATGGAGTACATCTCACATACAGAGTGTTCTCCCCATCCTTATAGAAGTCCTACCATCCCTTAGATGGTTTCCCAAGGTGATGCAGATTTCACCACCTTTTTGGATAACAATCCCATAGCCCTCTAACATTACCTTAACACTATATCTCACCATACCCCTACTTCAGTTTCGAATGTTCACCTTCCCTATGGCATGTCATCCCACCTTATGGGTGACACATCTATTTCCACCATTTTCACCTAAACTTTAGTCACCCCAGCATCATATTATACCAATAATCTCATCGATACCACCATCTAAAACCAACCCACTCAACCAACCAACACCCAAACACCTTCCACCCCAACCAATAACCCTTATAGTATAGGAACAACCTAACCTTTGGGCACTGACACTTTGCTTACCATGGGAGATCCCTCTACTAGTGTCACCACCATTCTTCTTATTCCTAATCTACATACCTCTACTCTGTTCAAGAGTTTGGTGGTCCTCATACCTTTTACCCTTCCACCCATTAGTACCAAAGTTTTCACCTATCCTTTATCTACCAACCCAACCATACTGCATACCCAACCTGCATCAATCCCTCAATAGGTGCCCATTGCACCAACCCTGAGCTACATCCCTAACCCACAAGGGTATGTGCCTCTAACTTCTATCTAACCACCTATCTCCATGTATTCATATGTGACCCATATTTGCATACTAATATGTAGTAGTTTCTCAACCCCCTACCAGCTATCCATATGTTGCACCTACCCAAACCCAACATAATCTACCATACAACTATGGGGGTACACAACCATAAATGAACCTTGTCAAAATGTTAATGGACAAAATGACTATTTTAGAATCATATATCTTTGGTGCCCATAACCTTTTATCTTACAACCAAATATATAATGAACCAATTCATCCATCCATCCCCATTCGACCTTATCCTCCTCAATGGGAACTTCTAAAATTTCAAAATTTTAGAGCAAGGAAGACCCTCAACAACATCTGAGAGCATTTAAGAATTATTGCTATTTGATTGCCTATGATGATTGTCTCCTTCTCCATACCTTTCCCATGTCTCTATTAGGTTTGGCTCTATATTGGTACAGTGTTATTACAAGGCACTCCCTCTTTTCTTTTGCCTAACTAGCTCAGACTTTCCTAGATCAATTTTCCATAAACATCTCTAAGAAAGTTTCCATCACCAATCTCGACTCCATTTGGCAATTTGATGATGAGTCCGTAACCAACTTCGTAGTCCATTGGAGAATCCTAATAATTCAAGTCTCTTTCTATTTTCCCTAACCCAAGCTGATTGAATTCTTTACTTGAACTCGTGACAAACACATCTCCTCTAATTTATGAGTTTATAGCTTTAGGAATTTTTGACAAGGCATTTACCATGGCACAAAAATTAGAGAATAGATCCATTAATGAGGCAAATTTTAAATTGAGTAACAAGAATTCAACCTTCAAATAAAATGAGACTCCCTCCAAACCTAAAAACCAAATCAACACTAACTCCAAAAACAAAGGAACCATGAATGTGGTTGTCTTTAAAACCGTGCCTCCACCCATTGTTAAGTAACCCAACTCTTCCAATTCCTCCAATCTGAACACTAAAAACCTAAACCACAACAACTAAAAGCAATTTAATCCACTAAGGGAGTCATATGATTTGGTCCTAGAGAAGTTATTGAAAGTGAATATTATACAACTTCCACCAATCAAACCTTCAAAATAATTTTATTCCTCTCATCCTGTACATGGTTCGTATAAGGAGAACAAATTGTGCACCTTCCACCATGTCATTAGACATGACATTAGTAGGTGAAATACCTTCAATAACATCATCAAAAATCTCATCAACAAGGGGGAACTTGTTTTGGATAACTCCAACACACCCCCAAATCAATCACTTGACATCTTTAGACAACCATTTCCCAGCCATACCCCTATTACAAATAATGAAAATAATAGAGTAAAATCTTCTCACAACTAGGAAGTCCATATAATTAATGCAATTCTTAGTCAACTCATTTTTGAGAAAACCATTGATGAAACTACCTTTCCTTCCCCTTCACTTATTGAGGTAGTAGATTCACTCTCCATTCCTTCAGAAAATGAGAACAAAGAAATGATTATTCCCCTTTCCCTGCTCATTGAGGTATTTGAGCCACCAACCTCTTCTTTGGAAGGCATACCGAAAGAGACAACCATTAACACCATATCCTTCTCTTCCATCATACATCAATCCACTCTTCCTTTGGAAATCATCCCTAAGGAAGTGATCACTCTACCTAGCTCTCCCATAGGAGACTCATCTTCCCAAACCTTGGAGCCTTTGATTGAGGAAAAGGATGAGGTAACCACTTCTCTCTCTCCACCAATGGGTTTGAATTTTGAGCTCAGTATCAAAGAGATCAAACCCATCTATAAGCCCTTATCTATACTATTTCAAAACTTAGAGTACTTATCTCAGCCAAACACAGATCATGTCACATTTTGGCACTATCTCGAGCTTCCTTACCCAACCAAGAAAAAGTCTCCAACCATGCCACTATCATCCCTACCTTTTTTTTCCACTATTGAACCCACCATGACCTTAACCAAACCTATAGAAGCCTCTACCAATCAAACCATAAGTGAACTATTGAACCTAAAATAACCAAGTCACCCCTTACCATTCCAACCAAGCCCACCAAAAACCTTTACATATTCCCTATATAAGACCTTACTCACCCCCATTGAAATTGGACTTAACTTCACCAAACCTATCAAAGAAACCACAAACTAAGCCAACAAAGAAGTTAAAACCACCCAAGATTCCATATACCAAAACTTTGCCTCCCCTTTCCTCTTTGCCTTCCATTTTGGGACCTCACCCTTCTACCTTAGTAAAGAAACCAACCATCCCAGATAAGACCCAAATCTAACCACCACTTTTGGTTACACCATCACTCCTACTTTCATCCTCACCTATTTTCACCAAACCTTCTATAACCAAACCATCTAATTCTCAAGCATCTACCCCAAATACCTTTTTCCTCCAAGAAATCCATACCAAAACCATCCACCAAGAATTTTCCTTCACCCAAATCTCTTACCATCAAACCCACTTCTAAATGGGCTTCCAACTCAACTAACAAACCTAAGACCTCCATGCCTTTGCCACCTTTGCCCAAATCTTATTCAACCATATTGCAAAGGTTATTACAAGCATATTGTTTAACCTTTCCACCTATCAGACCATTTGACCCACATAGTCCTAAACCATATTGGTATAATAATAAATTAATATGTTCATACCATAGGACACCTGGGCATGATACTAAAAAATGTAAATTTATCTAAGTATTAACACATTGATTGTATCATAAGGATGACTTAGTATTAGACAAACCTCCTACAAGACCACCACTAACCCAAAATATAATAGCCATCAACTAACACTTACCTACTCCCCCACTCTTATCTCAGAGTGAAGTAGAACTAAAGCAGCCCTCTATCCTGACTCTTTTCTAAATCCATACCATCCATGTGGTCACATGATCATAGGCTCAATCAAAATATAATGGAAAAACAAAGCTGTCCATTCTATGGATATATCCCTCTTCCACCACCCAATCACCTAGCCAACACCAAACACCTTTACCTTTAACCAAACCCAAGGTATCCATCTTGGGTCCCTCTCATTCTAACCCATCTAAATTAATAAAATGAGTAGTTATGAAACAACTTCACCAAAAACTGATAAAGATGAGTTTGTATGAATTGATCAATACCTCACCCACTCACAGCCAAGTGATGATATAGGCTTTACAATCCATAGAGGTCCAACTAGAGGACCCATAACCTCTAGTAGCCTTTATCAGATCTATTTAACTTTCCAACCTTGTTACCTTCAAGGATTTGAAGATACCCTCCATCCATCTAGGTGATCCAGATCCTCCCCTCTTCATTACCGTGTACATCAACCAAACTCACATCAAGAGGGTTATGATTGATGTGGGAGCTAACATCAACATTATCTCCTCACATGCATACTTAATTGAGAACATTATGTCATAAACCTTAGTGGTGATTTGATCATTCAATGATACCATGGCCACAACTTTAGAAATTATTGTCCTTCACATTTGCCTAGGACCCCACATTCTTCTTGAGCTCTTATATGTAATAAAAGGAGAGTTCTAGTACAACATTTTTATAGGATTACCTTGGATTCATTTCATGAGATGTGTATCATCCACCCTACACTGATGCATCAAATTTGAACACAAAACTCAAGTTGTTACCATACAAACTGACCTGAGTCCTTTTACATCATACAACATGATGTATCGACCCAATGACGTTCTCCTTCCTCCATCTAACAAGACTTCATTAGTAAAATATGAATCCCCACCTTCCCCTACCAATGAAGCATCCACCATTTCATCCATCCCTTTCTACCCCAATCCCCATAGTGGACCTTATAAAATTAACCTTCCAACATCTTTCATTGGGGGAGTATTGCCTTTTGACACTAGATACCCTTCCTACCCCTCAAGAGTATGGGAATCTTGACCATAAACCTAGTTATGACCCCAATATAAGAGCCATTATTCCTTTTGGGCCTTCAACTTGTCAAACCAATTTCATCTATGGGGGATTTGATAAACCCCTTGGCACTTCTACCATCTCTTTCTCATCTCGACCATTCACCTCCAGTTTATCCTATCTAGATAAGTTAGAGTTTTCCAAGACATATATTTATGGGTGTGATTAGAAGGGATTTGGTCTAAGTTGATATGAACATAGGCTATATGAGTTACTTCTAATCAAGACCTAAAAACCTCATAAAAATCATGGCCTTGATTCACACCACCTAACAAACAAACCCACCTCTTAGTACCGTCATTGATGAGGAAATCCCATCCTCATCATCGAATCCACCCTTAAAAATTGAGGATTTTGACATCATCCCCTTAATTTTTTTTCATCAATATGATTAGCCTTAGACCCCTGACTTATCAAAAGGATGGGGCGACTGTGATTATTTCTCTAGCCCATCTTGAAATGGTAGTGGATGACTCTCCTACGATTAATACCATTTGATGTCATGATGATGAATCCATTCTGGCCTATTTACATGTAGATGATTCTTCTATCCATAAATATCTTCCTCTTGAGACCTCAACCATGTTGAATGAATCCACCTAGATATCAACTAGGGCACTCCAGATAACCTATGCATTGTTAAAATCAACCAATCGCTAAATTATAAAGAGCTTCAGGACTTCCCCTCCTTCTTGCAAGACCATAACATAACATTTATTTGGTCTTATAGTGACATGGTAGGAATTTACCTCTCCATCTCTACCCATAACATAGTCACTAACCATGATGCCAAGCCCTTTAGGCAAAAACTTTGATGAATGCACCCTCACGTAGCCCTTCTCATCAAAGAAGAGCTTCAATATTTCCTATCTATCAATTTCATTCAACCCATTGATTATCCCCAATGGGTATACAACATTATACCTAACACCATAGCCATAGGGGGACTTCGTATTTGTGTGGACTTTCATGACCTTAACCTTGCTTGCCCAAAGGATGACTTTCCTTTGCCAAGCATTGACCAACTTGTTGACCTTATAGCCAACCATGAGATGTTATCTCTTATGGACAGATTCTTAGGCTACAATCAGATCTTAATTACCCCTGAAGATAAACACAAAACCACCTTAATCACCCCATGGGGAACTTTTTGTTATAGGGTCATGCCTTTTGAACTAAAAAATGTTGGTGCAACCTACCAACATGCTATGACCTACATCTTCCATGGCCTTATTCACAAAATCATAAAATACTATGATGATGACCTTCTTGGGAAATCTAAATGTCATAAAGATCATCTAGACATTGTTAAGATTATCTCTTAGTGACTCATCCATTATCATGTCTGCCTTAAGCCTAAGAAGTGTATTTTGGGGTCTTGTCAGGAAACCTACTTGGCTTCATCATCTCCCTTCAAGGAATCAAAGTTGATCCCATTAAAATCAAAGCAATCCTTGATATGCCTCCTCCCACCCACCTCAAATAACTCTGTAGCTTACAGGGGAAGCTCCAATCTATTCATCACTTTATCTTTTAGGATCTGATGCTAACCCTTCCACCACTTTCTAAATAAGGAAGTATCTTTTAAGTGGAATAACGACTATCAAGAGGCCTTTGATTCACTTAAAGAGTACCTTCTATTTCCACCTATCCTCATTCCTCCTAAGGAATATCAACCTTTTTACCTTTGTATCTCTTCCATTGACCACTCCTTATGGTTAATGTTGGCTCATCGAGATGAGTAACACAAAGAGCAAGTTGTCTACTACATTAGTCATACACTTGTAGAGTACGAGACTCAGTACACCCATACTGAGAAACTTTGCCCAACCTTGGTCTTTCTGGCCACCAAACTTCACCACTACCTTCTCAACCAGAAGACCTATGTCATAACCAATACCGACCCACTCAAGTATATGCACTCCAAGCCATACCAAAACTAATATATGGCCAAGTGGCTCATGCTTTTATCTTAGTTTGACCTTGAGTTCCTTGAGAAAAAGTTAATTAAAGGATGAGTCATTTCCAACTAATTTTTTGAAGCACCATTAATAGACAACTGGCCTCCTCCTCTTGAGTTTCCAGATGAGTCCATCTCAACTCTCTGTCAGGCAGACTTCACTTATCAAGTGACCATGTTCTTGAATGGATCAAAGTGTCAATGTGGTGGTGGAATCAAAATCATCCTTGTCCCACTTCACAGTGAACCTCTTCCTTTATCCTTCAAGCTATATTTTTAATGTACCAATAATATGATTGAGTACGACGCCCTAATGATAGGTATCCAAACTGCATTAGCCTTGGGAGTCAAAATGGTCAACATTTTTGGTGACTCTCAACTCATAGTCAATCAAATCAATGGTTCTTATCATGCAAGAATGAGTTTTGAAATAGTACAAATAATTAGATGATATACTCTTAACATCATTTAAACACTATTGTATCTAAACCACTCCATGATCTATGAACAATTTTGTTGATACGATGGCTTCCCTCACTTTCTAGATCTTATCTGCACCCTCTGAATCTAATCTATCTATCATTATACATAAACTTATCCAACTGTCTTATGTCAAATCAGACTTTCTCACCATCTTCAATGTGGAGGAGACCTAACTCAACTTTGGTATTAGCAAACCTTCAACTATCTTAACCTTGCCACCATTCCTTCCAGTCTTTCCAGGAATTATTGAAGAACATTTATTAAAAGCACCTCATATTATACCGTACTGGGGGGAATTATTTATAAACATGGCTTTAATGGTCTCATCTTTTTTCCTATGTAGTCATGAAGCCTCTCATGCTATTAGGTAAATGCATGATGGGATCTGTGGGGGACATTTTAGTGGTCTAGATATCATTAAATTCATCCTTCACATTGGCTATTATTGGCCCACCCTTAACCAATATTGTTATGATTATGTGAAAAAATGTGTCAAATGTCAACAATAGATAATTTACATCATAAAAATAGCCATAGTTTCCAAGTATCCAAAGATCTCTGACCCTTTTCACAATGGGGTCTGGATCTCATTAGAGTAATTAACCCCTATTCTTCAAAACAACATCATTCTATCATCACTGCAATGGAATATTTCACAAAATGGGTAGAGGTTATTCCTCTCATCTTAACCAAGCTGATAATATTATTGACTTTATCAACCATCACATCATCTATTATTTTAGTGTCCCTCATAAAATTATCACTGATAATGAAAAATATTTCAAAAATAAACAAGTCTAAGGTCTTTATGATGTGTTTAGTATCAAGTTAAGTTTCTTATCACCCTATCCACAAGCTAATGGATAGGCAAAAACCTCTAACAAGACTCTCAATAACATGCTAACTAAAATGGTTAATGCATCTAGTTGGGATTAGCACTTACACATCCCCTTCGCCTTATGGGCCTATTATACTATCATTCAAACCCCTATGGGTGCTACCCCTTTCTCTCTAGTTTTTGGAGTAGAGGTTGTCTTGCTTCTTGAAGTCCAAATTCCCTCTCTTCACATATCCCTGCAAGATCTCATTTTTTGAGAGTGATTATCATCAATAACGTTTATTCCAACTTGAGCTACTTGATGAATGTCAATTAAAAATACTCACCCATCTTCATTTTTATCAAGAAAAAATCAAGCACACTTATAACAAACACCTTAAAGTGTGAGAATTAAATATCAAATACCTCATCCTAAAGGAAAATCAACATGTCACCACTATGGAAAAAAAATAAGTGGATCAATTTTGCTTTCAATTGGCTTGGACCTTATATCATAATGCATAAGTATGGATTAGGAGCTTATCGATTTTCCTTTCTTGAATGGAAACCAAAACTTAAGCCCTTCAATGCTTCACATATATGTTATTTATTTTGTTAAACAAGAACAAACTCACCTTTTTTCTAACTTAATCTCATCCCTTATTTTCACCCACATTCAAGTCCTTATTTTAAGGACAACTGAATAATGCTGAATCATGTGATTATCCATTATAGTCTCTGCCTAATATTAAACACGGGTACCAAGGCTTTACCCATGACATGATCCTCATGGTACTTTCCATCCCCTTATAGGATGGATTCCCATGGTAATTATCATTTAAAACCTGTTTTACCCACCATCAACCTTGTGCTTTAGTTTTGCCTTCATAAAGGTGAACCTCTAAGCCTATATAAGTAAGTCTATGTTATCAAAATCAAAAATCAAAATTAAAATCAAGTGAAAAATAATCAGGGTTCATTTTTAGTATTTTCATACTTCTCTCTTGAAGGATAACTACCAACATATATCAAAATTTCTCAATATAAGGTAGACTACTCCCTTGAAGGACAACTATCAAAAGCCTTAAATAGAGCTCACAAACTTAGACCACTCTCTTGAAGGATGACTGAGAAAAGAATTTGTCAAAGCATAACAATATCTTGGAAGCTTCCCACATTAATCAGCTTTGCCCGCCCCTCCAAACAATAACAAAATAACAAACAACACATTATCAAAAATCAAAAAATACAAACTTAATTTTGAAAGCTATAATCAAATTTCATAAGTGGACTTCCCGCATCGATAAGTATACACCTTATATGACATGGACTTGTTTATATTGGCTCTTTAGTGACCTATGGAAGAGGCAAGCTAGTCTCCCAAGAAGGCTCTAGTTTCATCCCCCTCCCCTTTATACACTCTATAAGAAAGGGATTTTGAGCTTCCTTGACATTATGTGATCAAGACACCTTTTTAACCAATTAATGAATGTTAATGCAAAGCATTCAAAGGGTTTATGTTCATAAACCAATCCAACTTCAGTTTATTTTAGTCCTTGCCAAAGAAGAAGCATTTCACCTTCTTCTTACTCTCTCATATTGGTTGATACATTCATTAAGATGTTTGTCTTTTGATTGTCTTATCTTTATTTTCTCACATTTAGTTTCATTATCCTACCTACTCTATGTGTTTTAAGGTTAAAACACCTTCATCAAAATAAATGCATTTAACCATGTGTTTTTACATTATTTGTTTAAATGTTTTTAAGCATAAGAACATTTTAATGAATTAAACATCTCCTACAACAAACATTATCTAGTGATAAATCACATCAGATAAACCATTTATCATATCTACCATAATTTAATCATACATCAAAAATAAATGAGACATTCACACATATCCACCACATGTCTAAATCTAGATAAAAAAGCATATACTCATTAAATTTCAGCATGAACATAATCATCAATGTCATTATAACATCCAATAATAAACATCATCATCACATAACCATATCATGAACATATTTCATCACATCATAAATTAAAATCATCACGAACCATGAAAAATATATATAATTATCATGAAATTAGCAAATCCACAAACATCATCATCACATAATCATGTCATAAACATCATCATAATATCATCATCATCTTATCATTTATCACATCCATATAACTATGATCCATAAACCATAACCATAACAATAATCACAAAACATCATATCCATGTCCAACAAAACATAAGCATCACCATATCATAAACAACATCCATCAAATATCAAACGATGTCATAAATTAAGTAGCCATCACATCACATGCCTAACTAGGTGAGTCCACATCAACCATCATATCAAATCATAAATAAGCAACATGAACATCATAACAATGAACCACAAACTGTATACAATGATCATATCTATAAATCATGAGATCATAATCAACATGATGATCATATATACAAGTAATTATATATCTCTAAAAATATGTATACACCAAGCTACATCAGCTCATAGGCCTATATAAAAATCATATGCTACATTAAAATTACAATGCATCATAACAAATCTAAGCCCTTAGAGCACCACTGCCTCCTAGAGCCTACCCTCTTACACCTGCTTGTCCTCTTGTAGAGGTAGCCCACTGACCTGGTGTCACAATACTAGCACCTTCTATGATCCTAGTTCTGTACTCATCCCATTAGGGCTCATCTGTTAGATGGATAAAGACCAAGGCCTCATAATACCATAGCTCCTCTACTATCACTACATATCTCTACATCAAGATAGTCCCTAGTGGTCCCATAGTTACTAGTAATCCTACCTACTAGAGAGAATCTCTCTCTTATGTCACCATGGATAACTGAGCCCTAGCTTGATCTCTCTCTCTTGTAAGAGCAACCAAATAACCTTATACTACATCCCTCTCTTGGGTGACTGCTATCAAGGATGCATTTTCCATGACTAGTAACACTCATGCTTGGTCCCTTTGAATGATCAGTGCCTGTACGTCTAGACCACACCCTCCCACTTGTTGACCACCTCCCCATGCATCAAAATCTATGTCCTACCGACCACCATCATCACCTTCAAAAACCATAGCATCATAGTGCAATTGGTACCATGTAGGATATCCATCTATGACATTTGCATCATCCACATCAATCCTCAGTGGTAAAAACTCCTGATTAATGAACTCGTGAACTGGATATGGAGTGGGTAGTGAAAACTCTGCATCCTCCCTCCTATACCTCGAGAACACCTTAGGTATATCCTGAATGAGGCTAAACTATCTATATGCCCTATCAAATATAATAAGCTCTATCTCATGATATCAACTACCATAGATCCATCTATAGCTCTGAAGTGATAGGGTATGTCTCACATAGTGTGCCCATCTTGGAAACTGACATACGATCTCCAAATCACATCTCCACAACCAAGGCATCTAGTTGGTCCCTATATTTGTCTATGCCATATTCCCCTCTTCCTAGTCTTGAGAGGTCATAATCACCCCTCCACCTCATATATCCAACCTTGAAATCCATTTAAACAAAACCATCCCACAGTAACACCATAGGTCTCAATACCCTGATGTGCTCGTAGGCCCAATGATGGAGAAAAAAACTGACACTTATCCCATCTCTCCTATGGGCACATAATCCCCACAGCTCTTGGTAAATCTAAACTAATAACATAAGATCCAACACAAACAATGTGTGACATAACCACATCTCAATGAACACCCCTAATAATAAGGGAACCTCCCACTACTAGAATCTGGTAATACATAAGATGTGACTGCTATCATCATCATAGTAAATAACTATCTTGTATCCCTATCCTTCTAATATAGTGGTGTGTAGTGGAAACTCCTTGAGTGACACCTTGTATACTCATGGTCCTCTTCGTATAAGAGCTCTATCTACCCATCTCTCTCTCTTCACCCTCAATGTGGTAGTTCAACTAACCCTATATGGGTAGCTGCATGATCTTATGGATATCCTTAGGAAAAATGGTCATCTTATCTATAGGAAATAAGAAGGTGTTAGTGGCAAGATCCCATCTCTTGATGAGTGCCACTAACATCATCATGTCCTGAGGTATGTGCTAGTACTACCTCATGCCTCCAAAGCCCACATCCTCCATATGCTCCCAATCAACATCGGTCATCCCTCGTTATACCTCATACAATATTTGGAGCACCGAGTTTATCATCTATATTTTCTCCCATGCCTGCAATGTTTAAAAATCATGCCTTAGTTTGCCTAATCTGACATCCTTTGCCTACAAATTTTACCACTTACCCCTACCCCTATTTTAAACTACTCACCTCATTAATAATAACTCTACCTCATTTGACTTATACATAAGACATGCCTATCTTATCAACTATTTTACCCATCTTATCTACATCACTAACCTTACCCTAAACCACTGACTTAAACCATCAACTACTACCCTCAACCACTACCTAATACATCCAACCAAAATATTAAATTTAACCTTTAATCTACACTCCATAAAATACACACTTCACCTATAAACCTTCACCTATAACCTTCACCAAAAATCTTCACTATTACCCAATACCTATTACTCACCTAATCACACCTACCAAGCTAATCATTTCTTTCATGTTATCCTCTAGCTACTTTCACTACACCTGTACCCACTAACCTAAACATCATTAAACCCTCCTACCATTACTCTACCCCATCATTCAACCTTATTGACCTATACCCTTTATCTTGACCACTAACCCTAACCCTAACCCCTTAACCCTTCACAACTACCCTTCAAAGTATACCCTTAACCATTACCTAAATCTTTCAATTAAAACTTATATCCCACCTTTTCAACAAATTCCCAACCATCAATGATCAAAGGTCAACTGGTGATGCTTCCTTTTGGAACCATCACCAATCAATCATTAATCATCGATGATCAAATGGTCAACCACTGACAATCACCATAGTGACTGTTAGGAGGTCACCTATCGACCACCACTGATCAATATCAACCATCGATGGTCACTATGTAGTGACCATCGATGATCCTGAAGCCTTAGGGATTGACCAAACTCTCTCCCAATCTGAAAAAATGATAAAAAAACCTACGCATACCCATCCTACCATCAAGTACCTACTGACCTATCCCATTTCATACCTATTTCTCACCCAACAAAATCCAAAACAAAACACTAAATCTATCCCTAGGTCAACCACACCCACAATCAAATAAACAATAACAAAAATAAATGAATTAAAGTCTCAATCTACCAAATTAATGACAAACCCTACCTTATTTCTCAATCACCATCATGGAGGTACTCAGAGCCTCTACTTTACCTCACACTCTCCCTCATCCTATCTGCATCCTTGATCATTCAATCAACTCAATAAATACCTCACCCAATCACTCAACCAATACTACCAAACCACTGCTAGATTTCCTTGCTCAAGTCATAAAGTAGTCATCAAGGGTATAAATTGAAAATGGCCAAATAAACCCTCAGTGGCTCTTCTATCTTATCCCTTTTATGGTTGACATATAACCATTGACAGTCAGGGTGACCACTGATAGTCAACCTTGACCATTGACGATTAACATTTTTAGGATTTTTCCCTACCACCCACAATTTTCCAAACACACTTTCATCACAAAACAAATCCACTACCAAACCACTAAAAATGACCTTCTCTAACAACCACAACCAATGATGTTAACCTCATCATGGGTCATTCTAGCCCAAATTTTGTATGTTTTGTAATGACCTTTCTTTGGTCCTTTTGACCACATCGACTAAATTTCCATCTTGAGAAAATTTGAACCTGTGCTAACTTTTGCACACAACCAACCAATTGTGTCTTCTCAAGATCACTTCCTACCTTAGATACTTATGAAAACACTAAACTTACCTAAGAGACTTGCATTTACAAGTGTAAACCAACCACCATGCCTAAATGCAATCATGTGGTCCACTTGTCACTTATCTTTCTAGTGTTGACCTTATTTTTACCAACCATGGCAACCTAGTCAATACACAATCTTGGCTATCACACTTAGTCACACTTTATGCGCATGTTTGCACTTTAGCACCCAAACTATCACCAACTTATCCACTCATCAAACCCATACCTAATTATATTTTACCTCATCACTTCCCATTTTAAGGGGGAACACCTTCTCCCATGCTCGAGGCAACTTAACCTTTGACCCATAATCCATTTTTGTTTTGTAGCTTGATGATACAAACTACAAAACAAAAAGGGACAAATGTAGACACTATAAAATTGCACACCATAGTTCTAGATGTTGAGTTGACCCGTAGACCACCTTGGGACCCCTTAGGGACCACTTCACAACCTTTTGACTACAAACCTAAGTCAAACTAATAGACTAGCTAACTAACTTTGACCAACTTAACCTTTGACCTATCAACTACTGACAGTCACCCTAACCACAAATGGTTAGGTTTTACCACTTGAATAGTTAAATTTTAACACTTACTACAACTTAATTTTTTATATTTAGCTTATCTGATCCATGTGTGAAATAAATACATGTTAAAGCTAAATTTAGATACCCTGTTAAACCTCATGTTAAACCTATTGTTCCATCTATCCCTTCCTTATATAAAAAGAGAGGATGAGGAGGTGGAAAGGGGGGAGAATCAGGAGCAATAATCATCAAAGAGAATCAATAATTATCAAAGATTCTTGTATCAAAACTTATTTTGTAAGTCTTCTTCTGATGAATCTAGAAAAACTTTCAGTGAGTGACATATAGATCATAAGTGTTATTGCTCATCAATCACAACCAAGATAGTGTTACTCTACTAAAATTTCTCTAGATTCCACCAACAAGTTTTTTAGCCAACTACCTCCACATTCTTTAGGCTAGCATGCTAAGTATCTATCTTTTATCAAACCTCGTTAACCATCTTTTTGAACCAAACCAAAACCCACAATAACCATCGATAGTCACGTTGACCACTGATATTATGTCTATAACTACTGATGCTCACCCAATCATTGATGGTCAAGCTATGTGACATTTCTAACATCAAGCTAATTTCACCTATCAAACCCTAACCAAATCTCACTTTTCGATCATTTACATAAGCACATAACATCACCCCATTTTCTCAACCCTGTCTAATTTATTTGGCATTAATATTCAATCATGTATTTATATAATTAGTTAAATTCATCTCTTTCAAGCACTTCTTATATTTGATTTTAGTATCTTCTATTATTTATGCAAGTAATTTATCTTTCATTTTTAGAGCTTGATTGTTTAAAACTATGGATTAACAACCTCTAAGGAAGCTTGTGCTTCTTAGATATACCCTGATAGGCAATCCACCCTACTATCTAAATAATCAACCATTTTTTAGTGATGTATTATCTGCAAGTCATTCCTCCTAAGCCAAAGAGGAGTATCTACAACTGTCTAGATCATAGAGTGCAAACCAAATCTAGGTTCTACTAACCTCACCCTTCTTTTAAGTTTTACAACTTTCTTCTTAAGGAAATAAATTAAAATTTAAGTGAAACACTTTGTTTGATTATGGTCAAGACTCATGTTCATTGTAAACCTTTAAAACTTCAAATAAAACCAAATCCATTAAAAGTAAATTGTCAAGTCAAACCAATTCAACTTTTCTAAGTCAAATTTAAAGGTCAAAGTCAAACATCAAGTTAACCTTTCAAAGTCAACTATTCAATTCAAATATAAAGTCAAATTTTGAAAGTCAAACCAAGTCAACTTTCTTAAGTTAACTTTAATGGCCAAACTCAAACATTAGGTCAAGTCAAGTCACCCTTTCAAAGTCAACTATTCAAGTCAAATCCAAAGTCAAACTTTGAAATTCAAACCAATTTTACTTTCCTCAGTTAAATCCAAAGTCAAACATCAAGGAAAGTACAAAGTCAAAGTCAATCATCTAAGGGTACCTTGAGTCAAAAAATTAAAATAAAAGTGAAACATTTTCAAAAATAACTCAAGAATCACACTAAAACTAAGTCAAGCATTCTAAAATCAAAAGCAAATCAAAATCAAGACATCAAAGCAAACCATTTTAAAATAAGCATACAATTCAAATGAACTAAGTTAACTAAAATTTTATTCTAATTCAAAATAGTTAACTTAAACTTAATTCAAAGGTCAATATCATTTAATATCAAATAAACATTTTTAAAATCTGACTTCAAAGCAAAGTGAAGCAAACTTTTAGCATAATGCCTTATTACACATGAATTGGAACTAGTTATAATCCTAACTTTGATGATGATTTTGATGTAAACCTATTTGATTTTAACCAAAAATTAATAAGTACATAATCTAATACATTTTTGAGGGAGGGGTGGATGCAAGTGTTCATGAAATTGAAGCCAACACTAACCCACTCAAAACAGACCTTAGAAGGGTCCAATTCAAACAAATTTTTGAAAAAAAATATGAACTCCTCTTGAAATTATTAGATTTAGGTGCCAAATTTACTATAGGCTATTCTCCAAAAAAAACTTTCAATACCTTATCCACACACCTAAATTAGAGGTACTAACATATCATCGAGACAAAGCAAAGTAAAGCAAACTTATAGCATCATGCCTTGTTACATACGAAGTGGAACTAGCTATAATCCTACCTTTAATGATGATTTTGATGAAAACCTATTTAATTTTAACTAAAAATGAATAAGTAGTTAATCTGATATACTTTGAGGGAGGGGTGGATGCAAGTGTTCACAAAATTGAAACCAACATTGACCCACTCATAACAGACTTAAGAAGGGTCCAATTCAAACAATAACTTTTTGAATAAAAATATAAAATCCTTTTGTAATACTTAGAGTTAGGTACCAAATTTCCTATAGTATATTCTCCAAAAAAAAATTCAGTACCTTATCTATGGACCTATATAATAGGTGTTAACATGAATCAAGATAAAGCTTCTTCTAGTCGAGATCACAATCTTGTTCAAAATCCACATCCAAATCTTGAGTCTTCTAGTAAAGGGAAAGAGACCCTTGTAGAGCCATCACCTGAGAATACTAATCATGTTATCCAAATGATTACTACTTTGGATTCTAAATTAAATACCACTCAATCCAATAAACAATAATAATAAATCCTAGCCAATCAATAAGAATAAATCTTGACCAATTAAAAAGTCTCATCCAATCAAAAAATTCCACCCAATTAGTATAAATTCATATCCAACTAGGAAATTCCACCTAATCAATAATATATTCCCACTAATATTGTGATTATTCCCACTAAATCCACCAATAGGGTATTTATTTCTACCAAATATGGCTCGAATTCACCCTTCAATCCTAATCCATCAGTCAATCCTAATAATCCCTTTTCTACATAACAACATGCATCACATTCATCTCAAAACACTGAAATGCTCAAGAGTGGTAAGAAATGAAGGATGTTCTTTTGAGACTGCAAATAGGGAACTTAAGTAAAAATTTCAAATTTGAGGAACTATGTTCATATCCTTTGATAGGAGCATTCTACAAGTCCCTTTCCCTCCTCATTTTGAGGCACTAAAATTTGATAAGTATAAATAAAAAGGAGACCCAAGAGAAAACATCAAATAATTATTCATGGCATGCCAAGAAGTAGAATTCAATGACATCTATTTGTTTATATTTTTTCCTACATAATCTGGGTAGTAAAGCCCTAGAATGGTTCTTTCAATTTCACAAAGGATTGGTCACTACATTTTATGATCTTTTAGAATGCCTTGTGAAACATTCTCATACAACAAAGAACATGAGTTAACAATGATAGACCTTTAAAACTCAAAATAATAAAGCGGGGAAAGCTTTCTAGCCTTTGTAGAATGATGGCGGAGCTTGGGCACTAGGTTTCCTCATTCTCTCCTAGAAAAGTAATTAACAACCACCTTCACTGCAAATTTAAATCTAGAAATAGATTTTCATTTGTGACTACATTATGAAAATACATCTGATAAAACCATTGAAAAGGGTGTGCAAATTTAACAAGCCCTTATTGAGAAAGGGTTAATCAAAATATACTCTAGAGATTATTAATATCAACCTCTAGCTAATTTCCAATCACAAATAGAAAAACCCAAAGTCTTTAATAAGAATAAAAATGTCATGGGTAATGGAGTTATAGAGTCCAATCATGTGCAAACTATTCAAATAGTTCCACCTAAGATATAATATTAGCATAGGACATTCTCCCCTCTTGGAGAACCAATAAAGTTATCTTTCAAAAGTTAGTTGCTACAAACATGGTTGTATGGCCTGTCACCAAACCTTTTGAAGAAGTTCAACCCAAACCAACATGGTATAATGTGACTATCATAAAGTCAAAGGCCATACAACACATATATGTATGTAAATCAATCATTATTTTCAAGATCTACTTGATGGTGGAGAAATTGAACTTGAAAACAATGCATCATCTTCTAACTAGAATATGGGCACATATAAAGACTTATTCCCAAAGCACAATCATAATAATCAAAACAATTAACATAATCAAATAAATCAACAACAACAACAACAACAACAACATAATCAAAATCAAGGTCAAAACTCCAAAACCAACCACATTGATTATCACAACATCCAACACAACTATGATAATATTGTGGGCATGATCATAGATAATCATGTTACCACTATCAAGGTCAATTGCCATCATAATCCTAACACCAATTAGCATGCTAGGACCACTATCTTGGGACCTTCTCCATCACCTTCTATTAATCCTATCCAAGCTTAACAATGTGGTGTTATTAATCTATGCTCAATTTTGTCATCCTACATACTTCTACATCAACATTTAAAAATTAAGTCCAAGGTCCCCTTCTTTCAAAATCAAAACCATCCACATCCTCAATGGAAAAGCCATGACCTTCTCAGATAGTTGAAAGGAAACAATAACTCAAATATCCATTTTGGATCTTCTATGAACGTCCACTATCCATAAATATGATATTTATAATCTTCTCTAGTGGTCAACGATCCCTACAAATATTTACCCCTCATAGTTTTATGTGCTTATAATACATTTGTCCTTGGGGAAACAAATCACCTTTGACCCAAGTGACATTTCACCTATAGGTCCATCCCACAATGACCCTTCTATATTGAATTAATTATTGTAAGGCATAAATTCAAAAGGCTAGTCATATACAATGGATCTTGGTTTAAAATTTTTACACACAAGTTGGTCAAACATCTAGGGTATTTAGACGTAGATTTGTACACAAACACCATTACAATCAAGGCTTATGATAATACATAGAAAAAATCATATGACACCATTTATTTTCCCATCATTATTGGGCATGTCACCCATTAAAATATTTTCCATGTTATTGACTTAGAATTATCATATAACCTCCTTATTGTATGTCCATGAATCCATGATATGTGCATAATACCATCCAATTTACATCAATGCCTTAAATTCTCACATGTCGGTATGGAACTCACAATCCCTAGCAATATACAACCATATCATTATTAAAATATGATAGAAGATGAATATTGCAATGCCCATCATTTTACCATCATAGATTACACCCATAAAAATGATAAAAATATGCTTCTTAAAAGTCCTAAACCATCTTACATCCATCCTAACAACCTTGCATCCACATCTAATAATTTGCCTCCCAAGGCATCATCACACTTCATAATCAATGATAAAAGTTATGGAGAGTATGAAGTTAAATATGTTTTTCACATTGCCCAAATTACCACATCCCCTAATACCTTTATTAGGCCCAAAATGATTTGGTGCGAAAGGGTTGATTCTTATAAAGTGGTATCCCTCTCCTTCATATAATAATGGTCTCTTAAACCAAGAGTATATCAAAAATCCTAGAGATTCTTGGTTATATAGTGATGGTTTTGCATCATTTTATCAAAGCATAAAATATCCCAATCATAAAAAAATATTGGAGCATCTAGCTTAAAAAATAAAATAATTGGGGGGTAATGAACAAGGAATTATTGAGCCAATTCCCCTTGGTAAACAAAAAAGAAATTGAGGTATTGGATTTACTTTGCCTGAAAGTGAATCATCTAATATCAAAAGTGATGACATTATAATATCTAATGAAGAGTTTATTGATAATGATGCAGAATCCTTTTATAGTGTTTATGATGAGATTTCCATCACTAACCTTTTTAATAATAATGTTGTCCTTACCATCCACCTAGACCTCCTGTACCCTGAACTCATTGACTAGGACCAATAAGATTGCATACCATTAGATATATTCGAAAATGATGAATTCATTATAGAATCATTGGGGCTTTAATATGGTCTGCCGATTGGGGACCATAAGAAGGGTTTTGACATCAATTTGGACTATGTTGCCTATTTTGGGGAGTAGGTGACCTTCCTAGTCATAAAAAGAAAAATTAAGAATTAAATCCCTATAGTGGAAACCTCTCTAAGATGCTATTGGATAGTCAAAAAAGTAAAAATAAAGATGTGTTCAACAGTGAAAACCTCTTTGAGGCACCAATTGTTAGGGAATTGTACTCTCTTCACAAATAATCACAAAGTTCTAACGATAAAAAAACCTTCAAATTTGGGGTAGATGCCATCCCTTTCAAAAAACAAGCATTTGAATAATTACCTCATGCATTTCTAGATACATTTAAAACTGGCCTTTACTTGAGATGAATGATTTAGATTCTTATTTTATGGGTGAGATTGATGAGTTAGTTGAACCAAAATTAAATGAATAATATTAGCTTACTTCAATGCCAATAATGTTAAAATATGGTTCCATTTTACTTTTGGAATACACCATTGAGGGTAACATCAATACTAAAGATAATCATTGTGTCATCAAGCTAAGTGCTTCTCTTATAAAGGAGGAACCTGAGCTCTTCATTTCCATCATCAATGAATTCATCGACATGTATTCATGGTTGTATGCTGACATACCTAGATTCGACCTATCTTTAGTGGTCCATCATCTTTTGGTGCATTCTGATACCAAACCCATCAATTAAATGCTACAAAAAATAAATTCACATAGAAATATTGCTCAAGAAAGAGATTGAAAAACTATTGAAGTAGGATTTATCAGACTATACTCATATAAAATAACACTCATGCTTAGATTAGCCCTAGACCTATCTTAGGGCCTCTTTTGATCCTTTTATAGCTTTTACTCTCATCTAACCCATCCCCAAATATACTAAGAGTTATATTGATCCATCACCTAGGCATATGTGATCCTTTTTCACACATGTCAACCACCTAGACAATAACATGCCCCCTTGGTTTATAACATAATATGTTATTGGAAAAGGGGGAAATGTTATTGACCCTTAGCTTCCTTTTCCCCTAACGGATATCTTTCCACTTCTTAAAGCATCTTAGGTTCATCCTAGACTCATTTCATGTCTTGAAGAGCATCATAACACTATATAAAGAGCACTCTCATTCATTTATCCCCTATATGGTAATTATCATGAACAAACTCAAAAATAATTGTGAAAATTAAGTTTATTGATTCTTATTTATCCCTATTTTTACATACATACATCTACATCAACCCAGAGCTCATTTTTACTCAAGTTTCTAGTCTCAATTCACTCCAAAAGCATTCAAATTGGCATTCATACATAGGCATACTAACATCACTCTCACTTACACCAACACTTAGATTAGGAGAGCTACATTGAGTTGGATCCCTTTTTGAGGTATTCATATATAGGAAACACTAAGCACATAGGGTGTTGAGGTCATGCCCATCCTACCCTAATAATACAAATATTCTTCCACTTTTATTCATTAAAACCCTAACAAGCATTGAGGATTAGGGTTTCATAGTGAAATCAATCAAAGTTTATAACAAATGATGATCTAATTCTCAATCATATGAACATAGGCTTCCCAAAATAGAGTTAAGGTCTACCCAAAATTTCACTATTTCACCTACATAGGGTCATTATCACAACACATAAGGTCAATAACCTAGTGTGTTATTGTCAAAGAGGGTCATAATATTTTCTAAAGAAGTTTCTGACACATGTTCTCTACTGATAACACTCTACCATGCTCTTGCATCACATTTTTTCTTGCCACTTATCCATATTATCCATATTACTCAACTCTTTATCAACCTTAGGGTTACATTCCATAACCTTAAAAAATATAAATCATTTGTTGAACATAACTTACTTTAAAAAGTGTACAAACCCTAGCCATAGATTCTATTAGGGTTTATATCCTTTTATTTTCCTTTTTTTAGTGGTTGTGTTAGGGTTTTTAGACCTGATATGTTCTACCTGAGCAACCCTCTTCTAATTTGCATTCGTGAATTTCATGGATAAATAAGATTATTTTCCTTTTCCTCATCTCCAAGAGGGTGATAGTTACTTTCCCTCTAACCAAATCCATGTTAATACTCATCCAAGAGGTGAGGAAACCTATACTATTATTTCAAATGTCTATACTTAGCCTATCCATCCTTCAAACCCTTCCCTTCCCATATCTCCCATTTAGGATGTGTGCTTGCATGTCCAATTGGAAGCAACTAAGGTTTGCCCTTGTGAGACTTTAAGGGATGAAATTATCAACATGAGAAATATAATTTAATAATTACATAATCAAAATCAATTATAAAGTAAAAAGGTCACATTATTGGCAAATCAGATTGCATGTATAAAGTCTTTAGAATATGCTAGTGTTCATCAAGTATATGCATCTACACCTAGTAAAGTTGTGCCTAGCACTATTTCATATCCAAATCATAAATTACAACACAATGAATCTATTATAATTGATTTAAAAATATTACAAGCTTATAATAAGAGTTTAAGTGAGGTGCTAAGGGAAATAATTAAGAATAATTTGATCAAACTAGCTCCTCTACATTTAGTAAGGAGATCTAGATACTATTGTGCATACCATGTAATACATGGTCATCGCATATATTCATGTTTAGAATTAAAAAAAATATACAATATATAATTGACAATGAGGACCCTATACAAGATAAATCAGTTAAGCAATCCATAGTTATATAGGAACATATTTAAAAGGGGTCAAATTTAGAAACAATACAAAAGTGGTTATAAAAGCATTACTTAGAACAACAAAAGGTTCACAAAGAAAAATCAAAGAAATAAATAGTACATAAATAACATCAAAATTAATTGAAGGAAATAAATATATCTCTCCAAAATGAGGTCCCACTTTCAAAGTTGTATGGGTCTAGTCAAAAACATCTACAATAGTTTGATTATCAAGGTCAAGGGTTAGGCAAACATGATCAAGGCATCACTAATCCTATTATAGTAGTTAATAATATTGGCCAACAAGGTTTTGGATTTATGAAACATATTAAGTCAAATCATTCAAAAATATAATATATTAAGATAAAATATCTAGATGCAAAGATAATGTTACAAAAAGAGCAAGAACTTAAGTTGCATATTCAGAATCAGGCTAGGTAAATAATCATTCTCAAAAGAGGATTTCTAACAACAAAGTCTTAAAATAAATAAATACATGAAAAATATACATATTCAAAGGTTATTGTAAAGAGGGAAAATAAAATACCTCCCTCACATAAGAATCCTTTCACTATCATAGCTTATATAGATGGCCAACAATGCACAAATGATAGGATCATAGATTATCAACCAATCAATTTTTATTCACTATCATTTCTTATCTCTCTTGAAAAGGAATCTAAACATATATATATAATAAATTATTCTCTCTCATGCTTGGGTTAAATTTAATGAAAATTTTCCTTTGATTCAAAGGAATTTTATCTCCCCTTTTGAGTTATTTCACAATCAGGTGCTTAAAATGTTATCTTTGGAAGTTCATGATTAACAACAATCAAAACAACATTTGACAAAATTAAAGGTTGCATATCTTTTTAACATGAGATTAAAATGATTAAATTTTATAAAGAGGATATTTTTTCTTACTAAAAAGAGCTAAAAAAGTAAGCTATACCTATGATGGATACAATTTCAGATGGCAAGATCCCAATCAATAATCCAAACATTGCTAATCAAAATGGATAAGATGGTTGGAACAACATATATTATTATGATATAGACCATTCATAAAGTGAATATGCCATATATGCTACATAGAGGCATCCCATTGATGACATATTGAGATCCTATAACCATTTCTTACCATCACATAGATTCTTATCCATAACACTCTCTTTATACATAGTTTCATTCATTTCTAGCCTAGTTATACATAGCCTCCATTCCCAGATTACTTGTACATAGTTTCATATTCATTCCAAGTTAATTGTACATAGTCTATTTTTCATAGTGCTTGTACATAGCTTATACTCAAAAAATACAAAAACATTCAAATAATGCTTAGAAAATACAAATTTTAGATTGTATGCATTTCTATGTTTACATTCCTTCTATTTTCCAAGTGCTACATATGTTATGTATGTCAGTGTAGTCGATTTAATAATACATACATGATTTACTTATTCCCTTCGAGTGTTCACAAATTGATATAAGACTCCATTAATTTACATAGATCCATATTTGTTATTATCTGCACATCAGAGGCACATACACATATACACCGATTCAACATTGATATATTAGCCCATTGGGGACATTATACACACAACTTCTGATTTCCCAGGTTATATCCTTATATACTCCATATCATATATTTAGCATTGATTACATCTTGATATTGATGTCCCTTGAATTTTGTCCCCTTGGCCTACTTTGTGTTCCTTGTGTTTTTATATGTATGTTTTCATGTATGAATCATGACCATGACACTTATCTCTTACTTATTGCTTTTACATCCAATTTGTGATGTCATGAGGGACCTCATGCATCTCCCCTTCCTTCTAGGGTGACTTGATGTACATCATACACCATCCCCCCAAGTAGTTTACTTAGATTATATTCAAATTTGTTGTTTGTATACATGCTTACATTATTATATCTATTTTGACAGCCTTGTGAATGCTAGATCTAACATACATCATACATTGCCAACTTATGCTCAATCTCTTTTACATCTTGATGTCAGGTATACACATTATATTGGTTTATCACATAGATATCATATATTTTCAGTCTAACACACATGATTCATAGCTTTTATTTTGAGGATAATTATTACAATGGTTCAACAACTCCCCTCAAAAGAGGGGGCATTCATAGGGTTTTGTCACAGATATCAGGCCATCCTAATGTACTCAAAACACATATTTTAGAAAGTAAACATAAATTATAGAGCTCAAACTTAGGAAAATACTTTGAAATATAGTCATATAGAGATCAGTCTCAATTTTTCTCAAAAATAACACTTTTAGACAATAGTACAGTACACTGCCAAGAGCATAGTGTACTATAGTCCACACATCACACTATTGTCCAATAACCTCACACATAGAAAATTATAATATCAAAAAGGCACAATAGCTCCAATTCATATTTATATAGTCTTAGTCATAGATTATTAAATATGCTCAATATATACTCAATTTTTACATAAAATTACATAGGTTCACTTAGATTGGGGGCTTCATGCACAACATGATCACTCTCATTTTAGTTGCTCTAGTTTTGCACCAAGATTACACCAGATTGATGACTCATTATATATGTAGTTTTTGGCATTCCCAAGTCACCCCTGATCCATTTCACATTTTAGAGTTCCCAAGTGGCCCTTGAGTTATTTTACATTTCAAAATTCTTGAGTGGCCCAGAGCCATTTTACACTCCTGAGTTCCCAGTGGTCCTTGAGCCATTTTACTTTTCAAAATTCTTGAGTGGCCTAGAGCCATATTCTATAGCTTCATGACACTACATACTTTTAGTTTTATATTATTCTACTACACATGGGTAGGAAATGATGGAGTCATCACCTAATTAATTTATTTCACCACCTACGTAAGAGGGTTAATCTAGTCTGAGTTATTCACAAATTATGATCCACCAAATAAGGGTGAGCAATGATGAATTTAAGGCCATCTTGAGTTTTGAGCCACCCACACATGGGGATTAGATAATCCATCAGCCCAGTCTAATCTATTCACTTTTTGAACACCATCTATATACACACACAGGGTTTCACCAAGACATGCAATGAAGCATAGTTCATAGATTTAGACCCGCATTCATGGGCTTCACCTCATAGGTAAGTCTATGCACATTTCTCTTTATTTTATCCCAGTCATTTCACTTTGATGCATTTATATAATAAATGGGGGTAAATTTAGTCTTATAAAATGTCATTTAATGCAATGTCACTTGAGACCACCCTATCCTTAGCTTATCCCTAGACCTATCTTAGGGCCTATTTTGATCTTTTTCAAAATTTTATGCACATCTAGCCCATGCCTAAATATACCAAGAGCTACATTAAGTCATCACCTAGGCATCTTTGATCATTTTTCATATGTGTCAACCACCATAAAATAACACTACCCATTGGTTTATAGTGTAGTGCATTATTGGTAAAGGGGGCATCATTATTGACCCTTAGTTTCTTTTGCCCCTAACAGATATCTTTCCACTTCCTGAAGCATCTTCAGGCTGGCCTAGACTCATTTCATGCCTCAACAAACATCATAACATTATATACATAATAATATCATTCATTTATCCCCCAAATGGCAATTATCATGAATAAGCTCATAAACATTTGTGCAAATTAAGGTTATTGATCCTTATTTACCCTTATTTATAATACATCCATCTAAAACAACCCAGAGATCAATTTTACTTAGATTTACAATCTCAATTCACACTCAAAGATTTCAAATTGGTATTCATACTCAGGAATACTAGCATCACTCTCACTTTCACCATCACTTAGATTGAGAGAACTACATTGGGATTGATCCCCTTTCAAGGTATTGGTATGTAGGAAGCACTCAACATATAGGGTGTTGAGGTCACACCCAGCCTACCCTACTAACACCACCCATATTCCATTTATGTTGATTAAAACCCTAAAAATCATGAAGACTTAGGGTTTCATAGTGAAATTAGTTAAAGTGTAAAAAAGATGATGATCTAGTTCTCAGTCATATAGGCATAGGATTCTTGAAATAGAGCAAAGGTCTGCCTAGAATTTCACTACTTTACCTACACAGGGTCATTAACATAGCATAGAAGGTCAATAACATAGTGGACTATTTGAAAAGAGGGTTAAGACACCTATTCTCTACTAACAACACTCTACCCTGATCCTACATCATTTTCCTACCCACCACTGGTCTATCTCAGTCATATTTTCTAGCTAAGTACACCTTTTCTAATTCATTACTATTTATAAAATAAATTAATTATTATGCAAATCAGTGGTTGTTGATACTGTAGTATTTTATTCCCTATTTTATTACTTATCTCTTTATCAACCTTAGGTTACATTCCATTATCCTAAAAAGGATAAATCATAGACCAATTGACTATTCTGAGTGGATTTCCAACATAGTCTTTGTCAACAAAATCCCCACTAATATTCACCTTTGCACAATTTTTTGTGATATTAATAAGGCTTATCCTAGTGACAATTTTCCCTTACCAAACATTGATATGATTTTTTATTCTTCAAATTTTTATGAAATTATATCACTCATGGATGGTTTTTATGGTTACAATCAAATCTGAATAGCATACAAAGATCATCATAAGATAATGTTCACCACTCCATGGGGAACATTTTGTTATCAGGTCATGCCTTTTAGATTGAAAAATGTAGGTGATACTTACCAAAGATCCATGACAATTATATTTCATGATACTATGCATAATATCATGGAATATTATGTAGAGACATCCTAGGTAAATCCAAAATAAGATATAAACATCTAACAATTTTACGTAGAATATTTGAGTGACTTTGAAAATACAAGTTTTGCCTTAACCCTAATAAATGTTTTTTTGGGGTTATATCAGGGAAAATATTAAGGGTCATAATATGCCATCAATGCATTGAATTTTATCCAACCAAATTCAAGGCCATAATAGATATTCTTTCTCCATCAAATCTCAAATAGATTCATAGTTTATGGGGAAGGATCTAGTCTATTTACCAATTTATTTCACAACTGGTTGATCATTATCATTTATTCACTCATCTCCTTAAAAAGGGTAGAAATTTACATTAGATCATTTATTATCAATAATATTTTGAGAAGCTAAAATAGTACTTGGAAAATCCACCTATGTTAGCCCCTCCAACACTAGGATAATTGTTGTTGCTTTAAATTTCAGCTACTTATTATGTCTTGGGGGTACTTTTGGCTCAACATGATGCAAAAAGAAAGAAATGGTATGTTTATTATTTGAGATAAAATTTGGTGGCATATGAGAATAATTATTCCTCCATTAAAAAATATTGCTTTGTAGTAGTATTTACATCTCATAAATTGTAGCATTACATACTAAACAATAAGACTATACTCATCACCAAAGTCAATCCATTAAAATATCTTCTATCAAAATCAACCCTTATAGGCTAAATGACAAAGTAGGTTATGTTTTTAAGTGAATTTTACATTGAATATAAAAATTAGAAGGTTATTAATGGGTAAGCCCTTGTCAATCAACTTGTAGAAGCCCCATTGTTGAAAACACAACCACTTGTCATGGGATTTATTAATAAGTCCATTTTGACCCTTAATGAATCACAATATTGAAAGATATATTTTGATGGTTTCTTCACATCTCAAGGATTAAGGGTAGGTATTTTTTTTGTAACACTACATGGGGATATTATCCATCACACATTTTATATTTGCTTTCCATTTACTAACAACATCTCAAAATATGAGGCTCTCATCCCAGGACTTTGCCTTATCATTCAATGGAATATCTGACAATTATCCATCATTGGTGATTCTTAGCTCATGATTAATCAATTTAACAATCAATATCAGATGAAAGATGATAAATTTGTACCCTAAAAATCAATGGTGGATATTCTCAAATAGTAATTTCAAGATATCCAATTTGAGTAGGTACCACAGACTAACAATAGAACAATAGATGCCATGGCCACTACTGGGTCACTTCTAGAAATGTCCTCTAATATCAGAGAACATCAAATTTTAACTGATCATCTCATTGTACTAGCATACAATCATCTAGATTTGGAAATGGTATGTGAAATTGTTGGTCCTAATACCACTTGGTACAATGACATTTAGACCTACCTTCACAATCTTATCTTTACACAACCTATCCTAAGTGCAACCAAAATCATTCATCCATAACACTTCCCAATACATATTATTAGTTGACACACTTTATTTTAGGGGCTATGATAGTATGTTGATTCATTATTTAAATTTTTAAGAAGTTGATTTAGCTATCCAAGATGTTCACAACAGGATTTGTGGGGCCTATACTAATGAAATGGTCTTTACTAAAAATCTCCTTCACATAGGGTATTACTAGCCAACCATAGAATTTTATGCATGCACATATGTCATGAAACGTATTGCTTAACAAAATAATGGTTATTTAATTCATGATCTATCATAGGCATTAAAACCAATCATAACCCTTTGACCCTTTTCAACATGGGAACTCAATCTCATAAGGAAGATAAAATAACCTCATTCAATGGTCATAAACACATCCTAACTGCTACCGAATATTTTACAAAGTGGTTCGAGGCTATTCCCCTCACTTATGTAACTAGGATGCAAATTTTCAAATTCATCCTGAATCACATCATTTTCCATCATGGCATTCCTTGTGCTATCATTTTAAACAATGGTAAGTCTTTCATAAACAAGTATGTAAAATCTCTCTATTCCCAATTCCATATAAATCAAAAAATGGTCAACTCCTTATTATCCCCAAGGAAATGACCAAGCTGAGGCATCTAATAAAACTATTGTTAACATCCTCAAAAATATTATAAATGTTGGTAGTTGTGATTGACACTTATATATTTTTCCTATCTTATGGGCTTATCATACCAACATCTATACCCCCACTAGTGTAACACCATATTCCTTGGTCTTTGAGTTATAATCCATCTTCCCTATCAAGATAAAATTAACTTCCATACATATTTCACTACTTGATCTTATTAATGATGAGGATTATCAAGTATCACAATTATAAGAGTCAAAACTCTTAGATGAAAATTGACTAGCTGCCCTAAATCACCTTAAAGCATATCCGTATTGGCTATGCCACAATTATGATAAATGCATCAAATCCCAAGAGTTTAAAGTTTATAACCTTGTGCTAAAATAAAATCTAAAAAAAACTAATGTAGACCAAGAAAATAAAGCCAAGTTTGAGCCCAGTTGGCTAGATTTGTACATCATAACATCTAAATATGGCTCTGGTGCTTATTGATTGGCTATAAAAGATGGGCAAGAGTTATATGATCTCATGAACATCATGCATCTCAATCACATTTATGTTTGACACATATGACCATTTTTTATGAGTACATTAGTGTTTTGGGGTAGTTTCATACCCTTTCACCCATTTGTCTCATTATCCCAACATCCCTTTACCATTTTGACCTTGATGGTGATCCATAGGTACTACAGGACATAATACATTTTTCAAGGGCAAAATGTGACATCATCCTTACAACAAGACATCAAAATATAGCATGGATGGTTTTCTTAGATTATAGTCCTTGATGAGCTTTCTTTATCTCCATACATTTTTATATCACGTATGACCCTATTTACACCCCCACACCCTATTGGTTTCCATATCTTTCACATCCTACATCATTTTCCATGCACACTGCGAAAGTTGATTTTCCCTTTGTTAGTGGCTCATTGTATATACATTTGATCAATTAGTTTGTACATATAGTTAGTTTCATTTGTATATACATCTAAAAAACATGTTTGTATATTCTTAAAATCCCAAAAATCCTCAAAATAAAAAAATCCATGAAATCCTCAAAATCAGAAAATACTAAATCCTAAACATTAGAAATATAAAAAATACCAAAAAAAGAAATAATGCCAAATTTTTTTTATATATCTTATCAACATATTTAGCATTGGATGCTTCCCTTACATATATTTTGGGTAAGATCATTTCCATTATAGTGGAACATGTTACTTTTTCATTTCACTCCCATGCATTTGCACATTTCCTGGGATGTCTTTCATTTACTAATTATTATTTACTAAAACTATCCATTTCATCTTCCCTAAGGGAAAAACTACATCAATGTGAGGCCCACACATACTATATAGGCTACACATTTTAGGGCCCAAAACCATTCATCCTAGGGTTTGTCCATGGTTGGTCTAAACACTCAGACATTGGAAAAGTCAAGACACCCCAAAAACTCCTCACAAAGATGACATGGAGTTTTAAACTTCAGATTTGTCAATTTATGAGGTAGTTGAAAAAATTCAATTGGATATACAAATAATGTTGAGGAAAGATGATCTTGACGTATTAAAAGAGGAAATGGATTCTCTAAAGGATTAGTTATCAATAATGAGTGCTCGATTGACCTCTGTTGTGGCTTAACTTCCTCAAAATAATCCTCCACCACTCCAATAAAATTCACCCACTCAGAACAATCACAACTCTAATATTGATTTGAAGCACATGATGCCAAAAGTGGAAGTGAACAAGTTTGATGGCAAGGATACACTCACTTGGACCCTTACCATCAAATAGATAATTTATTTGATCTGCATTAGACCCAATGTGCACAAAAGGTGATCATGACATCTCTCTATCTAAAACCTGAGTAGTTCATTTGGTATAGGTGTTTGTGTTCTCAAAATAAAAATAAGGGTGTTCTTATTACCTATTCAAAGTTTATTAAGGCACTACATATACATAATTAAAATAATGTCTTCTAAAACTATTTTAGTTAGTTAACAAATTCAAAATAGGCATGTATTATTAAGGATTATATTTAGTAATTCCAAAATCTATCCTTACATGTGGATGACATCACTAAGAATAACTTAAATGACATGTTCTTGGGGGACTCAAGAATAATATCTAACTTGAAGTTTGTATGTTTAACCCATTGAAAATTTCTAAAGCCATCCCATTTTCTCACCACATAGAGGAAAATGAATTAGTCAAAATAAAGGCTTTCACTCATGGCCGTGAATGCAATTTCATAGAACCATCATTTATTAAAACTACAAGATTGACCCCTCGGTAAATTGAAGATAAGCATTCCAAAGGGATATGTTTTGTTTGTGATATCAAGTGGAGTAAAGGACATAAATGTGTTGAAGATAAGTTGTTCTATCTTGAAGTTTCTAATGAAGATGAAGATGAAGATGATGATGAGTCCACATGCGAGGATCTAGAATAACCAAAGGAGGAATATAAATATTATCACCCTACTATCTTATGTTATTCCCTTTGAGGGATAATTACTCCTCAAAGTCTTAAAGTGGTGGGATTCCTTAAGAAAAATAAGGTGACAGTGTTTATTGACTCAATAATTGCACATAACTTCATCAAAAGTAAGTTGGCTACTTGTTTGAATTGTCTTATTTATCCAACTTTAGAATTCTAAGTCATGATTGCATATGGTGGCACAATCAAATATTTTATAAAATTCCATAGTATTAATATTTCCATGAGGGACTACATACATAATTATCTTATGTTTAATATTCACATGGGTAAGACTGACATTGTTTTTGGAGTACAATGTCTCATGAATTTAGGCACAATAGAGATGAATTTTAAAGAGTTGTTCATGCACTTTCATTATGAATATAGGACATTTTAACTATGGGGATTAAATTCAAAGTCTTCCCAATTGGTTTGTTCACATCATATGATGAAGATTCTTTGAAAAGGTGTGGTATTTGTTGCATGGTTATTTTCCTTAGAAGTTTAGCTAGCATAGGTGTCTGCACCTCCCAATTTACAAATGATTCTTGATGACCATCTAATAGTTTTTGGCATAATTCCAAAAGGCCTACCAATAAATATAAAACATTACAATTCCATAAGATTGATTCCATGTAGCACACCACTGAACATTAGACCATATAGGCATTCACATGCTTAGAAAAGTGATATTGAAAAAATGGTACATGAGATGTTGGAGGCAGGTATTATCCAACATAGCCAAAGTGAATATTCATCCCTTGTAGTCATAGTGTGGAATAAGGATCACACTTGGAGGATGTGGGTCAACTATAGAGAACTCAATAAGTACACCATAAAAGATAAGTTCCCTATTACAATCATTGATGATTTGTTAGATGAATTACATGGTTTTGTTTGTTTTACCAAACTATATCTTTGTTCTAGGTATCCTCAAAATTGGATAAAATATGAAGATATCCATAAAATATTTTTTATAACTCATGAATGCTATAATAAGTTTATGGTCATGCCTTTTAGTCTCACAAATGCACCATCTAAATTTCAGATTTTGAGGAATATTATTTTAAGGCCTTTTTTAAGAAAGTTTGTGTTGGTGTTTCTTGATGACATCCTAATCTATAACAAAACTTGGAAGGAACATTTAAATCATGTGAAACAAATTTTGTAACAACATCAAATTTATTCAAAACCTTCCAAATGTACTTTCTCCATCTATGAGGTGGAGTACTTGGGTCATATTTCTTCACATGAAGGAGTCAAAATTGACCTTGAGAATATCAAAGTTATGATGGAGTGGCAAGTGCAAAAGACACTCAATAACGTTTATGGATTTTCTGGGCTAACAAGGTACTATCATATATATTTTTTAAGTTCTGCAAGCATAATAGCTCCACTCACAACCTTTTTTAATAAAGATTATTTCCATTAGACGAAACCAACTAGTAAGGCATTTGAGTAGCTAAAAAAGGCTATGTGCACCACTCCAATTTTGGTAACCCTTGATTTTTCTAAAATGTTTGTTATTAAATGTGATTCATCAGGACATGGCATGGAAACTTTACTCAGGTAAGAAGCAATACCCATTGCATTTGAGAGTCATCAACTCAAGGCAAAAAAACAAGTTCAATCCAATCTATGAGAAATAGATGATGGTTATTATTCATGAAGTCAAGTAATGGAGACCTTATATGATGGGTAGACACTTTGAAGTAAAGACTAATCATGATAGTCTAAAATAATTTTTAGAATAATGATAATCATTAGAAGAGCAACAAAAATAGATGACTAAAATGTTGATTTATGACTTTGAAATATTTTATAATAAAGGGAAAGAGAATTTTGGAGCATATGCACTTTCCAGGAGGGATGAATCAATTTAGGAACTGTCATGTTCAATGACCATGTGCAAAGTATGTTGGTTAGAAGAAGAAATATCAAAATGGGATAATGACAAGGATACACATGTCTTGATTCAAAATCTTTAGCATGGTTTGGGTGTTTCTAAAAAATTTGAGTGGAAATGAAATACATTATGGTATAAATATAGATTGTACCTATGTAAGGATTATGTTGTCAAACACAAGATTATTTAGGAGCTTCAATCATCTCCAATAGGGGGCATTCTATATTTTTAAAAACATATCATCACATCAAGCAATATTTATTTTGGGACAGACTCTAGGGGGATGTATAGAATTTTTTGGTATAATGCATGATTTGTCAATAGAACAAAAGGAAATAATTAAGACACCAAGTCTTCTTCAGCGATTATCCATTCCTAGCCAGGGATGGGAGGAGGTTTTCATGGATTTCATTATAGGGTTGTCAAGATCTAAAGGTAAAAATGTCATCATGGTAGTTGTGGATAGGCTCACAAAATATGTTCATTTGTGTTCCTTATCACAACAATTTATAGCTAGTATAGTAGATGTTTATTTTTTCAATATATTTCAAAAGTTTCATGGTACCCCAAAAATCATTATAAGTGATCATGATCTTATCTTCACTAATAAATTTTAGAGTGAGTTATTTGTTAGTTTTGGGTACTCAGTTGGCTCATAGTTCATCTTATCATACTCAATCTAAAGGTCAAATAGAGGTTGTCAATAAATTCTTAGAAGGGTATATATTGTTGTTTTGCATTAGATAAACAATAACATTGGGTCCATTAGCTACCACTAGAAAAAATGATGGTACAACACTTCCTTCTATACCTCTTTGAAAATGTCTCCCTTGATAGCACTTTATGGCTATTTCCCACCATCAATAACTTCATATTTTAAGATGAAACCTAAGGTTTGATCTATTGAGGAACACATTTAACATCTATAGGAGGCACTAGCTAGTTTAAGGGAGAATTTAGTAATTAAAAAATAGAATGATGCAATAATTTGATTAGCACTGTAGTAAGAGAAATTTTGATATTGGTAATTAGGTCTTTATGTGATTTTAACCATATAATAAAATGTCTCTGAAGCAACATAAAATGATAACAAAGTTTTTCTTAAGTATTATGGCCCTTATCAGATTATGTATAAAATTGGTAGTGTGGCATACAAGCTAGAGTTACCCCAATCCACTCACATACATCCTATATTTCATGTATCTTCCCTGAAGAAGGTCTTTGGATAAATATTTTCTTCCCAAACTTAATTACCCAAATTATATGAGGAAGACATAATAATTTTGGAACCTAAGGAGATCCTTCACATGCACATAAAAAGGATACAAATAATAGAGCCTAAAGAGCATTTGATCAAGTGTAAAAGTCTAAATTGTGAAGATGCAACATGGGAGGATGAAGGTTTCTTGCAAAAACATCCAAAGTTGATTCAATTTGAGGGAATTTTTTTTGAATGGGAGCAGCATGATATGTGTGGCTGACTTGTAACTTACATACCTTTCATATTATCTTATTACATTTATCTATGTTCTTAGTATGGTTGGCCTATGGAATAACTATGGCTAAGTAGAGTATATCTGTGAGGTAGTGATTAATATTTTATCATCATATTTTAAATTATACTCTTATTGTATTATTATGGAGCTTCCCCCTCGAAGCAACTTCATCATTATTACTAAGTATTCTACTCTTTTATCAATTATTGTTGTGGATCTAATTATTCTACTCTTAATTCTTCAATATATATATTTTTTATTGTGAACATCTAAGTAATTTCATTACATTCATCCTCCTTATTCTTGTAGTCCCTCCTTTAATTTTCTATGGCTGACTAAACCCCTTACTCAACATGCTTTGATGCCAAGTGTACCCAAGACTCCCCTAGTTTTGAGAGATCTCTTCAATTATTAAAAAACTAGAGTTTTATTCTCTATTTTCTTCCTAAATCCACCATTATGCATGCATACAAGCTTCAAAAATGTCTTATAAAATGGATCAAATAGTAATTTCATGGTCTTATTAGGTTTTCAACCGAAAATAATCATGCCACCTAATAGAATCCAATGACTTTGCAAACAATCAAAACCTAATTATCCACTTACTATTCCCTTAAAGTGCCTTATCCATAACCCCTAACTCATATTGCCACCAAAAAGTGGAATTACCACCAACTTTTACTACTAAACCAAGCCATAAAGTTTTAAATTGTTTTGTAGTATTTGTAGTATCAAAAGATAATTTATAGGCATACCGAAAAATCCTACCAAAATGAGACAAATTCCTACACCACTTCCAGCTTGTGAATAAACACCATTAAAATATAAGGTCCATAAATCATTTTTGAAAAATATGTTTTATTGTTGTTCAGATTCATCAATGGGTAGTAACTCATATGTACCAATTCCTATTTCAACATAAGTAATAGTAGGAGGTATAGAGTCAATAAGATTATAGACCAGTCTTCCCGTCAAATAAAAACAATTTCATTTCTAATTGTAACCCAAGTATTATCTTTTCCAACAAATGCTCTAGTTTATTTATACAAGTATCTACCCAAAAACATTTCATAATTGTTAAGAATATCTAGAATTTGAACGTTGGTCATAAATTTGATCCTTTTATCTTGTGAAATTTTAATCACAAGATCTCTAAACTTGCCTCAACTTTTTGTTTGATGTAAATCAAAATCTGTAATCTTCCTATTATATGTTTCATAAGAGATACATAATTGATCATAGATTAATTTTAGCATAATATTATTAGTTGCACTTGTATTTAAAATGTAGTTATGTATAATTTTATCATCAATTTTGATAGATACATAAAAAGGTGGTATGTAATCTTCAGGAGGATCATATATTTGACCAAAAACTACCAACTGATGTTGTTCATTATTTTTTTTCCTCTTGAAATCCTAAGACATACTTAGCATTTAGATTTGAATGGTCACATTTAATTTTTCAAGTTGTCTTGGCAAACTAATAGCTTTTAATAATGAAAATTATGCTTTTATAGTGGACAAGTCATCAATGATATTATAAGCCCCTACATTTGGATTATGTATATGTGTATAATTATTAGGGTTATAAGAAGTATATTGAGAGGTATTAAAACCTATGGATAAAGGATCATTATGTTTAGAATTCATTGTAGTATATTATTTGATGCATTATTCTATATATTCTTATCTTTATCTTGATTTTGAGAAGAGTTCTGATTATTTTTAGTTGTATTAGAATTAGAATGATCTTTTTGTCTAGTATTAGCAATATAACCGTTTATGGTTTTTGATTTAATATGAAGATTCACTAATCCCACACATGTTTATATTATTAGTTGAATCAATCAAAATACTTATTTCTTTGAATATATCTTTTGAATTTTTGAACAGCTATGTAGGTATTTGGATCATGGTCTAGTTCATAAATGTTGCAAAAAAGAACCTTTTCTTTATTTTTATTTTTTTTTAAATGATGACTTACCTATGTATATGGATTATCATTTAACTGCCACTTGACAGTGATCAGTTTGTTACTAATATTATGAATGACTTTTTAAAAAATTGCATTATCTGAAATTACACTTATTACAATTCTATCATTAAAACCAACTCATTTCAATTTTTTAATATTCTATACAAAAAGTTATAATTTCATCATAATCCATATCTTTATCATCAATGGCTATTTTATACTTTAAAGGTAAAGCATTATAAAAATATAATCTTGATAACTTTTTAGATAGTTTAACGTTAGGTGAAATTTTCTTACACAATCTAGTAAATCTACTTATGAACCCATAAATAGTTTCACCTGGATCAATTGAAATATAAACTAGTTCATTGACTAAATATAAATTTTTTTGGTTTACTGAAACACAAATCTAACCAATCTTCAATGTCTTTCCAAGTGATGATAACACTTTTTGGAAGACTAAAAAATGCTTGATATGCTTTACCTTCCAAAGTCTATGATAAAACTCTAAGAGAAATTTTTTTATTAACAATACCAAGATTAGTACAAACTAATTTGAAAGCATCTAAATGATCTCTCATGACTCACTAGGGCTTATAGAAAACTTAAGAACATTGAGTCCCTTTAATGAAGGTAACTTAACTAGATGGGCACTAATATTTATTAGATTTACATGAATCCAAAGATTGGCTAGGGGCTAATCAATGTCTTCATCTAAAGCATTGTCTTCATTAGTTGCTTTATCTTGATCTCTATTATTTTTAAGGCTTCAAATTAAATCTTGAACCCTCTATTGTTGTGCTTGTTCTTTGTCTATCTGAAGTTTCAACTATTTTAATCACTTGATGAAGTTGATTTATATTATGATCAGCAAGAGCAATAAAATCTTCAAGATGAATGGAATCTAAAAGAAAATGAATTCTAAGTCAAAGATTAACACATAAAACTTCTTCAGTCTCAAGTCTATTTCTATGATTATTCTCTTGAATATGATTTTTTATTTCACATGTAAGATTTGTGTGAATGTTAATAATTTATACTTCTTCTAATTATTCATTAAGTACTTTAATAATATGATGTAAATCATAAGTTTTATTGTACCAAGTAAAATGAGTCAGACTAAAAGTAATGTCAACCTGATCTTCAACAATATCAACTAAGGGTTGAATAATTGGGTGTGGACCTCCAATGGTCATAGACAACTAAAAATAAAACAAACAAGAATAAGACTTCTAAAATGTTCTCCAGTGGAGTTACCAAATTTGTCAACGATCAAAATTGTCACGTCAACGAATCATCCCTTTCACTTATCATGAAACTTAAAGTGGAATCATACCAGTCTAATAGTTAAGGTTTAAAAGATCACAAAAGATCTAAAAGATGTGTATGGGGTTTTAAATATTCTAGAAAAATAACAAGTACACCAAATATTGATCAATACTTAATTATAATTTTCAAAAACAATTATTCTCTTTAAATCAAACAAAGGAAAAAGATAAAAACATATATTCTAACTTATCTGATAGAAAAAACCTATGAACAAAATAATCTATTGAAATAAAGATTTATGTTCCTTATAAATAGTTTTATTTTATTCGAATTCTTTGGAATATTCATGTTTCACTCAAAAAAGATCAAATGAAAAGAAACAAATAGACCTAAAAGATGAGAACAAAATATTTCAATGAATACCAAAGAAAGAGATTGAGATAACCATTAACATAATCACACAAGACACTAAATCTTAGAAAGAAACAACAAACAACTAAAATGAATATTAAATATTAACCTAAATCTAAACTTAAAAATAAATCTAATCTGAAATCAAACTAAATAAAAGATTTAACAATATAATAAAACTTGATTTAGTCTAATGTGCAAATAAACTATAACAAAAACCAACTCTATTCTAAAAATTAAAATAATCCTAAACTAAAATAAACAAATAACTTAGAAGATAAACTTTAAAATTTAAGATTATAACATCTAAACTATCAAATAAGATCTAACTATTAAATAAGAAGGCTAAGGATTCAAGAAAACACAATAATCAAGTCAAATAAGAAAAACTAATTGATCTAAAATAGAACTAATTATTATATTAAATAATAAATAAGTAAAGTAAATAAGTAAAAGCAAAAATAAATAGATTGTGAGTCTTCATAAAAGAGTCATCTTAGCAAAGACAAAATAAATTTTATTGATAAATAATATTTTCAGTACATAAATCTTTGATATAACAACCAATACAATATGAATGCATCAACAACATATCACATAAAGTGAAGTATTCATCAATATGACTGTAAATCTATAATCATTATAAGATATTAAACCTAACAAATTTTAGATAATTATTTTATAAACTAAACATAAAACTTTGATATACATGTGTTAATTAAGCATATTACTTAATAGTTAGATAATGTGTCCTTATTTTATCTGTAAAAGTTGCTCTATCTCAGAAATGTTGCATAGAAAAGAGTATAATGATAAACTTTGAAGAAAATCAAAGTCTTCAAAAATACATGTGTAATGTTCCCCCTTCATATGTGACTTTGATCTTTTTTTATAATATTTTCCTCAGTATATGGTTGAGGGAGAAGTTATAACTAACTTTAGTTAGTTATTAGTTAATTCCTAATTAATTTTAATTAAGTCAATTAAATTTTAGTTATAAATTAATTTATTTAAGACTATTTAAAATAAATCTTAAGATCAAAATAAAATATCAATAGACCAAAGGGGACAAACTCTAAATGGGTGGGGGCCCTTAGACATCACAAACATATAAAATAAATATTTTATACAAAAACATTTAAAATAGCATAAGCAATTTAAATAAAAAATGTATACATCTAATATTAAACCATATGCATTATCTATAAGTTCATATGCTTGCATCAAAAATATATAATATCTAAAATATTTTAAATGACTATCAAACCACCATCAAAAAATGAAGTCTTAAACAATGTTAAAGCATATAAAGTATCTGAAAGTGTCAAAGCAGTATAAATAAACATCACTTAATATTTTACTCATTATAATCATAAAAAAATTCAATCAATAGATACCCCTTGTCAGTTAAATATTCTATAATTCATTATTATAGTAGAAAACTTTATCATCTTGACACCATCTTCATTATCTTCATCATCCACTTCTAGCTTGACTTTCTTAACCATTCTGGTGATAGTTGGAGAAGTTGAGGGACTTATCTCTCATCTCTTACAGTTAAGAGGCAATGACCTTTCTTCTTCTAGTAAATGATGAGGAAAATATACAAGATTCAATTTTGAACATATTTCAACTGGATTAATATGCTCATAATATGTAATTTTATAATTGAAAGGTACTAAGGCTCGAGAATGTAATTTGACAATCTATCATAAGTCATTTTCAAGCAAAGGTTGATGGTGTTATGGAGAATGGTGATAAATTGAATTATGTTTAGATTGTAGGGTTGTTTGCATATGTTGAGTTGAACCACTTATATTTTAATGTCTGAGAGGATGAGTTCTTCAATGAATCCTTCTCAATCCTTGATTTCCTCGAGTGTTTACAGGATTGAATGGCAAATCATCAAGAACATCCCAAAATACAAGATCTGAGACATCAAAATAAATTGACATATTGGTTCATCTATTAAAAGGTCTAGGTGAATTCCTACCAAACCTCTTACCTCAAAAATATTGTCCTTTAGGGGCGAAAACTGTGAGAAGATAAATCTTCTCTATTCTAACTCTGATCATTCCTCCATCTATTACCATGTAAATTATTAGGAGGAGGTGTCCAACCTGATATCTTCTAAAATATGAAATAAATCAAAAACCTTGATCACTTGTAATGAAATTGTTCTTAAATATATGTCAAATCCATATAAAATTATATCTTTAAATACATAAATTTCACAAGAAAGATTAAAATTTGAAAATAAATTCATCAACATTATTTTGCATGTCAACATATTATGATAAATGATTGAGAGTTTCTCTCATGAATTCAAAATAAAATAAACTCAACTCAAAATAAAACCAACTAATATACAAATTATGCTCAAAAACCTACTCATTTTCCTTAAGACACTTCAACAACTATGATATAGATATTCAAATTTTATATCTTTACAACTGACTATAATATCAAAATGAACTAAAGCATGACATTGCCAAACTAAAGAAAATAACTTCCTTATATCCATTTATAAATATATAACCAGGCTAAATCAACTGACTTTCTTCATTCCAAAAATGTTCATAATATGAAAATAAAAAGTTGAACAGAATAGATTCTTCTGTTGACCAATTTTTTGCTCCAGGCCAAAATCGTTCACCTTCTTTCTTCACTATTCAAAGACAGTTATTTCCAGGTTGCACAAGTTTAATGCCAGTGGTTCTCTGCTTGGTTCAACATGATTGTTTCAGTCATTTGGTTCAACTAGTTGGTTTATCAGCATTTGTTTTATCTCCTTTGAAATCCAATGGCCTTGTTCCATTTTGGTTCAGCAGCCTTTGGTTCAGTGGCTTTTGGTTCGATCTCTTGGTTCAAAGGTTCGTCGGCATTCAATGGTTGAACCATTAAACTGTTGAACCATTTTGGTTCAAAGGAAAAGTCTGTGGAAACATTCAAAGACCCGACAGCAGTCCGCAGGGCCAAGCGACCCGCCAAAGTATAAAAGGAAAAGGTGCCCGGGAGAGTGCTAGCAGAAAAGCGAAGCCACAGAAGAGATCATATGAAGGCCCGATAGTGTTGCGATGAGGACGGTGACATCCTGGAGAATGTCAAGTTTAGTAGAATAGTTTAGCCGTTGGTTTTCAAACACGACGGCCATATGAACGTCAACTTTCAAAAAGAGAAATGGCCATTTGTCTTCAAAAGCAAAGAAGTGCAAACCATGGACAAGAGCTCAAAACGCAGCGACCCACCAAGATGTTTGCCCTAAGGGCCGAATAAGCCAAATAAGACAAAATGGATGAAAACCAAAGCGATAAGCAAGGGATGAGTAAACAGTTAGTCCAAGTGGTGCCAACTAAAAAAGTGACTCTGGCAGGTGAAATAGTGCCAGCGAATTGATCTTTTGGGACGTAAGCAGCTAGCAGTGCAACTGGTTCCTCTGTTTCACATTAATGAGTAGACAAACCGTGTAAGTCATCTAAAAAAGAAGGGCAAATTTTGAGTAGACAAAGCAAACGGCTCATTAATGTTTTGAGCAACTTGTTTCTTTTCATGAATAAGAAATAGGCCACTTGTAAACAAGGAGCGCCAAATGAGCCTCCTTACCTTTCCATATATATTGCAAACTTGGTCATTTTGTAATCATCTTTTCACAATTTAACAAGGCACAGCCCTGCTAAAATTTCTACCTGAATCTATAAACATATATTTTTACCTCTTCTTGGATAGATATTATGTGTATGTCCTGAGTGTTGATTTGTGTTTAGTCATTGTCTTTTGATGCTCTCACAAGTCCAACACCAACATACCAGTCATCTAAAAGATGCCATCTATAGCTAACAGGAGAAGAGTTCTATTTTGGGGTACAAAAAGCAGAAGGGATTATCTACAGAGTGCCTCTTACAGCACCTTTGGTGAACCTCCTTTTTTTGTATTTTTCATTTAAACCTCCCTGTCAAATTTTGCAGACTATTTCTTCTGCCAAGGGTGAAGCGTATAAATGTGTTTGTCTAATTTTGAGAGTGGACGTGAGAAGGTCATATTGTTTTGGTGTATCACCTCCTTAGAGTAGGCTTGCTTTTCTTGCACTATCCTTTACCTTTTCATTACCCCCATTATATGTGTGTGTGTGTGTGTGTGTGTGTTTGTGTGTGTGTGTGTTAGCACTTACTGGAATGAACATGATGCATCAAAGGGAGCTAGCCCTTATCTAGAGACTCTCCCCTCTAGCTTCACTAGTCCCATAGGTGAGAGGGGAGTTTCCATTGTTGCATGTGGAAGGCAGGAGCTTGGCCTCCTGCCCACGGGTGCAATCCACTACATTAACAGTTTTTGGCACACCCAGTGGGACCCATATTTTTGATAAATCAGTAAGGTTGTAAGATTGATGCTGGTCCTATCACAACAATTTCAAGTTTTCCAACATCTAGCGACTCCACTGGTAAGAGCTTCATTTCTCTAATTAAGACCAGTTGCTTAACTTTTTATGCCTAAAGTCACCACAAGGTCTGCTTCAAGTGGGGTTCCTTTCGAATTCATTAAGTTACCTTTAAACTCTGCTAAAAGACTATGATTTGAGAAAACATGTCCTTATCCAGCAATCAATCCTCCTAGGCTTGTTATAAGAGACACAGTCGTAGCAGAACCCCAGTTACAGCTAATCCCAAACATGGCATTGCCTTTTGTGGCTTTTCGTGGTGAGAGCCCCTTGAAACTCCCACGCTATGATCCAATTTTGGGAATAGCTCTCAAGAATGTGCCTTATTTCAATGGAGTGGGGCCTATTATAGCCATTGAGCATATTAGGAATATTGCCAACCTTTGCAATATTCACAATGTAACAGAAGAATATATTGCCATCAGACTGCTAGCATTGTCTATGAAAGGCAAAGCCCTTGACTGGTACGAGACCTTGCCTGTGAATGCAATACATTCCTGGAATGAGTTGGGGACTCAGTTGATAGATCATTTTGGGGAAAAAAGTGATGACCTCTCACTTGCTGAGCAGTTGACAACCATAAAGAGAGCTTCACTCGAGTATATGCAAGACTTCAACACACACTTTCAAAAGACTTGGGATAGAATTCCCATCTTAGTAAGACCGACTCCTAGCTACACTTTCTTGTACTATTTAAAGGCATTAAATAGTGATATTGATGTGATGATCCAATCTATGGGAGGGCATATACTATCAGATGCTTACAACATAGCCATAGCCGCAGAAAATTGCTTGGTTCAGGCTGGGAAAATAGCCCCTAGGCCCCACATGCCAATTTTTCTAGAAATGCCACCTCCAATTCAGGCCCCTGCTCCCACATTAGCCCCTCTACCTAGCATAGAAAAACTAGATGTTGCTCCATCCAATGAGCTTCATGAGGTTAAGAGCCTATTGCAGAATATGTCAAATGAACTTGTAGCTATTAAAAGGCAACAAGCTCAAAATAGTAGACCAAATCAGGGATACCAGCATTATGGCCAAGCCCCTAGACCCCCTTTCCAAAACTATAATCAAGGATAGGGTCAACTCACTCAAACCAGACCGTTTCAAAACTACAACCCAGGCCCCCCTTCATCATCTAAGGCCATGGTGCCCGTTTAGAACAATCTAGTACAAAAGTAGCCAAGCTGTTCGACCATGGGATATGGTCAAGAACAGGCTGTTTACACAAATGAGATGATGAATTATTTCCAAAATGCAAACAACCAAATAGTTTCTCAATTTCAAATCCTTGAGCCTTCAATGCAACCCAGCACGAGTAGCAATCAGGCCTAGCCTGATTCCACCCTGATGAATCACCTAGAAGGGGAATTTTATTCAGTGAATTATGTGGACGTTGCAGACAATCAGGCTGATTGTGTTGCAGCCAACATGAGGTTCAAAATAAGAGCAATGATAGAGGCCCAAGCTACTACTCAGATGGTAGCAGTGCTTCCTCCATCGCATTCCAATTCAAAAGCCCCAAATTTTAGGCAGCCATCTATACCTTTAGCCCCTCAGCCTGCAGTCCAGCTTGGAATCAGTCCCAAAGAAAACCTGAAGGGAGGTAGTCCTCAAATCAACATAGTGGACTAGATGAAGAAGCTACACATGAACATCTCCTTGTGGGATTCATTGTCTCTTCTAGGCCAGAAGGACGTATTAAAGAAGGAATTGCATGAGCTGGATCGACAAGCTGTCCCAGTAAGCACTAATAACGTCTTAATGACAAATGGACAGCCTTCCACTTTAGGTCAGGTAAATAAGGAAGAGAAAACTTCCCTTTTCTATGTATCCTTGGTCATAAGGGATTTCTTGGTACACAATTGCATAATTGATAGCAGGGCCAACACCTCAGTGATGCCCAAGTGTATTGCTGACAAGATGGGACTGAAATATGAAGAGATGAATAAGGAAGTCCTGTAGTTATATGGGATGCCTACAAAAATAGTTGGAATTTTGAAGGGTTTAAGCTTGACATTGCATACTTGCCCAACCTTCTCAATTCCCCATAATATAGTGGTAGCAGATGTTCCTCCTTATTTCACAATTTGTTTGTCCAGGGACTTCACATCAAAGATAGGTGGCTATCTAGCAGCAAATTGGTCATATCTAGTTTTCAAAACCAAATATGGGACCAAGGTAAAAATTGAATCTGAGCCACTCTACAAGGACCATCTAGAGCCATATTCACCCAAGGTAGCAAACGTCAGTTACACCATTATCGACCCAGAAGAGTCTCAGATAGACCAATCTCTGTCTTTTGCTCTTGAAGGAGTCACAGACTTACTCTTGGATGAGTGGGGAAATGATAATTTCAAACATGATCCTTACAAGTTTATAGAGGAGACAGACCTTGGAGTCTATTGCATGCATGAAGAAGGCACCTTCATGCCAAATTTAATGAAAGCAAGCAAAGAAGACCTTGGCCTATGGCAGCTATGTTTTGATGGTTCCAGAAGTAAGCTAGGTGCTAGAGGTGGGGCGATGTTGGTCTCCCCCTCAAAGGAAAGGTACTTTTCAGCTATTTGTCTCCAATTCTCTTGCACAAGTAATGTTACAAAATACGAGTCTCTTATACATGGCCTAGAATGGGCAAGAAAAAGAGGGATTAAGGAGTTGCAAGTGTTGGGAGACAGCAAGATGATTGTAAATAAGGTGAGAGGCCTCAATCTGACCAAGAATTCCTTGCTGAAGTCTTACAAGCATAGGGTCTGGGATTTGTTGGAGGATTTCCTCACTTTCAATATCATTTCCATTCCCAGAGAGAAAAACAAACAAGCAGATAGGTTGGTAGCAATTGGCACCCAATTTGACATTTCAAAGGAAATAAGCTGAGACTGTGGTTCACGCCACTTGAAAGTGGTGGTTCGGCCTTCTGTCCCGGACAACATTGCAAATTGGCAGGTTTAAAAAAGTGACTAGCACATAGCTTTTTTCTTACAGAAAGAAGCTGAATTCGCAACACATAATCAAATGAAATTGCAGCAGCAATACGGCAACCAGATTGTTCAGTTGAAGAACAATAAACTCCCTAAAGGGCTAGTCACGCTTGAAAGCATCTTCAATAGAGATGACCAATTAAGAAATGGCAATGCATGCATCACAGCCAAATAAGAGAATTATGAAAGGGTTGAAATCTTCAAGGACAAGCTGCTTGCACTTGGAAAAGTCTACACATTTCAAAAGAGGTAGGCTTTTATTTTGCTGTGTCAGGAGTTCTCTAATGTCTTTGCTTGGGATTACAACGACTTGAAGGGTTTCAACCCAAGGCTTGCCCAGCACACCATTGAATTAGAAGAAGGTGTAAACTAGTCACATAGAAGCAAAGACCTGTCAATTTGACAATTAAGCCCCTCATCCAGAGGGAATTGGCCAAATTGATTGAGTCCAAAATTATTTTTCCAATCAAGCATTCCTCCTAGATGGCCAACCTTGTTCCTATTAGAAAGAAGAATGGGGAGATCAGACTATGTGTTGACTTTAGAGACCTTAATAAAGTCTCTTTAAAAGATCATTATCCCCTTCTGAGCATGGAGTGGATCCTTCAGAAGGTAGCAAGTAGCGAGCGTTTCTCCCTCCTGGATGGTTATTCAGGGTATAATCATATTCTAGTGTGAGGTTGTGATCAGCACAAAATAGCCTTCACTACTAAATGGGGAACGTTTGCCTACAAGAAGATGTCTTTTGGGATATCTAATGCTGGTGCTACCTTTCAGTGAGCCATCGACATGGCTTTTGGAGGCTTAATGAACAACAATGTGCTGGTCTACCTTGATGATGTGACGGTATTCTCCAAGAAAGTGAGCCAACACATAGAACACCTCAGGCAGATTTTTGAAAGATGTAGGGAGTTTGGCATCTCTCTTAATCCAAAGAAGTGTGTGTTCGCTGTTCATGAGGGAAAACTCCTTGGCCACATTGTGTCCAAGGAGGGCTTATCTATTGACCCTGAGAGAGTTTGCTCTATCCTGGAGATGTCCCTACCAAAACACAAGAAAAGCCTACAGAGTTTCTTTGGAAAAATTAATTTCATTTGGAGATTCATTCCAAATTTTGTAGAGATAGTCAAGCCACTCACCCCTATGCTGAGGAAGGGTGAAGAGTTCAAGTGGACAGCTCAAAGGAAAGATAGCTTTGAGGCCATCAAGTAGGCCATAACCCGGGCTCCCACTTTGATTAGCCAAGACAACAGCAAAGACTTCAACCTCTATACTTTCAGCAATGAAGAGGTGATATCCGCCACGCTACCCAAGCTAACAGTGATGACCTCGAACAGCCACTTGCTTTTTTTAGCCAAGGATTAGAGGATTTTGAAGTCAGGTACATGTATGTAGAGAAGCAAGTCTTGGAAATAGTGTGGAGCCTGAAGAAATTCAAGCATATGTTGTTTAACAGTAGGATTCACCTTATGGTCCCACATCCTAGAGTCAAGGATTTCTTGACCAATCGAGACCTGAATGAGAACAGGGCAGGGTGGATTACCAAAGTGATGGAGTATGACGTAGATATTACGATCGCCAAGCTAGTGAGGGGAAGAGGCCTGTGCGAGCAGCTCGTTGCAGACTTAAAGAAAGAAAGGGAAGGCAGCTTGTTAATTCACGATGCAACCACTGCAGAGGAACTAGCTGTTATAAAGGATTGGATGTTGGACCTAAGGTGTTTCCTTACTACTGGTGAGTGCCCACAAGATCTTGATTAGACCAGAAGAAGGTATTTTAAACTCTAGTCTCTCCCTTATGTCTTGGTTGATGAAGTATTGTTTAGGAGGGACTTCTATGGGGTCCTCTTAAGGTGCATTGACCCAAACCAGGCTGATAAGGTATTGGCTGAGTTCCATGATGGGCCAGCAGGTGGTCACTTCACTCCTAGAGCTACGACAGCAAGGATAATGAGAGTTGGCTATTTTTGGCCTACTCTTTTCAAGGACACCCATGCCTGGGTAAGAAAGTGCCAGAAATGTGCACTTTTTGATGGAAAGCAGTGATTAGCTACCATGCCTCTACAGCCCATTCAAGTTGAGCAACCATTCATGCAGTGGGGCCTAGATTTCATAGGGATGGTCAATCCTCCCTCCAGTGCTAGGCACAAATGGGTCCTGACTGCTATGGATTATTTCACCAGGTGGGTGGAGGCCATCGCTCTAAAAGAGGTGAATGAAAGTGTAGTCCTGGAGTTCTATGAGGACTTGGTAACAAGATTTGGGGTCCCAGCCACCATAATCTCAGATAATGCCTTGGCTTTTTTGGGAACCAAAACTAATGAATGGGTGCTAAGGTATGGCATATACCTCAGCACTTCATCAAACTATTATCCATAGGGGAATGGGCTGGCTGAGTCCACCAACAAAAATTTGATCAAAATCATAAAGAGGACCATGGAAGAAAATCAAAGGACTTGGCATGCCAAGCTAAAGATAACTCTATGGGCTGACCGAATTACTCCGAAGAGAGCAATCAAAAATTCTCCATATATGCTCGTATATGGAAGGGAAGCTAGGCTTCCCATCTCACTTGAATTACCAGCATTGGATCTCACCCACTAGCTACAATTTGAAGAAGGAACCAGCATGGAGGTGAGGCTGTGTGAGCTAATGGAGCTCCAAGAGGTGAGGGACTGGGCTATGGCTTCTATGACAAGTCACCAACAGCAAGTAAAAGGGCACTTTAACAAGAAATCTTTGTCAAGAGATTTCTCTAAAGGAGACATTGTCCTGAAATGGGACGAAGATTGAGCTAAGCCCAGAAAACATGCAAAATTTGACGCCTTGTGGAGCAGCCCTTACATAATTACTCAGTGCAAGAAGCATAATGCGTTCTAAATTTCCAGGTTGGATGGAAAAGAACTACATATCCCAGTTAATGGGATACATCTGAAGCGTTGCCATTGATTTTTGGGTTCACTTGTACATATTTTCCCTTATTTTCTTTCTTATTTTCCCTAAGTGTTGTTGCATAAGTAGTAGTTTTCTTAGTCTTGTGTATGCTTTCTTTTCCTCAGAGGTAGATCTACGTGACTGGTTCTAAGTTTTGACAGAGCTATTGTTGGTTTTCAAAGTTACTATTTGACTCCATGCCCAATGGATTTTCAAGGCAAATGGTCTTTAAGCATAGCAGGCACACTTCCCCTATGAGTCGCCAGTCTGTTGACCAATTTTTGCTCCAGGCCAAAATCGTTCACCTTCTTTCTTCACTATTCGAAGATAGTTGTTTCCAAGTTGCACAAGTTTAATGCCAGTGGTTCTCTACTTGGTTTAACATGATTGTTTCAGTCATTTGGTTCAACTAGTTGGTTTATCAGCATTTGTTTTATCTCCTTTGAAATCCAATGGCCTTGTTCCATTTTGGTTCAGCGGCCTTTGGTTCAGCAGCTTTTGGTTCAATCTCTTGGTTCAAAGGCTCGTCGGCGTTCAATGGTTGAACCACTCAACCATTGAACCATTTTGGTTCAACAGTTTTGGTTTAAAGGAAAAGTTCGTGGAAACATTCAAAGACTCGGTAGTAGTCTGAAGAGCCAAGCGACCCGCCAAAGTATACAAGGAAAAGGTGCCCGAGAGAGTGCTAGCAGAAAAGTGAAGCCATAGAAGAGATCATATGAAGGCCTGATAGTTTTGCAATGAGGACGGTGACATCCCAGAGAACGTCAAGTTTAGAAAAATAGTTTAGCCATTGGTTTTCAAACATGACAACCATACGAACGTCAACTTTAAAAAAGAGAAATGGTCGTTTGTCTTCAAAAGCAAAGAAGCGCAAACCATGGAAAAGAGCTCAAAATGCAATGACCCACCAAGATGTTCGCCCCAGGGGCTGAATAAGCTAGATAAGACAAAATGGAGGAAAACCAAAGCGATAAGCAAGGGATGAGTAAATAGTTAGTCAAAGTGGTGCCAACTAGAAAAGTGACTCTGGTAGGTGAAATAGTGCCAGCGAATTGATCTTTTGGGACGCAAGCAGCTAGCAGTGCAACCGGTTCCTCTATTTCACATTAATGAGTAGACAAACCGTGTAAGTCATCTAAAAGAGAAGGGCAAATTTTGAGCAGACAAAGCAGATGGCTCATTAATGTTTTGAGCGACTTGTTTCTTTTCATGAATAGGAAATAGGCCACTTGTAAACAAGGAGTGCCAAATGAGCCTCCTTGTCTTTCCATATATATTGCAAACTTGGTCATTTTATAATCATCTTTTCACAATTTAACAAGGCACAGCCCTACTAAAATTTCTACCTGAATCTATAAACACAGATTTTTACCTCTTCTTGGATAGATATTCTGTGTATGTCCTGAGTGTTGATTTGTGTTTAGTCATTGTCTTTTGATGCTCTCATAGGTCCAACACCAACACACCAGTCATCTACAAGATGCCATCTATAGCTAAAAGGAGAAGAGTTCTATTTTGGGGTACAGAAAGCAAAAGAGATTATCTACAGAGTGCCTCTTACAGCACCTTTGGTGAACCTCCTTTTTTTTGTATTTTTCATTTAAACCTCCCTGTCAAGTTTTGCAAACTATTTCTTCTGCCAAGGGTGAAGCGTATAAATGTGTTTGTCTGATTTTGAGAGTGGACATGAGAAGGTCATCTTGTTTTGGTGTATCACCTCCTTAGAGTAGGCTTGTTTTTCTTGCACTATCATTTCCCTTTTCATTCCCCCCATTATATCTATATATACGTGTGTGTGTTAGCACTTACTGGAATGAACATGATGCATCAAAGGGAGCTAGCCCTTATCTAGAGACTCTCCCCTCTAGCTTCGTCGGTCCCATAGGTGAGAGGGGAGTTTTCATTGTTGCTTGTGGAAGGCAAGAGCTCGGCCTCTTGCCCACGGGTGTAATCCACTGCATCAACATCTTCATATTATGAATAAACCCTTATCTGAAAATAGTGATATTTCCTTTATCAAAGCTTGTATGTAAGAAAAAAAACCATCACCTAAATAAAAAATATGTGTTTTCTTTTAGAACAGTTTCACTATCTTCAACTTTATACACATAGAAACTAATTCTTAATTGAAAATCCGACATTTTCATGTAAAACCAATTTGTTATATCCATATGCCATTAACATTTACAAACCAAACTAGACAAGAACTATCATAATTTATGTCCAAAACCAAATACTTATTAAAACAAAAATCAATGAATTGACTCTCTTTACCATTTCTAACTACTATTAAAAAATTTAAATGAAAAAGATAGATTACATGTTTATATACAAAACCCAACATAAATTGTAGAAAAGTTCAGACATGCATTGTTTGTGTCTCATACAATTTTATCAATCACCATTAAACTATCATATTAACTTGCCAAAACCTGATATCAATTTGAAAACAAAAAAATATCATGCAACTTTTGACTTATTATTCCAAATTTACCAACCATCAACAAAACCCACATCTTTGCCAAATGTTAGTCAACCCAGAAAGCTAAAATCCATCTTATACTTTTTATAACCTCATTAATCAAATAAAACATTGCATGCACCAAAATGTTTTCAAACCAATAAACAATACACAGTTTGTTTGCATTTATCATCTAGATAAAACCTCATAACCAAATAAACAAATACAATACGCAATCCAAATCTACATTTTATTTTCCAAATAAAACTCAATAACTAGACATTGCATGCTTAGACCAACAAAACTTCACTACAAAATTTATAGAATCAAATAAATCAATGCATGCATCTTAATCATATTTAATAAATAACAATTCACAATCAAAGTCTGCACTATTTTCCAGATGATACTTATAACCAAATTGTGTGCTCAAACACTAATAACATCACAAACTCCTTATGCATTAATATATATTAATTCATCAAATTTTTCTAAATCATATGAATATATATACTAAAAGTGATAAATTCTAAAAACCTTATCCATTCTGTAATTTTACAAATTTTCCAAATGCTCTCCTTGCTTCTAGAATGTCACTTCTTCTCAAAGCTTACTAAAGAATGGAAATGAATCAAATGAAAATGCCTTTTGTATTATTCTAAACCACATTAATTTCCATGGCTTATGTGTTTCAATTACATTGGTTGTCAACTTTGTCAGTACCTTACCGCCAACCCATCCAATTCCTTTAACAAATTCGGCTAAGTTAATCATGACTAATGTTACCACCAAATATATTACTAAATCGATTTAAATGATGCATGTAACTTAGGCTTAAATGCCATAAAATTCATAGGATAAGCTCAATCTCTTATGTAATCACCATATCTCCAAATCATTTAAACCACAAAACTACTAGCTTACATGATTTAAGACCTTTACTTCAAACTCAAGGTAGCTTTATTACCTAGGTTAACATTAGATTTCAGTCCACCACCTTAGTCCTTAGTACCATTGCCACCTACACCTAGTACATTTGACATTTAGGTTTAAAGTTTCAATCCACAAACATTCAACCTTCAGGTCTCAGTTTCAAAAATTTAGGTTAAAAAATAATTAGATTTAAATATAATTCAAACCTAAATCATTCAAAATTTATATGTTTGATTTATATATCAAAATATATCACAAATTAAACATGATTTAATATAAATAATGTTAATAATAGATCCTTCAACATATAACCTCATCGTCAAAATTATCATTTTATCAATCAATTTGTGCATTAAACCATAAATGCGTAGGAATTGACCACTTAACATTGCATTCACTTGATCAAACAATTATTCGCCTACCAATTATGTTCATACTGAATATTGTTATTAAATCCACTTAATGATTTTGAAACCACTTATAATTTTGATTAATAATTTCATTAAATGCAGTAGTCATAATAAAAATTTGACATAATAATGAATATTCAAATGATGCAATGAACTAAGACCCCCTGTTAACAGTTTTAAATGTCACAACATAAGCCATCAATACAACAAAATGACTTAAACACTTGATTTTAAAAAATAAAAAGAGGGAGTGTCTAAAATAGGCACAACATGGTGGTCAAAGAATGATCATATCGAACAAAACTTGTAAAATTTAGTTTCAATGTCATGGAGAAGTATTCATAAGCTTAAGAAACAAGATTTGTGATGGAAATTTAGAAAAAAAAACTATGGGATCCCATTAATCAAATCTAGTGTGAGATGGATAGGAATGAAAAAGATGGATTGAATTTTTAAGTGAGTTAGCAATAGATGAAACTAAACCCAACCAAATTTGATTTTGAGTCAAAATGTATGGTCATGGTACTATTCATATAGTTCAATAAAGTTGAGCCAAATGTATCAACCTATTTGATGTAGTTGGTGACATAAAAAAATCAAAATTATAATGTATTTACCTACTTGATATAGTAGAATTAGAACTAGATAAATAATTAGATGATACTAAGTTGCATGATACAATAGAGGCAAAATTAAGTAAATATGACTATATTGTGGTGGATAATATAATTAAAATAGAATCGATCAAAGAAACAGAATATACCAAGTTGTCTGATACATTTGGACTTGAAAAAAGAGACTATATTCATCAAACTTATATAGTAGGAATCGAGGTGGTCAAAAAATAGATTATATTGAGTTAAACAATATAGTAGTAAAAGCATAGAACTGTACTAAGCTACCATATCTAGTTATGAAAGTAAGGAACTCTACTATATTAACTAATACAATATGATATACATAAGACTATACTAGGGTTTTTGATACAATCAAGATATTATAAAGTACATAAATAATTATTTATTTGCATCCAATAAATGAAAAATAATGCAAAGGATAGTGATGCAAGAGCATCCTTCAAAGGATGACATCTTTTGTGTTTGTATGAGAAAATTTTGATTTCATCAGATGTTTTATGTTTAATAACCATGTTTAGGGTGTTAATAGTCTTTGTGTACACGTTTTAATGTTTTCCAAGTGTCTATAGGTGCTTAGGTAGGATACAATTCAAAATTGGCATTTTCTTGCCAATTTGCATAATTTGAATTTTTAAATAATTTTGTCTAGTTTAGGTCTTATAGGAGGATTTGAAGGAGTATTCAAAGTTCCAAATGGTTAGTGAGACTCATTTAATACACCATGTGTCTATACATGGGTCTTAATTCACACATGTATGGAAAATCAACCCTGATTTTTGTGCTAATGTGCAAACTTGCTTATTAGTGATCGTTGGAAAAGCAAAAGTGGTTATAGTAGTTATAGATGATATAAAACATGTAAGTTTTTGTGTTTTATTCAATTAATTTTGATTCATTTAAATTCAATAATTTTTTTAATGGATTTCCTCATTTTTTTTAAAAATTGTCTACATTCCCTATTTCTTGCATATGTGCATTGGAGGATGATTGTATGTGATTGCTCAAAGAAGGAAAACTCAATAAAGATATGATTCTGAGGTTTATAATGTATTTGGTGAGTTTTTTATATGTTTATTTAACATTCTTAATCATTTTTTAATTTATTTCAATGTCTTTTGCAAAATTTCAAGATCACAGGCTGTATATATCCTATACTCTGTGTTGAGTAAGACATAATAAATTCTGTATATAAGGAAGATTTGTATGGAAATTTGAATGAAGAATAGAATGTTTATAAATAACTTTTTAGATATGTTTAATAATATTTCTATCAATATTCATTTTTACTAATCATATATTGCTTGTGGTAATAGTTCAAACCCTATGATAGTTTATGTTTATACACACAGTCAAGATAAGTTCTTGAGACAAATATGGAACAGATATGTGAAGATTAGATTATATTGATTATAAAATTTTTGTGGGGATAACATATATCTTAACCATCTCTCATAGTCATTTTAAATTTTTTTTGGAACAAAATACCTCAATATTTTTACTCTTAAACCCTACAGATTGTGATTGTATGCATAGTGAAAGCAAAAACATAGGTTATTTGTTGATCAAAGGATTCAAGGTAGAAAACTAATGATGTAAGAACTTGGAGAATTATTTTTAAGACCCAATACAAGTGTCATAGTGTTTTGAAATTGTATTTGTGTCATAAAATATCTTAATTCTCCCTCTCTAGCTCATGCAAGCTTAGTTAACCCTGAACCAGGGTTTTGAAACAAAAATCCATTTATATGAGGTTTCCACCAATGAAAAACCTTAAAGTTTTATAATTTGATAGGATAGTTTTTTTTATAAGATATTATTAATTTTTTGTACTGATTTGGTATGGTGGAGTATGGTTTAGGGCAATTGTGTGTGACTAGGTGTGAGAAAAGCCTAATTAGGCCTATACAGAGCCTTAAAAGGGCTAGAAAAAGACACTTTTTAGTATAGATAGGATCAAAAACTTGAGAGAGAGAGAAAAATATATAGTGTGCCATAAAATTTCATTATTTTCACAAAACTAATATGTACATGATCGTACAAAGAAAATTACCTAAGAAAAGGCTACAAAGAACCCTGGCAAAGTGAGAGAAATGTGTATGTTGAAAGAAGGTGAACTAAGGAGTTTTGTAGCTTGGTTAAATGGTATAATAATATTATCAAGAGAATGATAAAGATTATAAAAACTATTAAATATTTATTAATATCTTGAATCATTAATGAACATGTGAACTCATGAACCTTTGGCAAAGAGTTATGTATTGAAACAAGAAACAAGTGGTGATTTTATTTATCTTTTCCTATGCATAATTTGGTATCAAAGATTAGGAACTCTTGGGAAGGTAGTAATACAATATTTCATCCAAATTATGATGAGAAATTTTAGCCAAAAAAAGGTTGTAAGTAGTTGATGCATTGGTAGTTTAGATAAAGAACTTGCAGGTAAGGTTACAAGCCATGGAGTTGGCTCAGAGGAGAGAGATGAACAAGGGTGATATAAGTGAGGGGCAGGATGAGGTTATTCATGAAGAAGTATTATAGGAAGGAGATAAAGGTATATTAAAAGATATGTTTATAAGAGTATTCCTTGGAGTGACATCAAAACCCAAGATGGAGGTGTCAATATATGAGGGCAGTCTCGACGTTGAAGAGTTAGTTGATTAGATCACAACTATGAATAAAAAATTTGATTAGGAAGAGGTGAATGAGACTAAAAAAGTGAAGTTTGTATTAAAAATTATAAAGGTTCATGCATCCTTATGGTTAGATTATTGGCAATTTTGTCCCACATATGAATCTTTTGCAAAGAGGAAGATACACATAGATTTTCATGGTGCTTGAACATTCAGAAGCATAGACATAGTTTCATAAATGTAAAGAATTCATCAACAACTTGAAATAATGATCAAAGGATGAATTATGAAAGTTTAAGGGCTAGACCATCGTCATAATGTCATACAGAAGTAATTATGGATCAATCAACTTGAGCACTTAATATCTCCACCTGAGAGGCTTCTGGGACTATTGTATCAAATGGATTTACTCCTTCCAGCTTCATGTGAATCTCCTATAAATTTATGACCTCCATGTTTCTTTCACTTCAAGATCCAAGATTTAAAATTTAGTCAAAAAACATAAGACATTAACGTGAACATCAAGTTAAAGCTCAGGCAAAAATTTGCTTGTGATTAAATTTGGCATCTTGCAAGACATCAATCACATTCTACAGAATGATGAATGATGATCATGTGAATATCAAATTTAAAGATAGAGAAAGACAACCCTTTTGAGGTTAAATTTGATGATCATGCAAGCATAAAATGACATCTCATAGATCATCAATTTTAAGATCATGAAGTAAACATTAGGGTTTAAATAATTGGTCCTAGCAAGATCAACAGTCCTCACTTGATTATACATCTCAATCCAAGGACATGAGATGAGTTAAATAATCAAAGAGCTCAAGAGGTCAACACATGGGACAAGCACATGGAGCTACAGATTAATAGCAAGATCCTGAGGATTAATGTGTATTTTCCAAGTGGCATTAGTAGGGATAAGGTTGAAAATTCAAAGGTGGATCTGAGGGCTCGTGCTTATTCATATCTAGAAGATCCAATAGAGTGAATGAGAGTCAATGTGTCAATGAGCCAAGCTGGATTTCGACAGCTAATTAGTTTAAAGATGAACCCAAGGGTTTTTTATGGAGGTCAAGAATCCATTTTTTGACCATGGAAAGTAAGGTTTTATAGGTTCTTCTTGATTTAATTGAAGCTCATTCAAATTCCACAGAGCGGTCCAACTGATGCAATCAAGTATGAGGAACAAAAGGGACTACCATTGAAGCTTAATGTGGACGTCTAGTTTGACTTTTTATAGCTTGCAAGGTTTGTTCTTGTGACCCTATTCACTTTTCTAAATTAAATACCTAGTTTTGATAGACTTTTGGCTCATGTAGAGACTTAATTAGAGTCTAGAAGATGTTATATGGTCTATGGGTCTATTTTAATATAAGGACTATAGGAAAACCAATGTCCTTAGATTAGTTTTCCATTTATATTATATCTATAAAAATGGAGCAGGTATGTGATAAATGCAAAAGGGGATCATCTATTGATGTCACCCCATCATCATCAAAGCAAGTACTCCACCATTCAAGGTATGGCATGATTGTAAGTATCAATATTCCAGGATTTGATCCTCATGATCAGGGAAAGTGAACTTAGAGTTATGAGATGGTGAGCTGGTACTTAGAGAGGCAATTAAGGGCATTATTTTCATTAAAACAAACTTTGGCACTATGTATAAGAAGCCCTTGTCTTTTATTAAGATCCCTCGGCTAATGAGAGGAGCTTAATGATTATCGAGATAACATGAAATCTATTTATTGAATAAGGCACACAAAAATTAAGGAAATCAAAGGCTACCACCTCACTCCTTGATTTGGAGGTCTTTCCTCCACTCTGTGAGTGCCAAAAGCCCCTCTCTCTTACTTCCCTTCTACTATATGTATAGCCTTAGATCTATTATTTTGGATCCCTCTCTTGGGCATGACTAGACTCTTCCAAGATTGAGCCTTGTAAACTCTTGAGATAAATAAGATGTCTATTTTCAAATTTAAGGATATTAGCCTAGTGTGTTTATGTTATTTTGATTTTCATAAGTGGTAGAGCCTTCTCCCTTGCCAGGTGTTGATCTCACCTAACTGGTAGATTGTCTAGTTATGCAAGTTATGTTTAGTGTTCGATGTCATTTGATTGAATCCAATAATGGATATGTTGACTAGATTAGTGCCTTGAAAAAGGCCTCTCCATCATCCCCTTAGGTTTTACTCACTTGATGAACCTCTACATGAAATGTTGATGCATGATAGGCATTTGGATTCATATATCCCATTATTTATTTTTGTCTCACTAGTGTTTTAGAGTCTCAAGTATGAGTGGATAGACAATATTCATGGTGTATTAGCACAAGTTAGATTAGGTTTTACTTTTGCAACTCCTTTTCCCTTTTCACCCTAACTAGTTTTAGGTTTTAGAAGTAAGGTCCAAAATGATGCATCAAAAGAGCTAGCCTCATTAAAAATCCTATAGGTCTAGTCTATATATGGGCAACCCATAGCCTTAAACCATTCCCATGTTAGTCTAGGTTTGAAAATAGGAAATGAACTTTCCTCCTTTTATCTAGGGTGTAACCTGGAGTGCTAACAGTTCTAGCACATTCGATGGGATAAAGGTCCAAAAGAAGAGGAAGATTATTGGTGTGTCTTTCCTCTATCAGCTTTTAAAAACAAGCACATTAACACCAATGGCGACTCCAAATAAAGCTTTTAGTTATGAGTAGACCAAGTATGTCTCAATGAAGTTTCTAATCAGTTTTTTGCATCTCATTTGATGTATAAGGTCAATATGAACATATATGGTGGTTAATCCTATTATCCACCCCCTTATCAGTAACCCAATATGATCCTCATGATCCATATGAGTCTTATCAGCCCTACCATTAGCCCTATCAAATCTATGAGGAGCCTTGTCAGGTTTCTCATGATCCTTATCATCAAGGATATTACCTTGATCCTTCCTATGGATATCAAGCCCATCATAATATTGATCCTCATCAACCCTATCATGAGCCATCTATACCAACACTTAAGTAGACTTTGATAAGCCTTAACAATCATGCACTAGAGTTGTGCTCCCAAAATTATTATGGCCAAGATGTCCCTACTCACCAGTTCCATCATGTGAAAGAGTCATTACAGTGAATAAAAAAGGATGGGCACCTATTGAGAGAGCAAACTGGAACAATCTCATAGGTGAGATGATGGATGTAGGAGGTTACATTCAAAAAATTGATAACAAGTTAAAAGGCCTTGAGGAACAATAAGTCCAACCTCACCAACCTTATGTACCTACATATACACCACCTCAACCTTCTTATGTGTCACCCATTCCTCCTCAAGAGGCCATTTAAAGAAACCCTTTGAATGTTTCAAGTTCATGTGTTCCTCAGGCATTTCCTTCTTATAAATCTATCTAAGGGATCTATCAAATAAATGAAGAGCTTGTTGTGGAACAACCTATTATTTGGGTCCAAGACCCCATCATTCCTCAAGAACCCCTTATCAAGTCCTTCAAGGTTATAAGCTAGAATCATGGGGTGGGCAAAGTAATGCAGATCTAGAATTGAGATCCCAAGATAAATAAGGATATGAACCTTTGAAACCGCCCTCGTCACTCTTCAAGAGTGTTCTTGTGTTCTTAACCACCTTAAAGAGAAGATATTCTAAGACAATATTGATAGGAAAATCAAAGAGTTGGAGCTAAAGACAAGGAGGGAGGAGGAAGATTAGGATCAAAAGGCTAAAGAGAGACCTCAGTCTTTCCCATCTAGGAACCAAGTCATGTATTCAATCAAACCCAAAGTTTCTCAATCCCCACCCCTCCATCCTCAAGAATCTAGGTCATTTCCATCTTGGAATTCCATTCAAAGCGGTGGGCAAAAGGAGGAGGTGGTGAATATTGAAGTTAGATAAGATACCTTGCATCTTTCACTCCTTTCCCCTCAAAATCCCAAAGCCTTTCCTTCATGGAGATCCATTCAAGAGGCAAAGGATTAGAAAGAAGAGGCGATGATTATCCAAGAAGAGCAACTTAAAGATCAAAATTAGGTATTTATGGACTAGTCATTAGACCTATTTCATCTCCTTGAATATTTCCAAGGGTTAACCATGCCACTCTTAGAGAAAGAACCTCTCCTTTTATGAGGTGAGTGAAGAAGTTATGATCGAGATTAATGATGTTCATGAAGATGAGAAAGAGGTTTCAAGTTGTAAGAAGGTTCCCTCCATTCCCAAACCCATCACATCTCATCCTTCACATCAAACCCATGATCCTATCCATCAACCTTCCACCTTCCCCTTTCTTAAAAAATAACCTATATTGAGGGAAGAAAGTGAAGAGGAAAAGTCTCGAATCATGGTAGATCAAGAAGATGTCATGAGTGACTAAGAGGAAGAAATCACCATAGGGACTCCTCTTGGTGAATAAAAGATCAACTCAAGCTTCTTGAATGAAGAGAAACATATGAAAGATTATTATACAACTGTACATGAGAAGGAATGTACTAGCAAAGATGAAGGATAGAATTTTCAAGTCATTCCTTAAAAGGTTACAGTCATAGGGGAATCTCTTAAAACCAAGGTGAAGGTTGTTGTTCTTAGAAATGATTCAATACCTCAACTTGATCTTGAACCACTCTCAACATATTAGCAGTAGTAGGGGGATCTCTTTCATGAAGAATTTGATGATTTTGTAGTTATTGATGAGGAGAATAAGGTCACTTAAGGTGTTGAAAGACCTCAGGGATAATGCTTGGATAAGGTGTCACTTGCAGGGATTATAGCTGATAAGCAGTATGAGAAGGATCCTAAAGAACAAGATCAATTTATCTTTGTTGGTGACTGGTTTTTTATTAATTACTCACTCTAGAAGATGATAAATAAGTGGGTAGGAAAAAAGAGTGTCTCATTAAAGGTCATGTTTAGTAAGTATCATGTTCTATAACTTATACCATCTCTTAAACTGGGTGAGTCTCTAAATTTCCCTTTTGATCCAAGTGGATCATGCTTTATCATGGTTAGTTAGGTTCCATGTACATTTTAGGATAGTTTCATTCAAATTACTCTAAGTTTTGCTTTAGAACATTTATTTATTGTCCCTATTTTATGTTAGTTTCCTTTTCAATAAGTGCCTTGGGCACTCTATTCTTTTATTCCTTTTGGTCCTTGTTGTTAGAGCAAGATTAGCAACCAGTGTTGGATTCAGGTCAACATGTTGGAACCAAATAGATATTCCATGCCTAATGGACTACACATGGCACATGGTATGGGTTATTTTGCATAGGTAGGCATGCAATCCTTATGAGTCCCTAAAGATGTTGGCCATTTTGGCCCACATATGAAGCTTTTGCAAAGAGGAAGTTCCAAGTATATTTTCATGGTGCCTAAGCATTTAAAATCATATACCTGGTTGCACAAATCCAAATAATTCATCATCACCTTGAAATAATGATCAAAGGATGAATTATGTAAGTTTAAGGGTCAAACCATCGCCAAGATGTCATGCAGAAGTAGTTATGGACCAATTAACTTGATCACTTAATATATCCATCTAAAAAGGCTTTTGGGACCATAAAATTAAATGGGTTTACTCTTTTTGGCTTCATCATCATCTCCTTCAAATTTGGGACCTCCATGTTTTTCTCACTTCAATATCCAAGATTTCAAACTTAGTCAAAAAACATAAGATGTTCATGTGAATATCAAGTTAAAGCTCAAGCAAAAATCTACCTATGATTAAATTTGACATCCTATGAGATGTCAATCACATTATATGAAATTATGAATGACAGTTGCATGAACATTAAATTTAAAGATAGATCAAGATAATCTTTTTGAGCTTAAATTTGATGATCACATGATCGTCAATAATGGTCACACGAGCATCAAATGACATCTCGTAAACCATCAATTTTAAGATCATGAAGTAGCCATTAGGTTTTAAATAATGGGTCCCAATAATAGAAATGGTCCTTACTCAATTGTACATCTCAATCCAATGATGTGAGATGAGTCAAACAGCCAAAGAGGTCAAGGGGTCGACACATGGTACAAGTGCATGGAGCGACAAACTAATAGTAAGATCCTGAGGATTAACATGCATTTACCAAGTGGCATCAGTAGGGATAAGGCTGATAATTTAAAGGTAGATCTAAGGGCTCATGCTTGTTTTTATCTATAATATCTGATGAAATGAATGAGGTTCAATGTGTCAATGAGCCAAGTTGGGTTTTGACAACCAATTAGATTAAGGATGAGCCCAAGGGTTTTTGATGGAGGTTGAGAATCCATTTTTTTACCATAAAAAGTAATTTTTTATAGGTTCTTCTTGATGCCATTGAAGATCATTCAAATTCCAAAGAGCATCCCAGCTGATGCATTCAAGTATGAGGAACAAAGGGACTACCATTGGAGCTTAATGTAGACCTCTAGTTTGACTTTTTACAGCTTGTAGGGTTCATTCTTGTGACCCTATTTTCTTTTCTAAAAGGACTTAGTTTTGATGGACTTTTGGCTCTTGAAAAGACTTAATTAGAGTTTATAAGATGTTATATGGTCTATGGGTTTGATTTAAAATAAAGACTATGGAAAAACCAATGTCCTTAGATTGGTTTTCCATTTATAGTAGATCTATAAAAAATGGAGCAGGTATGTGATAAATGCAAAAGGGGCTCATTTGTCAATGTGGCTCCATCATCATCAAAGTAAGTACTTTATAGTTCAAGGCATGGCATGATTGTTACTATCAATATTCGAGGATTTGATCCTCATGATCAGGACAAGTGGACTTAGAGTCTGAAGATGGTGAGCTGGTATTTGGAGAGGCAGTTAAGGGCATTGCTTCCATTCAAATAGACTTTGGCACTATGCATAAGAAGCCCTTGTCTTTTAGTGAGATCCTTCAGCCAATGATAGGACCTTAATGATTATTGAGATAACAATAAATTTATTTATTGAATAAGGCATACAAATATAAAGGTAATCAAAGGCTGCCACCTCACTCCTTGATCTAGAGGGTTTTCTTCCACTCTTTGAGCACCAAAATCCCCTCTTTATTGCTTCCCTTCTGCTATATGTATAGCCTTCGAGTTATTATTTTAGATCCCTCTCTTGGGTATGACTAGAATCTACTAAGATTGAGCCTTGTAAACTTTTGAGATAAATAAGATGACTATTTTCAGATTTTAGGATATTAGCCTAGTGTGTTCATGTCAGTTTGATTTGCATAAGTGGTAAAGCCTTCTCCCTTGCCAAGTCCTGATCTCACCTACATGGTAGATTGTCTAGTTATGAAGGTTATTTTTAGTGTTTAATGTCATTTGACTAAAGCCAATAGTGGACATGTTGATTGGATTAGTGCCTTGAACCAGGCTTCTCCATCATCCCCTTAGGTTTCACTCACTTGATGAACCTCTACATGAAATGTTGATGCATGACAAGCATTTGGAGTCATATATCCCACTACTTGTTTCTATTTCACTAGTTTTTTGGAGGCTTAAGTATGAGTGGATGGAAAATCTTCATGGTGCATCACCAAACTTTAGAATAGATTTTACTTTTGCAACTCCTCCCTTTTCACCCGACCAGTTTTAGGTTTTAGAAGTGAAGGTCCAAAATGATGCATCAAAGGAACTAGCCTCTTTAAAAATCCTAGAGGTTTAGTCTATATATGGGCAACCCATAGCCTTAGACCATTCCCTTGTTAGTCTAGGTTTGAAATTAGGACTTGAACTTTCCTCCTTTCATCTAGGGTGCAACTTGGAGTGCTAACAGGGATGGTATACAAGAAGAAAGAAGAAGGGAAAAAGAGAAGATAAGGTCATGGGATTGAATGGTGGCCAAGATGAAAGGAAAATTCATTCCTAAGGACTATCAGACCCACTTTTTTAAGAGGCTAAAAAAATTGAAGCAAAAAAATATGACGGTGAAAGAGTACATAGAGGAATTCTACAAACTAACCATTAGAGTAGGACACATAGAAGAGGATGCAGAAAAGGTTTCTAGGTACATCAATGGTCTAAAGTTTATAATTTAATATGAGATAAGCATTTTTCCACCAAGAATAGTGGAGGAAGCCTATCAAGCTACATTGAGGGTAGAGGAGAAGTTTACTAAAAGGCAAAGTAAACAGAACATAGGAAGAGGTGGTAAAAGCTATAGAGGTAGAGGTCAGTAAGAAGGAAGAGGACAACCAGGTAATAGAAAGTAGTGGCAAAGTCAAAGCAAAGAAGTTGGAAATAGTTTTAATAGTTAAAATCAATCCAATATATGTGGTTGTGGATATAAAGGTGGAAGATCATATGGTATAGGAAGAGGCAATAGTTGGTTTATTGGAAAGTGTTTCAAATGTAAAAACTTTGTAGGGCATAGATCATATGAGTGTCCAGAATACATCCAAAGTGGCATCTCTTAGATTGAGAGTAAAAACCAAGTGGTTCAGTAAGAAGAGGATATTGTAGATTCATTACCAAACTATGTGGAAGAACTTAAAATGGGGGAGAGCTTGCTAATGAGGAGAGTTATTTTGAAGACAAAACATGAGGAGAGAGAACCATCATAGAGAAAGATGTTGTTCAAGACCATGTGAAAGAACAAATATAAATGTTGCAAATTCATAGTTAATCATGGTAGTATGGAAAATCTTGTGTCTTCATTTATAGTAGTTAAGCTAGGCTGAGAAAGTAACAAACATCCAAGTTCATACAAAGTCTCTTGGGTTCAAAACAGTCATTAAGCCCTAGTTAATGAATAATGTTATGTAGATTTGCAGATTAGGGGGTATAAAGGTATAATCTTGTGTGATGTATTTCCCATTTATGTGTGCCACATCATCCTTAGTAGACCATGGTAGTATGATAGGAGAGTTATGCATGATGGGAGAGCCAATACTTACACCATTGAGAAGGATGGTATCAAACACACACTAACCCCATTAAAGGATAGTTAAGAATGGAAGGAGACATCAATTAGGGTCATGATGTTTGGAGAGGAGTAATTGCTAAAGAATTTAGTTGAAGCATTGATAACAAGAGTGTGATAGATGAGAATAAGAGCCAAGGTGAATACAATGTAGTACAAGTTGCTAAAGTAATAGGAGACAATGATACAATGGTTAACAAGAATATTGAGGTGTTGAATTCAAGAAAAAAATATATATTATAGTTAGACTAGTAGGAATATTTATTTTCAAATGCACATGTGGAAAGGATATTTTTATACTTGTCTTGTCACTTGTCTATGATAAAGAGCATGGATTATTTAGACAACTTTGTTAAAAAGGTTGGCATGTTGAGATAGTTGGCTATGAGAAGTGAAATGATTGACCAGGTAACGAGTGAACAATAGCAAGAAAGGAAGAATGAAGTTTAAGAGGTTGATAATACTATAAGAGAGAAGATGGAACCATCAGCAGCAATCCAACAAGTAGTAGATCCAAGCATAGAAAGGACAAGCATGCAAGTGCAAGAGTGTGGTTTTAAAGAAGATAAGAAGGAGGTTGTTATGATTAACTTATATGTTCCATGTCTAGGTTTGTTGTAGGATAACACTAAGAAGCTAAATATGGTCAGGTTGGAAATCAAAATTTAGAGAGCTAACCTCAAAAGAGGAAGCAAGGTGGTATTGGTCAAAGAATAAGGAGGTCTATGTGTCACTCATAGGCCTTGGGATCTAGGAGGAAGTGACATTACATGGTTGGTGTTGTATCTTAGAATTTCACCCTTTATGGGAGATTTTCTTAGGCTCTCTCACTCATAAATAAAATAATTTGGAGAGCCTCAGTCTATGGGTATCTTGTAGTGACGTTGAACCCCTAGGCTTTTTATGAGGCTAGTTCCTCAAATGCTTCACTTCAGCTCTTATTTCCCATGCTAAAATATACTACTGACTAAGGAAAAGGGATAGGAGGATAACATAAAAAGGAAATATAAGCTAAGAGAGGTGATGCACCAAATAGAGAGTGATCCACATAAGCATGAAATAAACACTAATTCAACATAAGATAATTTTTGCTCACACAACCTCACAAATAGTTTATGTGCATAAGTGTTTCATAAACTAGGCTTGTTAAACCATAGATGAAGCAAAGAGGAATTTAAAATATACACCAAGAATCCATTAATGGTGGAAAAATATCAAGTTTAGACCTGTAACTAACTTGAAAACAACTAAAAATAGGAAAGAAAGAAGGACAATGGACATGGAAGAACACTTCTTCACAAGGCCATCATGCACAAGCTTGCTAAACACAATTTCAAGTAAGAGATAGGTAAAAATTGATCTTTATTGCTTCAAAAGGTCCTTACAAATTTTGACAGGGTTTCTCCTTATCAAATGAGGATATATTTTTTTATGGGGGATCCCCATGAGATATATGAAAAAAAGGAATAAGAAAAGAGAAGAGCAAGTAAAAGGAATTCAATAAATGAGATTCAACCACCCTCCGTGAATTCTCACCCACATTTAGGTTAACTAGAACTAATCCTTCTTCAACAAATTAACCATCATTAGATCCAATAGTATTCAATCCCTCTCATTGGCTGAGAAACACATTAGAAGACAAGAACTTGTTGAGGATGATGATGTCATGATCCACTAAAAAGGAAAAGTTTGTGAATGTCTTTAATGCTTGAGCTACATTTTCTAATCACCTGATCTTCATCTTTAACTTCCACGCCATCCTTCACTTGTCTTACACATATAAGGACAAAATACCCATAACTTTGAATATGGGCTGAGTCATGCTACCTCTGAATTGAGCAGTTATTTGTCAGAGATGATGGCCATGTCAAAGGATGAGAGCCTCTCCTTTAATTGTATACACCAACTTTTGCTTTGAAACCTAGGCCGAATCTTTTCTATAAATGGAAAACCAATCTAAGGACATTGGTTTTCCTATATCCATTTATGTTGATACACGTATATAGATTGTGTAGCTTCTTTTTATTTTTTTAAATGCCAATGGCTACTTGAATGGGTTCAGATTTTGATGTTTATGGGCCCATCATCAATTCCTTCTAACTTGTTCAGCCATTTTCTTTGGACAATTTGCTTAGACCCTTCTTATCAGGTTGTGGAGCTAAAAGCTTCACCCAGATGCAAACATGGAGGTTGTTGAGTGTCACAGTCACTGGCATCGGTTAGGCTGACTGACGTCAGTCAGTGGTGAACAGGTAGCAACCGACATCGGTTAGAAGTCAACAAACATCAATCACCTCCAGACAGACAGGGACCGACGTCGGTCACTTGTGCATTTTAGAACTATTTGTTGCATGAATAGTTAGTTTGTTGAACGGCTAGTTTGCATGTAAGGACTAATTTTAGTCTTGGAGCTGCGTTTCTAATTATTGTAATTGGAAATTCTAATTATTGATTGCATGAGATCTATATAATAGACTCAAGGGGCTATATTTTAAAGTGTGCTAGATAGAGAGAGCAAGGTTAGCTCCTCATAGTGCCACAGTGCCAAGTGTGTATGATCAAGTAGATCTGTGAGAGAGCAAGATTTGGTAGAAGATCCACAAGGGTGTTGGTGTGGAGAATTAGAAGGGTTCTTCATGTGTGTATGATCTCAGTCGGTAGGTGTGCAAGGCTAGGTTGATCTGTAGTATAGCAAGATCAGGTGAGATCTACATGTGTAAGTAAGATCAGTTTGATTTGTAGGTTGTTGCAAGTTCATGGGAGATCTACTTGGAGTGCATTGTGTACTCAGACTTGAGTATGTGTGTATATTTGGTGGTACTGACAGTAGTGATACTGACTGGTGGAGGTGAACAATAACTCTATGTTTGAGTTGTTTGTTGTGACCATAATTGAGAGAGAGAACTCTTGAAGAGATTTATTGTTTACGCCCTAGAGGTGTGGGAGCCCTAGAGGAGTGTGAAGAAGATTGTGGCATCTTCTTTGTTGTATTTGCTTCTGGAAGAGTATTAATACAATTGGGTATTGTCTCTCGTATTCTATGTTATTTCTGAATTTCTAGTTACTTGTTACTTCTAGTTAACTTTCGTGTTTAGTTGCTTATACAAAAGTAATCAACTATGCTCTTCAAGAGCAGGGGGTCCTGACAAATTGGTATCAGAGCTTGTTAAGTGTTTGTTGATTACAAGTCACTCTCAGGGGTTTCTGATTGAGTGGGAGTATAGCAATGGCAGAAGAAAGTATGGAGGAATTCAAAAGCAAGAATGATTAATTACGGTGTTATGGAAAGAAAGAGCAGGTAAAGAAAGATTGTTGGTTGGCTAAAGATCAGCATGAAGGAAATAAAGAAGCATGTGTTGCAGGTATTATTGCACTGGTTATTCTTTTATGTTCCTTGGATAAAGTAGAATCTTGGTTTATAGATACTGTTGCCTATTTCCATGCAGCCCCAAATAGAGTATTTTTCCATGTTAAGGTCCATGGAGACTTTGGAAAGATTTATTTAGGGGTTGGTGAGCCTTGTCAAAGTTTTGGCAAAGGGGAAGTGCAGCTGAAATTGCAGACGGCCAACACATGGGTGTTGAAGGATGTCATGCAGGTCCCAGTCTTGAAGATAAAGCTAATTTCTTCAAGAAAGTTGGGTGATGAGAGATGCATAGTAACTCTCACAGCAGATGCACTTGAATTAGCAGGTGGTAATAAAGTAGGTACTCTTTATCTATCTACTTATATTACTGATTCTTCTTCTGTTGCAAAGACGTGGCTTTGTAGGCTTGGTCACATGAGCAAGAAGGAGATGCATGTTCTTAAGAGGAAGTCAGATGTCTTTGACAAACTTAAGAACTGGAAAGCCTTGGTGTTCATGGAGGAGATGATGGATATAGATCAGCGGAAGGGACTGAATAACTCTGATCAGGGCAGTTTGGACAGGGTGTTGATCCAAGGTGAGCTCACGGGTAAAAAGTCATCACTCACAGGAAAACATAGTTATCAGCGTCGGTCAGGTAGAACCAACATCAAATAGGTAGGCACCGATGTTGGTCATGTGCAGACTGAAGAAATCGGTGGTGTCAGGTAGGTAGCTATCGGCGTCGGTCAGAGAACTGACATCAGTGACTAGGTGGACACCGACGTCGGTCAGGGAACCGACATCGATGATCAGGTGGATTTGACATCAGTTGGGTGTAAACCAGGGTCGACCATTGAGTAATTATTTGTCAGAGATGATGGCCATGTCAAAGGATGAGAGCCTCTCTTTTAATTGTATACACCAACTTTTGCTTTGAAACCTAGGCTAAATCTTTTCTATAAATGGAAAACCAATCTAAAGACATTGGTTTTCCTATATCCATTTATGTTGATACACGTATATAGATTGTGTAGCTTCTTTTTATTTTTTTAAATGCCAATGGCTACTTGAATGGATTCAGATTTTGATGTTTGTGGGCCCATCATCAATTCCTTCTAACTTGTTCAGCCATTTTATTTGGACAATTTGCTTAGACCCTTCTTGTCAGGTTGTGGAGCTAAAAGCTTCACCCAGATGCAAACATGGAGGTTGTTGAGTGTCACAGTCACTGGCATCAGTTAGGCTGACCGATGTCGGTCAGTGGTGAACAGGTAGCAACCGACATCGGTCAGGAGTCAGCAAACATCGGTCACCTCCAGATAGACAGGGACCGATGTCGGTCACCTGTGCATTTTAGAACTATTTGTTGCATGAATAGTTAGTTTGTTGAACGGCTAGTTTGCATGTAAGGACTAATTTTAGTCTTGGAGCTGCGTTTCTAATTATTGTAATTGGAAAGTCTAATTATTGTTTGCATGAGATCTATATAATAGACTCATGGGGCTATATTGTAAAGTGTGCTAGATAGAGAGAGCAAGGTTAGCTCCTTCAGAGGGAAGAGAGCAAGGTTAGCTCCTCATAGTGCCACAGTGCCAAGTGTGTATGATCAAGTAGATATGTGAGAGAGCAAGATTTGGTAGAAGATCCACAGGGGTGCTGGTGTGGAGAATTATAAGGGTTCTTCATGTGTGTATGATCTCAGTCGGTAGGTGTGCAAGGCTAGGTTGATCTATAGTATACCAAGATCAGGTGAGATCTACATGTGTAAGTAAGATCGGTTTGATTTGCAGGTTGTTGCAAGTTCATGGGAGATCTACTTGGAGTGCATTGTATACTCAGACTTGAGTATGTGTGTATATTCGGTGGTACTGACAGTAGTGATACTGACTGGTCGAGGTGAACAACAACTCTATGTTTGAGTTGTTTGTTGTGACCGTAATTGAGAGAGAGAACTCTTAAAGAGATATATTTTTTATGCCCTAGAGGTGTGGGAGCCCTAAAGGAGTGTGAAGAAGATTGTGGCATCTTCTTTGTTGTATTTGCTTCTGGAAGAGTATTAATACAATTGGGTATTGCCTCTCGTATTCTGTGTTATTTTTGAATTTCTAGTTACTTGTTACTTCTAGTTAACTTTTGTGTTTAGTTGCTTATACAAAAGTAATCAACTGTGCTCTTCAAGAGCAGGGGGTCCTGACAAATTGGTATCAGAGCTTGTTAAGTGTTTGTTGATTACAAGTCACTCTCAGGGGTTTCTGATTGAGTGGGAGTATAGCAATGGCAGAAGAAAGTATGGAGGAATTCAAAAGCAAGAATGATTAATTACGGTGTTATGGAAAGAAAGAGCAGGTAAAGAAAGATTGTTGGTTGGCTAAAGATCAGCATGAAGGAAATAAAGAAGCATGTGTTGCAGGTATTATTTCACTGGTTATTCTTTTATGTTCCTTGGATAAAGTAGAATCTTGGTTTATAGATACTGTTGCCTATTTCCATGCAGCCCCAAATAGAGTATTTTTCCATGTTAAGGTCCATGGAGACTTTGGAAAGATTTATTTAGGGGTTGGTGAGCCTTGTCAAAGTTTTGGCAAAGGGGAAGTGCAGCTGAAATTGCAGACGGCCAACACATGGGTGTTGAAGGATGTCATGCAGGTCCCAGTCTTGAAGATGAAGCTAATTTCTTCAAGAAAGTTGGGTGATGAGAGATGCATAGTAACTCTCACAGCAGATGCACTTGAATTAGCAGGTGGTAATAAAGTAGGTACTCTTTATCTATCTACTTATATTACTGATTCTTCTTCTGTTGCAAAGACGTGGCTTTGTAGGCTTGGTCACATGAGCAAGAAGGAGATGCATGTTCTTAAGAGGAAGTCAGATGTCTTTGACAAACATAAGAACTGGAAAGCCTTGGTGTTCATGGAGGAGATGATGGATAGAGATCAGCGGAAGGGACTGAATAACTCTGAGCAGGGCAGTTTGGACAGGGTGTTGATCCAAGGTGAGCTCACAGGTAAAAAGTCATCACTCACAGGAAAACATAGTTATCAGCGTCGGTCAGGTAGAACTGACATCAAACAGGTAGGCACCGATGTCGGTCATGTGCAGACTGAAGAAGTCAGTGGTGTCGGGCAGGTAGCTATCAGCGTCGGTCAGGGAACCGACATCGGCGACTAGGTGGACACCGACGTCGGTCAGGGAACCGGCATCAGTGATCAGGTGGATTTGACATCAGTTGGGTGCAGACCAGGGTCGACCATTGAGTAGTTATTTGTTAGAGATGATGGCCATGTCAAAGGACGAGAGCCTCTCCTTTAATTGTATACACCAACTTTTGCTTTGAAACCTAGACCAAATCTTTTCTATAAATGGAAAACCAATCTAAAGACATTGGTTTTCCTATATCCATTTATGTTGATACACGTATATAGATTGTGTAGCTTCTTTTTATTTTTTTAAATGCCAATGGCTACTTGAATGGATTTAGATTTTGATGTTTGTGGGCCCATCATCAATTCCTTCTAACTTGTTCAGCCATTTTATTTGGACAATTTGCTTAGACCCTTCTTGTCAGGTTGTGGAGCTAAAAGCTTCACCCAAATGCAAACATGGAGGTTGTTGAGTGTCACAGTCACTGGCATCGGTTAGGCTGACCGACGTTGGTCAGTGGTGAACAGGTAGCAATCGACATTGATCAAGAGTCAGTAAACGTCGGTCACCTCTAGACAGACAGGAACCGACGTCGGTCACTTGTGCATTTTAGAACTATTTGTTGCATGAATAGTTAGTTTGTTGAACGGCTAGTTTGCATGTAAGGACTAATTTTAGTCTTGGAGCTGCGTTTCTAATTATTGTAATTGGAAATTCTAATTATTGTTTCCATGAGATCTATATAATAGACTCATGGGGCTATATTGTAAAGTGTGCTAGATAGAGAGAGCAAGGTTAGCTCCTCATAGTGCCACAGTGCCAAGTGTGTATGATCAAGTAGATCTGTGAGAGAGCAAGATTTGGTAGAAGATCCACAGGGATGCTGGTGTGGAGAATTAGAAGGGTTCTTCATGTGTGTATGATCTCAGTCGGTAGGTGTGCAAGGCTAGGTTGATCTATAGTATAGCAAGATCAGGTGAGATCTACATGTGTAAGTAAGATCAATTTGATTTGCAGGTTGTTGAAAGTTCATGGGAGATCTACTTGGAGTGCATTGTGTACTCAGACTTGAGTATGTGTGTATATTTGGTGGTACTGACAGTAGTGATACTGACTGGTGGAGGTGAACAAAGACTCTATGTTTAAGTTGTTTGTTGTGACTGTAATTGAGAGAGAGAACTCTTGAAGAGATATATTGTTTACGCCCTAGAGGTGTGGGAGCCCTAGAGGAGTGTGAAGAAGATTGTGGCATCTTCTTTGTTGTATTTGCTTCTGGAAGAGTATTAATACAATTGGGTATTGTCTCTCGTATTTTGTGTTATTTCTGAATTTCTAGTTACTTGTTACTTCTAGTTAACTTTCGTGTTTAGTTGCTTATACAAAAGTAATCAACTGTGCTCTTCAAGAGCAGGGGGTCCTGACAAATTGGTATCAAAGCTTGTTAAGTGTTTGTTGATTACAGGTCACTCTCAGGGGTTTCTGATTGAGAGGGAGTATAGCAATGGCAAAATAAAGTATGGAGGAATTCAAAAGCAAGAATGATCAATTACGATGTTATGGAAAGAAAGAGTAGGTAAAGAAAGATTGCTGGTTGGTTGAAGATCAGCATGAAGGAAATAAAAAAGCATGTGTTGCAGGTATTATTGCACTGGTTGTTCTTTTATGTTCCTTGGATAAAGTAGAATATTGGTTTATAGATTTTGTTGCCTCTTTCCATGCAGCCCCAAATAGAGTATTTTTCCATGTTAAGGTCCATGGAGACTTTGGAAAGATTTATTTAGGGGTTGGTGAACCTTGTCAAAGTTTTGGCAAAGGGGAAGTGCGGCTGAAATTGCAGACGGCCAACACATGGGTGTTGAAGGATGTCATGCAGGTCCCAGTCTTGAAGATGAAGCTAATTTCTTCAAGAAAGTTGGGTGATGAGAGATGCACAGTAACTCTCACCGCAGATGCACTTGAATTAGCAGGTGGTAATAAAGTAGGTACTATTTATCTATCTACTTGTATTATTGATTCTTCTTCTGTTACAAAGATGTGGCTTTATAGGCTTGGTCACATGAGCAAGAAGGAGATGCATGTTCTTAAGAGGAAGTCAGATGTCTTTGACAAACTTAAGAACTGGAAAGCCTTGGTGTTCATGGAGGAGATGATGGATAGAGATCAGTGGAAGAGACTGAATAACTCTGAGTAAGGCAGTTTGGACAGGGTGTTGATCTAAGGTGAGCTCATGGGTAAAAAGTCATCACTCACAGGAAAACATAGTTATCAGCATCGGTCAGGTAGAACCGACATCAAACAGGTAGGCACCAATGTTGGTCATGTGGAGACTGAATAAGTCGGTGGTGTCGGGCAGGTAGCTATCGGCGTCAGTCAAGGAACCGACATCGGCGACTAGGTGGACACTGACGTCAGTCAGGGAACCGGCATCGGTGATCAGGTGGATTTGACATCTGTTGGGTGCAGACCAGGGTTGACCATTGAGTAGTTATTTGTCAGAGATGATGGCCATGTCAAAGGACGAGAGCCTCTCCTTTAATTGTATACACCAACTTTTGCTTTGAAACCTAGGCCAAATCTTTTCTATAAATGGAAAACCAATCTAAAGACATTGGTTTTCCTATATCCATTTATGTTGATACACGTATATAGATTGTGTAGCTTCTTTTTATTTTTTTAAATGCCAATGGCTACTTGAATGGATTCATATTTTGATGTTTGTGGGCCCATCATCAATTCCTTCTAACTTGTTCAGCCATTTTCTTTGGACAATTTGCTTAGACCCTTCCCACAGATAATTTGTTTGAAGGAATTCATGTCTTTAAAATTTATGAAAATGCCCCTTTCCAAAAGGGAGGTATTATTTGGATTTCTTAAAATTGACCCCCTTTTTTATCCTTCAAAACATTGAAAAAAAAGCCCTTCAGAAAAATGAAAAGCACCCTTCAGAAGAATTGAAAAGCACCCATTAGATTATCTGTTTGGACCTTTCAAAAAGAATACTCCTTCATAAATTTGAAATACCACTCCAAATTTGTGAAAATGATCTCTCAAAAAATAAAAATTGGCCCTTTACGAAGGAAAAGTACATTTCAAAAAAGTTGAAAAGGTCCATTGCAAAGGAAAAGTACCTTTCGGACAAGTTGAAAAGGTCCATTGCAAAGGAAAAGTTCCTTTCAGATTCCTTTGAATGGACCATTGGATTTTTAAAATTCCTTTGGCCTCTTTGAAATATTCCTTCATAAAAATTTAAAAGGGGCCCCTTTTTCTTGAGAAAAGATATCTTTCAGAACTTTGAAAAGAACCATTTTCCCTTTGAAAGTGCCCTTCGAAAAAATGCAAGAGATTTAGTATGTGGGCCAAAAATGGCTAAAATTTGGAGTGAAAAAGAGAGATACAGGCTGATTATTAGGTCAATACAATCTGAATAAAACTTTCATGGAAAGTTTCTTTTGCACTTCAGTAGTATGATGTAGGAGCATCCTTCAAAGGATGACATGTTTTGTGCTTGTATGAGAAATTTTTTATTTCATCAAATGTTTTATGGTCAATAATAAATTTTTATGGTATTTTAATGGTTTTAATAGTATTATTTTACACTTATAAATGTTTTCCAAGTTTCTATAGGTGCTTAGGTAGGATAGAATTCAAAATCGGTATTTTCCCACCAATTTGCATAATTTGAATTTTTGAATAATTTTGTCTAGTTTAGGTGTTGTATGAGGATTTGAAGGAGTATTAAAAGGTAAAAATGGTTGGTGAGACTCATTAAATACACCTTTTGTCTATTCATGGGTCTTAATTCACACATGTATGAAAAATCAACCTTGATTTTTGTGCCAATGTGCAAACTTGCTTGTTAGTAACCGTTGGAAAGGCAAAATTGGTTAGAGTAGTTATAAATGATATAAAACATGTAAGTTTTTGTGTTTTAGTTAGTTAATTTGGATTGATTATAATTTAATAAGATTCAATATTCTTGAAATAATTAATGGATTTCCTCATTTTTGAAAAAAGTTGTCTATAATCCTTGTTTCCTGCATATGTGCATTGGAGGATAACTGTATGTTATTGCTCAAAGAAGGAAAACTTAATAAAGATAGGATTTTGAGGTTTATAATGTCTTTGGTGAGTTTATTATATTTTTAATTAATGTTATTAATCATGTTTTAATGGATTTCAATGTCTTTTGCAAAATTTTAAGACTGTAAACTCTGTATATCCTGTACTCTATGTTGAGTAAGACAGAATACATTCTGTATATAAGGAAGAGTTGTATGGAAATTTGAATGAAGACTAGAATGGTTATAAATACATTGTATTATATGTATAATAATCTTTCTATTAGTATTCATCTTTATTAATCATGTATTGTTTGTGGTAATAATTCAAACCCCACGACAGTCTATGTTTATAGACACAGTCAAGATAAGTTCTTGAGACAAATATGGAACAGAGACATGAATATTGGATTATACTTATTTGAAAATGTGTGTGGTTAAAATATATATCTTAACCAATTCTGACATTCCTTTGAATTTTTTTTGGTAACAAAAGACCTCAAGAGTTCTACTCTCGGACCCTATAGAATGTGATTGTATGCACGGTGAGAGCTAGAACATGGGTTATTTGTTGAGAAAAGGATTCAACGTATAAAAATAATGGTGGAGTAACTTGTATAATGATTTTATAGAAACAATCCAAGTTTCAAAATGTTTTGAAATTGGATTTGTCTCATAAAATCTCTTAGTTATCCCTCTCGAGCTTATGCAGGCTTAGTTAACCCTGAACTAGGGTTTTGAAAAAAATCCATTTATATGAATTTTCCATCAATTAAAACCCTTAAAATTTTGTAATTTTATATTATATTATGTTTTATAATATATTATTAATGTTTTTTATTGATTTATTATGTTGGAGTATGGTTTAGGGAAACTATGACTAGGTGTGAAGAAGGCCTAATTAAGCCTATACAGAGCCTTGAAAGGGCTAGAAAAAACACTTTTGAGTAGAGATAGGATCATCAAATTGAGAGAGAAAAATAAAAAGATATATTATGCCATAAAATTTCACCATTTTCATAAAATTAATATGTACCTAACCGTACAAGAGAAAATTGCCTAAGAAAAGGCTGCAAAGAACCCGACCAAAGTGAGAGAAATGTGTATGTTGCAAGAAGGTGAATTGAGGAGTTTTTTAAGTTGGTTAAATTGTATAATAATATTATAAATATCATGACAAAGATTATAAAAACCATTAAACAATCTGTAAGATCTTGAATCATTAATGATCATGTGAACTCGTGAACCTTTGGCAAAGAGTTGTGTATGAAAATAAGAGATAAGTGGTGAGTTTGTTTGTCTTTTCCTCTGCATCAGATAGTCTTGGATTATTCAATAAGCTAGCTAATTAATTTGAGGCTGAATATAATAAATATTGATGAATAAAATAAAAAATTTCATTTTGTTCATTTTCACCAAGTTTTTCTCATTATTGGAAGAATGAGGGTTAAACATGGTTTCAACAACATTAGCGGCTGGTTGGAAAGAGGCTTGACTTTGATTGTTGGTTTTTTTAATTTTGAGTATTATTTATAAGAGGATTGGAATAAATTCTAAAGTGAACATTGGATTGGTTAAGTGTTTTTCACTTGAATTTATATTCATGAGCTTTAAATACATTATCATAAGATTGATGGCATTTTCTAATCATGGCTTCATGACCAAAGTTTGAACCAAGTAAAATTCAAAACCTAAGTGTCTAAGTTGCTTAAAATTTTCATGAAAATAACCCAAATTTGTGTGAGACCAAAAAAAAATAGCATCATACTAATGAGAATTAGGATGGGAAGGATCCACATGTCTAGGTGAGGGTCTACGAAGACATCTCATATTATCATCTAGTGAAAGATGGTGATAACTTTCACAAATATTGAATTATGAGGGAGGATGAGGATGCTAAAAGGGAATTCCCTTGATAGGTGGGGAGAAGTTTCTCTATTGGATATTCCTAGAATAAGTATCAGAGACACCATCTTTAGTAGCATGCTTATTTTTAGGTGTCATAAGCATTTAAGTACCAAGCTTAGGTTGGGAAAACTCAAATTGTATTATGAGGTAGTCTTTGTTAGTGTAGGATTTTTCCCACTATGTAGTTTTACCTACATGATCTAATTAGTTTGCTTGGGTAAATAATAGATCATTAAGCTGAATTTTGTTTAAGTCATTTTATAATTGTGAGTTGAGTTAATTACCTTTTTAGGTGACCTAATTCCTCACTATATAATGTACCTTCCTATTACTTTTTGGCTAATGATGCTAATATAACTTTTGGTTGTGAAGATAAGCTTATTCCATTTGAATTGTTTTTGGATTTAACTACTACACATATGATTTTATTCATTGTTTTTTTAGCTCTACCCATTAGTGATATTCTCATGCCTTGTAATATTTAACCTCTATAAATTTAAGGGGGGTTTCACATCCAAGTATTTGACCACACATACATCATTTCTACACAACGGATCAAAGTAAATTTCCACTTCTTACATTGTTTAACTATCATGAGTGGAAAGTCAAACTTTAAATCCTCTTGAGTAAAGTCTTACACTGAATCACTGTGGATACAGAAAAATAACTAACACTTGATGTAGAAAAGGTGAAGTGGTTTAATAAAAGTAATGAATCCTATTATCTACTATGCATGTCTATGTCTCCTGACCTATTCTTAAATATTAAATCTGAAACTACTCTTAATGAAGTTTCGACCACATTGGAAAAAATCTTTGGGAAGAAATACATAATGAAAGATTATGAGATGAAGAATGAGCCAATCATTTTGAGCTTAGGTAAATTTGATACTATACAAAACTTCTTCACAAAATTCAGATCATTTTGGTTATAGTTGAAACTGTGTGACATTGATAAAAAGGATGATCAATTGATTCTTTTCATCCTTTATAGACTAGGATCTAACTATTATGTCTTTGTTTTTACCTTCTATGCCACCAAACATGCCCTTGAAACTACATGGACCATGTCATCCTTGGATGACTTTGTTTTTGAATTGATTCAAGAACAAGACAAGCTTATTTAAATGGGTATATTGAAGTCATCTAAATTGCATGCCTTAATTGTGAGTCATGAAAAATAGAAAGCTTCCAGTAGCAAGGGAAAAAATAGAACAAGAAGGACCTAGAGAAAATAAAGGGTCATAAATCTGATGCTAAGTCTAAAATAACAATTCCTCTTCTTCAAATGGGAAACCCAAGAAAGAGAGACTTACATGTGCCTACTGTAAGAAATCTAGGCATGATGAAACCAAGTGAATAAAGAAGCAAATTGACCAACTAAAAAAGATGCATGAGAATCAAAATATCAATGTCATTTATTTATCCAATCATAGTTCATTATCAAATGAGTATTCTAAGGCTAAAGATGATATAAAGGGAAAAGACAAGGGAAAATTACTTGTTGCAGTTACATCCCAACCTTTCACATAGGTAATTGATTCTAATGCCTTAAACCACATGGATTCATCTCAGGACCTTTTCCTATCCTTAGAACCTTGTTTTATGCCTTCCATATTTTTGGGAGAGGATACTTTTGCATAAGTTAGTGGGATAAGATATGTTGAAGTGAATGATGAGACATTATAGGATATTCTATATGTTCCCTCATTGTCTGTCAATATCTTATATGTTTATCATATCAAGGTTACACCTAAGTCGATGGTTATTAGGGAAGTAGATAGTGGCTCCATAGTTGCCTTTTAAAAAGTAGATCACTACTCATAATTGTATACTTTCTTAGATTTTTCTCCTAATCAACCCTATACTACAGTGCTCACTCATTCAAATGGGGTGAGTAATTATGGCATGAGTAATTCAGCCATCTCAACTATCGCTACCTAGATCAATTCAATCATAATGACATGCTTTTAGGGTTTCCATGTGTTCATTTTTCCAATGGCATTTTTCAATGTTGCATACTTGGTAAGCATCCTAAAGAGAAGTATGACAAATGCAAATTGTGGAGAGCTACACAAATATTTGAGTTAGTTCATAGTGACATTGATAGTCCATTTCTAGCACCTTCATTCAACAGGACTAAATAAAAGCTTACTTTTATCGATGATTTTTCAAGGTATACTTGGGTGTACCTTCTAAATCAAAAATATAAGTTCTTTTATCATTTTCAAGATTAAAGGTTCTTGTATAAAAATAGTCAGGTAAATCCATCAAGATTTTGTGCACCAACAATAGTGGTGAGTATGTCAGTAACCATTTTGAATAATTATGCACTTTGGAGGGGATTGAACTACAATGTATATTTCCATATAGTCCTCAGTAGAATGGTGTTGCAAAGCACAAGAATAGGTACTAGAAGGAAATGGCCAACTGTATGCTACACTCCAAGTCTCTTGCATCTCAGTATTGGGTTGAGGCCATCAATTGTTCTTATTATATATAGAATCGAGTTCCTCATAAATAATTGAAGAGAGTCACTCCTTTTGAAGATTGGAAAAATTAGACACCCATGCAGTGAATCACATCTGAGTGTTTGGATCCCCTGTTATGTCATGTATTATGAATAAGAAATGTAATGCAATGGAACCTTAGAGTTAGCCTTACATCTTTCTTGGATATCCTAAGGGTGTTAAGGGATACATGCTTCTCCATCCCACAACTCATGAGTTTTTCATCGAGAGGAGTGTTTTTTTCAAGAGAGTCCTTTGGATTCCACACTCGATACCTCTCCCTCTTCTTTGGATGCACTGGGATTTGATGACATTTTCTGATAATCCAATTCCACCTAAGCAATTTTTTGATGATCTAGATTCTTCTTCTAGTTATGATGATGAGAGTAGTAATGGGGACTCACCTTCTTCTCCTAGAATCTCTTCAGAGGATGACAAATCTCCTCATAACTCTCTAAAATTTAGTTCTCTTTAGGCTAGATAGACACTACAAAGTGATGGGTATTGGGTTGGATATCCATCAAAAAACAAGTAGACACATTCACATTTCCATAATGTCATGCATGCATTTATTGCATATACTTTCAATCCATAGTCATTTCATACGGCATCAAGCACTCCTAAGTGGGATAATACTATGGAAGATGAGTATGGTTCCTTGTTTTGGAACAACACCTAGGATTTAGTCCCACTTCCTAGGGGAATATAACTTATTTGATGTAGGTGAATCTACCAAATAAAATTTTCATCAGATGGATATGTAGACAAGTTCAAAGCATGTTTGGTAGCAAAAGTTTTTTCTCAAGTAACTGACATTGACTATACCTAGACATTTTCCCTAGTTGTAAAAATAAACTCAATCTGACTCACTCTTACCATTATCATAGCACATTGCTAGGATGTTCATCAGATGGATGTGAAGAGTGCATTTCTTCATGGTGACCTCAAAAAATAATATACATGGAGAAATGATAAGGATTTGTGGAAGATTCCTCCTTAGTTTATAAACTTTAGAAATCTATCTATGGCCTCAAACAAGCTCCTTGAGCTTGGTATGCCAAGATGGACTCCTTTCCTATTTTAGTTGGGTTAAATATATGCCATTTTGATCCAAATTTTTACATTTTGTATTAAGATGGTTCACTGTTAATCTTTATTCTCTATTAGAGGGAGTTCTTCATCCACCATTACAACAATGAAAACTAATTTATCTAGAAGGTTCTCCATGACTAACTTGGGTCTGTTATATTTCTTTCTCAAGATTGAAATTTCTAAGTCTGACTCTGAGTTACTATTGCACAATCCAGGTATGCTCTTGATTTACTTGCATGGTTTAACATGGTTAACTATAATCTAGCTTCAACTCCCTTTCTATTTAGTGTGAATTTTGAGACTAATTGTCCATCTCCTTTAGTTGATACTACCTCATATCGATAACTTGTGGGTAGACTCATCTACCTTATGTACACTAGACCTAACATTTCATATGCAGTGGGCATGGTCTCTAAATTTATGAAGGAACCACATGATTTGTACTATAAATTATATAAGTGTATTCTCCACAACATTTAGGGTACTCATTATTTTAGGATTCACTATGGAGCAGGAATCGATGTTGACTTAATTGGGTATACAAATTTAGATTGGCCTAATAATATTCAAAATCATAAGTCTATTTAAGGCTACATTTTCTCCCTTAGCTCAGATCTAATTAGTTGGTTAACAAAAAATTAACATGTTATTGTTTTATCTTCTACATAGGCATAATACAAAGGAGTTTTTAATACTACCACAAAGACCATTTGGCTTCAGGGGATTCTCACTAAGTTTGGCATCTAGTTTTGATGACCACTATTCATCTTCTATGACAACCAAAGCATAATCTAGATCTATAGGAATTTAGTCCTCCATCAATGAACCAAGCATATTAATATTCACATGTATTTCATTCAAAAACCTATCCATGATCAATTCATTGATATCCACTATATCCAAACAATAGAGTAAATTTGATCTGAGTAATAATTCAGGTGATAATTTGGGCAATGATTCTACCCCAATTGATGATGGAACTTCCTAGAGCCATAACTTTTGCACCATAGCTTTGATGGACTCCACATTTGAACCATTGGTAAGCTAAGAATAAGGAGAATACGGTGAGATGGAACAAGCTCCACTTGGTGGGTTTTTACCCCCAAAAACCCAATGGAAGTGCCCTAAATTTCAATTTGAGTAGTGCAGTCTAAAAATAGTTTCTAAAAAAAGTAATTTTTAAAATTTTGTATTTTTGTAAATCGTGGAAGTCAAACCACTTAATATCCCTTGAGATTGGTGACCTTCCAGATCCTCCTACCTTCAAAATATGTATAATGAAAATGTAACCCGAAATAGAAATTAGACATCTCTTCCCAGAGATAAGCATATGGTTGTATTTGTAATTTTGAGTAATAAAACATCTCTTCTTAGATAAATCATTGTTATTGTGTTATTTTTGTGTTCTTGAATTATCTATCAATAAAAACTTTTAATTTTTGGGTCAAAATTATTGATATATTCACCAAACCCTTCACTAATAGCAAGTATCTTCATTTGTGGGCTCTTATTGGGGTTTGGGTAGTTATAACATCCTCCTCTGGTGGGGTATTTCTATGTACAAGGGTACCTTATCAGGCCTTTGTGTCATGACCCAATTCTAATACCCACCCAATCTACACTTAAGGAGGGTATTAGTGTAGGATTTTTCCCACTGTGTGGTTTTACCTACATGGTTTGATTAGCTTGCTTAGGTTAATAATAGGTATTTAAAGGAACTGTACTTTATGTCATTTTCTAATTGTGAGTTGAGTTAATTACCTTATTGGGTGACCCAATTCCTCACTATATAATATATTTTTCTATGTATTTTTTGGTAAATGATGCTAATACAACTTTTGGTTGTGAATACAAGCTTCTTTCGTTTGAGTTATTTTTGAATTTCACTACTACACATAAGGTTTTCTTCATGCATTCAATCCTATCTAGTCCTGATCCTTGATTATGACCCACTCTAATAGTCTTATTGTTTGGCTTAATCTAAGACTTATTCCAATGAACTTGGATAAATAGTCCTAACAATGTATTTAAATTTGGCATTTAATACATTAGCAAATAGGTGTAATAGGTTGTATTCCATCATATTGTGCTCATCTTTGTTGCTTAATGATTTCCAACATTTGATAAAGGGTTTAGTAGTCTCAGTTTCCACTTGTTTGTAATTAATAAAGTGAGCTAAGTTTTTTTGATAAAATTGATGGATTGAAACTCCTAAACCAGTGCATTAGTTAAGTCTTCCAAGCTAAAACTAGAGTTGGACCTTAGTTGGTTATACAATTATAAATCATCACTATAGAAGGTTTTGTCAAGTACTTTTCTAGCTATAAAAGTGTTGACTTTAACCCAGTATTCATAAAGATTAAAAAAGATCTTCAAATAGAAATCAAGATTGGTGGATCCATTATAAGAAATCATAAGAGTGATATCACCTATTTTAATGTGTACATTTTGAGGGATAAAGGGTTCATTTTGAAGGTGTTTGATAAATTTTTTACAAAGTAGGGTTGTGAAATGAGGTTGCCAAGAGAATCTCTAAGTGGGGGTTGGGGGATTTTGATTTGGCACTCCTTGGTAAACCTGTTAAGGTCTATATTATATTTATATAGGTTGATTTTGTATTTCTACCCATTTGATCACTATTAATAGCTTAAATGTTATCCATTTGACTCATTAATTGTAAGATGACTTAGTTGGGATCATGATTATTTTGCTTAGAAGTGAAGGCTTGAGTGGCTTGTTGTGATGCATTATATATGGCATATTTAACCCTAAATTGATATGGGTCAATATAGTATAGGGTTAATAATATAGAAATTAATAAGCACAAGGGTGATAAACAAATCTATAGCAAGCCAATTAATTACAAAATTAGATAAACAATGTTCTAAATTAATAATACTAAGATATTCTAAAAATTGAAAGTACAACTATGAGAAGTACTTACCAAGTATACAAGACTGGGGTGTTATATAATTTATATTTAGTGTCTATATTTTCCCACCATTAATCTAGTAATGAAATTACTCATTTAAAATAAAAGGAATGCATACCTTGGTGTGTATAACACACCTTCTCTTTAGGCGATTCCCACTTGAGTGTTTTGTTGTTAACTGACCTGCAACCAAGAACATGTTACAATATATAATCAATGCATATAATCTGGAATTGAAAGAATTTAAAATGCTTGAAAGTAAAAAAGGCAAGGTTAGGAGTACATATGTGTATCAATGTAACCATTTTACCTTTTGGTAATTTGATTTGAAGAGATGCTTTATTATGAAGCTTTGGATATAATATTAGGATAATATTAAGACTTACAAGTGAAATTATATATAAATATTGGAGGGTAACTTGCCCCTAACCTTCAAGAAAAGGTGAGCTACCACCCGCTAGTTGAAATTATCTCAATCATGCAACCCAATCATACTTATAACCTAGTGAGTGTGAGTGATCCAAGTTAACTCAGGGATAATTTGATCACTCCATCTTATAAAATAGGTAAGATTGAATGATGTAATCACCTCAACCTTACCAAAGTAAACCAGCTACTATAGTAGATTGGCTCAATAATAAACTATAAAAGTGAATCATATTGTAGGCTAGATTCCTAAAAGTATTTGAAATCTAAAAGCTGGTTTGATTTTGCAATTTAAGGTGCTCTTATACATGAAATATGCACCTTATATATGTCTTAAGATGAAACCCAAATATAACAATGGTACCAATATATATATTGTTTCCATAAGTGTGTATTTAAATCATATAACTATGTAATTTTGGCCAATTTTGAAATTTTTCAAGTGTGGAAGACATGTTCCCATGACATGACCCCATTAGAAGATGAAATTGAGAATTGGTATAGGCTTGGAGAACATGTTTCCTTAAGATACCCCCATTGTAATCTAAAAATATTGAGTACTGAATAAGTATAGAATCCATCCCTTTTTGACATGCCCACATTAAAATCTATAACTATGAAAGTGTGAAAGTCATGCCTCTATGATATGCCCCCACAGGTATGCCCCCCTTTTGATGTGAAGGGAAGTAGAAATTGGTAATTACCTCAACTCAAAAGGATAAGATAATTGTATAATATGTGAATGTATTACGTAACATTTAATGTAACATGTCTAGATAGATATAGAAATGAGGTATATAGTACATGATCACATCAAATTCTAATATGCATTATGTGAATCATGGTAACATCTAGATATTAATAGTACAATCTCAATAAGTAATCAAGCACACACATAAGAATACTCAAAACTAAATCAAAAGATAATGATCCAAAGAGACCTCAAATAAGGGGCATATTCAAATACCACATAATTGAAGGGACATGACTTAGTCAAATGTACACAAAATAAGAAATGATATATTTAAATGTCCATACAATAAATTAATACATATGCAAAGTCATAATAGGTAAACATAGGCACAAGGACCATAATCAATGGAGCATATTCAAATGCTCGAATAAGAAATACAATGCAAGAGAAGTCACTCAAGGAAGTGCATAAATGGAAATCATGGAACATAAGCAACTAACATCAACATAACATACTAGTCCTTGGATATATGTGTAAGCAAAAATGTTAATTACATAGCATATCAAATATATTATGAAAGATATAAGCATGGATAAAAGCATGTGTAAGTATATAAGCTCAAACATAATAATGGAAATGATCATAGAATAATGTAACTTGGATGTGTCATGATCAAAGAAGTGGATGCCCCCAATGTCCAAACGACATGAGCAAAGGTATGGCCCAACATCCTAAAGTGCATAGATCATGTGTCTAGGTATGCTTGTATCACACTCGAAAGATGTGTGAAACATATGTGTGAAAAATGATCCAACCAAAGGTAGGATAAGACTCACATTGGGTTCGCCAAAATGAATGATGATGGTGAAACCAAAGGGAAGATCAGTAATGAAAAGGGAAAAAGTGAAAAGGATCCAAATAGAGGTGGGATAAGATTCATGTGGGGTTCATCAAAATATATGCACGAGCTAGGATGACGTATAACTATCATCTTTCTCTCAATAGACTAGGACTTAAATAGAATTCATAATATTAGAAACAACATATACTTGGATGATCGGGTAAGCACCTAGAATAATTATCAACCTAGAATAAGATAATCTACACTCAAATTTCAAGAAAGAAGGGTTTTAAAGCCTAAGATTATGACACAGGATATATCTTTCACTAGGGCTCAATGATGGATAAGTGATTTTATTAATGATTATGAATATTATAATAAAGGGTTGAATCAAGGATATAATAAGGATACCACATGCAAGGAATTGATGAACAAGGGTAACCTAATCCAAGATATCTAAAATCACTAAACTAATAATAAAGGTGATTGGTGCAATGGTAAACTAATTAGAGGATTATATAACCTATGGTGAGAAGCAACAAACCTAAGCATCGATATATCTATACTAGCTTTTTTAGTATATGGAACATCATAACCAAGGATGATCACATATTTTCACAATAAAAATAAGAAATAAATATCAATTATACTAAGTAAATAAATGAAATATAGTAGGGATAGAGATGGTTACCTTTGGGTGGACCTATTGATGCTTTAATCTCCCCCTTTGGCTCAAGTGGCGCTTTTCAAGAGATATTGTAGGTTGAAGAATTCAAATAGAAAGATGAAGACCCAAGTATTAATATTAAGAGTTTTCAAATACTAGGTGTACCTCTTTGAATTGACTTCTCCTATTGAGCTTCAAATACACTACAATAATTGACCTCCAACATAAGACTATAAGTCTATAACTCTACTAAATACTACATGGGAGCATAAATGTGAGCACAAACAAATAAAATAAGTGTGTTATATAAATTTGAGAATGAAACCCTTATATATATGAATCCAATACTAAAATCTAAACCTAAACTCTAAGTCAATGGTATTGGTAGTGTTGTATTGGCCAAGCTGATATAGTAAAAATGACATAAGATAGACTGATAATTGTATTGGCCAAGCCAATATAGTAGAATATATGAAAGCTAACAAATCTAGATAGAAATTATATGGAGAGGTAAGATGTAAGGAGGGTCAAAGGAGGTTAGACTAATAGTAATGAAGGTATAACAAAATAGTGTGCAAACATCTCTTACAAAGTACCACGAGCCAATCCCACCCCATTCTTAGTACGCCCTTTAAGGTATGCACTCGGGGAGATTGATGCATCAATGGGCCACTACAAGAGAAAGTGTTAGTAAAGTGAAAAATATCAAATGTATATACATTACACTATTATTCTCACTAGAGGTTGTATAATACCTATATTATTTTTATATGGATCATGTGTATTACTTGGGGTACCTAGGAGATATGGGAGTAGATAACCTAAACAAGTTTGAATCATGAGGGAGAGAAGATAAACCTATTTGGGTTTATCTAATTAGACATTTATGAGACCAAGACTAGTGGCAATAAGATCTATGTAAGAGATTCAAACAAATAAGTTATTCTATTTAGCATTAATGTTTTGGGTAAATTAAATTATGTTTTTGCTATGATGATGGGGGATTCAACCCTTACTATATCAATACTAGTTGATATACTAACTCAGGATAGGTAAACATATGTTTAGGGCATGAGTGAGTGAGCTCACTTAGAGGTGGGAAGGAATGCTGATATATTTTATTCATTGAGTAGGGATAGGGTAGCATACCTATGGCAATTTTCCAAGGTAGAGGATTTGAGAAAATATCTCATGGAGATGTGATATAGATTTCTTGGGCATGGGATGAGATCATAGAGGATCAGACACACATATCTTAGCTCAGGACTATACTACCATAAGAGAGATACAAAGACAAAGATGAGACAAGGATGTCTCCAGCTAGGGTATAAGTATTCACACAGACTTTGCATACTTACCATAAAGAGATATAAAGTCTATATGTAGTGTAAATTATTAAGTAGGGAGATATCAGGGATTAGTTAGCTTATGATCTAGGTTTAGGGCTAGGATAAAGATGATGACACAAAATATCTTATCCATAGAGTTTTTTTCCCAAGGTTTAGGAAATAGAAGTGAGTGGATCAGTCTCATGCACCTGAGACATGATATATAGGGGCCATTTTCCTCTTATGTTATTTATACTCATGGATGTCTAATATATTTTATCTTTTAATTATATGTGGATCTTTATGTGTATGTGTGTGGATTTGTATGTGAGTTCAATATGCGTGCTCTAAATATAATCATGAAGTAGATAATATTCCAATCAAAGTATTAAATAATTAAATAAATGACAAAGAACATCTTATAGCATAAAATTCATTTCATAACATATCATAATAGACATTAAACATGAAACAAAATAGCATTCAAGATACATGGAAAATAATTATAACTCAATTATAACCATAATAAATGAAAAATATTTGAAAGAAATGATAATGAAGGTTAAAACAAAAGAAAATGAAATAATAAGGTAAACAAAGGGAACATTACTCACCCAATATTTCTATTATAATACATTAAATATAATTGTAATAGCTTGAATGTGTTGTCATAGTTTATAAATCATTGTGGATTTTTATGAACATGACAATGGGAAGAAAAGATGAAACAATTAAAGGTAAAATAAAAGGTCACTTTAAATAAGGAATTAGAAGAATAAAGGACAACATAATGCAAAGCACATCTGGAAAAAATGGACAGGCTCATAAACAATAAAGATTAAATTGACATAAATAAATAACCATCTCATAAGGATAAGGAAGATAATGCAAAATTAAATAATGTCAGCCCATGATGAAAAATAATGCACAAAGGAAAGATTGATTATTAAGTTAGATATTTATTGGTTTGAGATATGATCATGCGTAAATATTTAATATCAATGGATTGGATCCAACCATTTTAGAGGAGGATTCACTTGCATCATCACCCAAGACAACATGTAAGAGTAATGGATCAGTTTTGAGACTTCTAAAGTAGGATTCACCATCAACATTCTCCAAGAAAACTTTCAAGGATGTATGCAATAACCATAGAGGAGAAGAATCTTATAATAAATCTTAGTTCAAATAGGTTGTTGGTAAAACTAATATTGAGTTATGAAAATAATAATCTCTAATTAAATTCTTGAAAAATTATGGATATGGTCAAATGCTTCCATTTCCTCTCATTGGTAGGATTTTATTATTGAAAATTCTCCTCCACCCTTATTTATTATTCATAAGGTAAAGTGACATGATTTTTCTTATATGCTGAGTGAGAAATGTTTAATTTCTAGGTTAAATGGTTCTTGCACCACTCTTCATGTTCTGAGTGAATAAAAACACCACAATTGGTTTTTTATCATAAATTTTGAGGTGGAGATTAACTCTTGTGCCCAAGGGTTTTTATTTATATTTTTAAAAACTGATAGATTGGGATTTTAATTATAATACAAGGGGCCCAAGTTTCATAATGGGCTCAGTGTTTTTATGAAGCCTTGGTTCTCAAATTTTGACCCTCTAGTTAAAATTCTTTCTTCCATCCCTATGTGGGCTAGATTGCTAAATTTTTATTTACATTTTTTTATGCCTTCAACCCTAGAACACATTATAAATGTTATTGGGAAATACATTTATTTATATCTATCAAAAAGGGGTAAGTTTAAGACACCATGTGTTCGTATTTATGTAAACATGGATCTTAGTAAAGGCCTACGTACTTATGTTACCTGGTTGGGAGGGGGAGGGGAGCATAAGTATATCTAGAACCCAAAACTTTGGTTATTAAAACAATGCCTTTAGGCATATGCAATGAATTGAATATGATCATTTATATATTTCCTAACCATAAATATGGAAGCTTTTCTAAAATATGTATGAATAAAACTGTACTTGTTTTGATAATGGTTTTTAGGTGGTGTAGTGAAAGTAAAAAAAATACATGATGTGGAAAGGTAATTTAATGGAGAATATTTGTGTTACTCCTCACATCTAAGAAAAGTTAAAATATGATGGAGTATGGTCATATATATTTCCTACCCGTAGATATAGAAGCTTGTCTAAAATATGTATGAATAAAATTGTATTTATTTGATAATGGGTTTTAAGCAGTGTAGTGAAAGACAAAAAAAATACACATGGTGGAAGGGTAATTCAATGGAGAATCTTTGTGTTTCACCTCGCATCCAAGAGAAGGTAAAATACAATGTATTTCATCAATATATATATATATATATTGATGTAATACATTATATTTTACCTTCTCTTGGATGCGAGGTGAAACACAAAGAATATATATATATATATATATATATATATATATATATATATATATATATATATATATATATATATATATATATATATATATATATATATATATGTATATATATATATATAAGTCCATGAAAATGAATTATTTTCATAAGCCATTGATTTTCTTGTGTTTTCTAGTTTTGAATTTTCTTTGGTTTTGAGACCATGCACACTCTCAAATATATTTATGAATTTAACCTTGTTCTTCTTTGGTTTAGATACTATCTTTGGCATTTCAATTATATATATATATATATATATATTGATGAAATACATTATATTTTACCTTCTCTTGGATTCGAGGTGAAACACAAAGAATATATATATATTAGTCCATGAAAATGAATTATTTTCATAAGCCATTGATTTTCTTGTGTTTTCTAGTTTTGAATATGTTTCTTTGGTTTTCAGACCATGCACACTCTCAAATATATTTATGAATTTACACCTTGTTCTTCTTTGGTTTAGATACTATCTTTGGCATTTCATTTTTTGGATCTTATTATAAAGTGAATCCTTGTTTTATTTATCTTGAAAACTCTGTCTCTATAAATTTTAACTATTTTCCCTACATGTCTAAACTTCATACATTGATCCACAACTAAAGGAATTATTTTTGTTTGATGTATCCAAGGTCTACCAATTATATAATATTATGTGATTCATCACCATTTTATTTTATTGACAAAATATGGATATGCATGCCTTCACCCTTTTCATTAATCAAAAAAAGATATACAATAAAATCTAGTCTTGACACAACTAGCCAGAGCAAAGTTAAAAGAATTACCACAAGGGCAACTCCCAAACAAAAATAAAGCTACTTTAAAGCTTTAAAAAATCATAATAGGCCCTATATTTAAGACCATATTTGAAAATTAAAAAACCATCATCTGATCAGAGAAGAACATTTTAAAGTTTCCCAAAACCCGTTCTTAACAAAAATCTTTCATCTAAAACCACTTTTGCAACAATAGAAGTGAACAGTGTTTTGTAAAAAAGAGCAAGTCATCCATAGTAGATAATAAAATGAATAAAATGACAAGGGTGGGGTATCTTATGTAACTTATCCAAACCATAGCCTATGTTTAACCCTTTTTGGAAATAAGGATTAACATGAAATAGTAGCTTAATCAAGTAAGGAGAAGAATAAACTAAAAAGTAGGCCAATAAATGAATTTAAATTCTAATGATATTCTGATAAGAAATATTGAATCTAAGCATATACTAAATATATAAAGTACAACATTCAAAATTTTGATAATATCAATATGAAGAATAAATTGTACTTGGTTTATAAATTTATGTGTAGGAAAATATGAGTGATACATGTGTAAAAATAGATTGTTGGTGATTTTGATCCGGTCATTAGGTTCTAAAAATTAGCTCTCTATCAGCATGAACACTTATGTTGCCTTGTGGAAACTTGTGTTGACACTATTTTCCATGCTTCATCTCATGTGTCCTATATAAAATATTGATTATTGACTGAAACTTGCACCTGGGTCTTTCTATTTTTTTTGTCAACTTTTGGATTGTGCGTTTAAATCATGCACATAGTCTTTCAATATTAGAATGTAGATCAAATCCTAGATCCTTTTCCTAGGTATTATCACCTTTACAAAAATGGTTCAGTAGGATCACAAAGTCAACCTAACGTCAAGGATCCCTCTATCAATGAGCATGTCCTACATAGATAATACTTCAAAGAGGGCCATAGACATATTTAGTTCTCCATTATGTATTGGTTTGTGTGAGAAAAATGGTGTAGAATGCTATATGCAAGTGCATGTAGTGATCTAGCTTGTAACTTGAAAAATATTGCTCGTGGGTTATCCTTTTAATGTTTCAAACTTGGAATATGATTGTTCACATGAGTGGTATAGAAATAGGTAAGGATAGGGCAGTATAACTCAGTTATGCAATTGATTGAATGATCTTGAATAGGTATTTGTTTGGTATTTTCTAGATGAATAATGAGTTGGCTTTTACTTATATTTATACCACCTATATTGAAAATTTCCCCACACAATGGTTAGTGAAACATAATAGGTTGACCCATACATTTCAAAATATTTTAAATTTTGAGTGTATAGAAGCCATGGACACTAATGTAGGAGAATGGATAGTAGCGTTGATGATATTGTCCAAGTCTGAATGTAATTATCTAGGATTAAATAAGCTTGTTGGAGATCTATAACTAAAAATGAATGATATATATTATAATTTAAGTGTATTGTGCGCTATAGGTGATCTAGATAATTAGAATAATAGGTTGGTATTATAATATAATCATTTTGGCCTTGTGAGGTGGTGAATGCAAGCTTATCAGCTTTTAGGAGGGTCAAGAAGTTAAGGGTAAAGCCTTGAGTGATATTTGTCAAGTGTACAAGACTAGTTTAACATATAAATCCGTATTTAAGTATCTACATTTGCCCCCCTTTAATCTAGTAATGAATAAGAATGAAATTACTAGTTTAAAGGAAATAAATGTGTATTGTGATGTATACAACACACTTGATTTGCATTAAACCTATTTGAATTTCTTATATGCATATGACTTACAACCACTAACATGTTACAAGTGTAATGAGTGCATATAATTTGAAAATGAATAATTGAAATTTATTTGAAAGAAAAGAGAGCATGGAATGAGTACACGTATGGGTCGATACAACCATGTTGCTTATTGATAATTGGCTTTGTTAATGATGCTTCCTAAAAGAAGCATTGGAGATAGGTTCACAATATATCATTCCCCCAATCTAGTATAATGGTGAGTTATGTGAAGTCCATCAAGAACTCACAATCTCATCTTCACAACTCTAGTATATCATAATCTAGCCAATCTCTCCCAAGTCAAATAGTGTAGCCATATCAACTCTAATAATATAAAATAATGCCAAATCCATCAAGAACATATATTCTTAATCGCATTAATCAAATAAGCCAACTTTTTTTGTAGATAAAAGCTTAAACAGTGCATCTTGGTAGAGTTAGTGAGTGAATATTGGCATAATGTGAATAATGTATCTATAATTCAGTGCATTTGCATGGAATATACACCTCAGATGTGTCTCAATTAGAAGTATCTATCAAAATGTAATATTTAATATGTATAATATGTTTCACAAATTTAAAAACTATGTTTCAAATATGTGCCAAATGCATAGAATTTTATCCCATGTGTATATCTAAATCATGTAAATTGAATCAAATTCTGCCAATTCTATCAAATGTATATATGTGGAATCATGTCTTTATGATATGCTCCAACTTATATGCCTCCACTTTTGAGTGAGGGGAATGGAAAAGTGATAGTCACCTTATCTTAAAAGTATAATATAACTACATTGTATTTACATAATTAGTCTAGTATAAAATCATATAATAGTGTCATGTCAAAGTAGATGTATCAATGAAGCTCACAGTATCTAATCACAACAAGCCCTAAGATGCATGATATGGATCATGGAAATGTATAGAAGTAATAAACTCAACAAACAATCAATCACACATACAAGAGTACTTAAAAGTCATGCAAAAATATGTCTAAGGATACCACAAAATAAGGGCATGTTCAAATGTCGCACACTTAAGGATAAGACATATGCAAATGTCCACACACCAAAGAAATAAGTAAGATTCAGGGAACTATGGTCAATATTCAAGGTACATGTTCAAATGTTCCACAATCAAGATAAATAAGCAAACAATAAGTACACTCAAGTAAGCCATGTGAAGAGATGAAGTAAATGAAATAGAAACAATTAGCTTAAGCATATCATTCTAGTCCCTACATACATATGTTATAAAAATGTCATGTAAAATAACATATCAAGCATAATGTGTAAGATAGAAGCATGAGTATAGGCATGTGTAAATTTTAGTATATAAGGTCAATTTGATCATGAAATGATCATAAAATAATATAACCTGTGTTAATTGTGATCATATAAAGGGAAGATGCCCCCAATGTAGTCTGTCGCACGAGAAGAGGAAAGGTCCAACATCTTTATGCTTATGTATGATGGATTTAATGCATGCTTGTATCACACTCAAGTACCCATGAAACATATGTGTGTATATAAAATAATGTGATATAAATTAACATAAATGAAACAACATATACAAAAGCAAGTAAACATGTGAAATGCTAAATATTTTTATTTTTTTGCTTTATTTGAATGTTTTTATATTTTCTTGAATATTTGATTTTTTTGAATTTTTGTATGATTAGCAAAGGTATTATGGACAAGGTAAAAGTTATACTATAATTCAATAATCTCATATAGGAGATGCCCTTATGAGGGCCTTGTATCATGTGTGTCATATGCATATGTTGTGTAATTAGTATCATCAAGATCATACCTCATTGGTAGTATCAAGATCATAATAATATATGTAATCATCATCATAGGAGAGAGTTAATTTTTTATATTGTGCTTGAGATTGTAATATGCCATTTTTAATATTTTATTTTATATCTAGATAGGAAAAATGAATTATCTCATATTGTGGTGTTGGCCTTTTTGATTTATGCTTTGCAATATGTATTGTGCCTAGTGCCTCTAAGGATATGCCATTGTTTCTATACAAGATAAATGTATGCTTGTTTGTTGTTAATTTTTATCTAAAGATGTTACTTGTTTGGAAAAGGATGTAACCTTGCCTTTGTGATCAAATGATGTGTATTATAACCATGATTTTTCAAACACAATATTATATGCACTTGGATCAAAAATGGCATGAAAAGTAAGAAAACACTTTTTTGAAGCAAATGAAACCTTTAAGTTAATCAATCCCATAGTTGTTGCAATTATCTTAGTTTCATAGATTTGTTGAAACTTATTTCCAAGAGAGCTAAGAAATGATACAGAACAAAAATTTGTATCTTGATAGTCCATAACCTTAATATTTGTAAATTTTTTGCCATCTATGTGAGCAGTGATAGTGAAAAGGTCCTTATATGAAGAAAGTTTTGTAATTACCTGCTTTCTACCCACATTTGGAACTTTAGCTTTTTCACATGTCTCTTAATTTTTGACCACTTTTGTTAAAAATTTGGATTTAAACATGCTTATTTTTTTACCTTGAAATTGATTTGCCAATTGCTCTTTTTATAACATTGCCTTTGCAATACATTGCTTTTGTAATTGTTCCTTTTCATCTTATGCCTTTTGTAATTGTGTTTTTTCATCTTGATCTTTTTGTAACATTTCTTTCTCTAGATTCGTCTTTTGAATATTTTCTTACTCTAATTTTTTCACTTGCAACTAATTTTGCTTTGAAATATCTTTTTGTACCTATACTTGTTTGTTTTGCACTTGTGTAGTATAAAATGCACTCATAATGTGAGTGGTTGGCTTGATTGATGTATCAGTGAAAATATCACCACAATCAATTACCTTTTGTATTTTGATACGAAACCTTATTGGGTACAATATTTCTATATGAAGATACAAATCCATGATTAATACTAACATATTTTAGGTTCTTGTCATATGTGATCTAATTTTATAATAATGTGATATTTGAGCTAAAATATTGATTTTAATTTTCTAATTATTCTATTAACTTGATTATAGTCATGATTTCATCCTTGAGGTTTTCACAAGCACAAATACTAGGTAATTTGGACTGAATATGCATGCAAACAACATTTAGAGGAGATGTTGGAGGTGGATGGGTTTGAGGAAGGGTATATTGGTTATCTTATTTTAGCATTATAGGATGGGCCAATTTACCCCTTGAAGTAGTGATAGCGTGGACCTGGTCAGAGGGAAATTAGCTATGACCCTCTTGAGGGATAGGATGAATAAAAGATTCCCTTTTATCCATTTTAAATGCTCAAAAGACTAAGATGAGAATAGAAAAAAAAAGACATGCAAATGCTAGTAAATACTCCAACATGATAATGAAATCAAAATTTAAACTGAAACCCTAGAAGATTGAAAACCTAGGAGAAGCTAGGATTTGCATAGGGAGACTTAGAGGTCAGGTTCACCAAATGTTTAATCCTTTTTGGAAATATGTATTAACATGAAAGAGTATCATAATCAGGTAAGGAGAAGATTATTCTAAAAAGAAAGACAATTAATGATTTTAGATTATACTGATAAGAAATACTAAATCTAATAATAAAAATTACAACATTCAATATTCTAATAATAACAATACGAAGGATAAATTATAATTACCTTATACATTGATGTACAAGAAAATCAAAGTAATGAAGGTGTAAAATAAACTAAATGATGATTCTGATCTAGTTGTCAGATTCTAAAAATTAGCTTTCTAGTAACACAAACACTTGTGTCACCCTATGGACACTTACGTTAATTTTATTGTCCATAATTCAACACATATATCTTATATGGAATATTGAATATTGACTAAATATTGGCCCCAGAATTTTGACTAAGTGTTGTCTCATTTTGGCACAGAACCGACACAGCACAGGAAGATCATGGTGTGGGGAAACTATGGTGTATGAGAACCATGGTGCGGAAGGACCATGGCACAAAATTGATAAGCATAGAAACACCATGGTGTAAAACCTAAGGGGCATAAGAGGATAATAGAGCAAAAAAACTAGTGCGAGAAGACTCAGTTAGAAGAGAATGAGTCATGAGTAACTCAAGGATGTAGGACTCAAAACAAAAGTGAAAGACTAGGGGATCATGTGGGAAGTGGGAACAGTTGGAAGAATAATTCAAATGGGTCACCTTGACCTTATTGATAGGAATTTTTGCACCAGCCCGCAAGAAGAAGAACACATGGCAACAAAGATATAGCATAGAGTGAGGATATTGGGGGCATAGAAGCCCAGATCTTTAGGAAGAACTGATTGTTAAGCACCATGAATCTCAGTCTATTGAGATTTTTTGGATAAATATTCATGCCATTAATGATTGCAGACACTTGGTCAGGGTAAAAGAAGTATAAATACCACTATTGTAAAACATTACATATAAAAATGGATGGATGAACAGACGAATTTTGGAATGATATTACGATGGATAGTTTACTTTAAACTTAATATATGGCATGTCAGGTTGTATCAATTTGTGTTATTATGAGTGTTGGTATGAACTAAGTGTTAGAATTTATGTAAGAGATACCTTATCTTCTTCTTTTTTCTAGGCACTTAATACTAATAAATGATGACTATAATATGTGTGATGATATTAATCAAACTTAGAACTCATAAGAACAAAGTGGTATGTTTATGCTTTTATATAATCTTTGTTTAATTAATATAAAGATAATAATATGAATAATTTATCTAAACTATGTGATAAAACCTATGGGAACCAGTCCTTTGCCACATGCTTTAGGTGAGCACACAAGACCTAAATCTTACATGAAAGGGCTAGCGTGTTAGCTCGTTAGGCTAGACTTCAACGCCAAAACTGGAATTAACTAAAATAACCCAAGATTTTGGTTCCATTTATAAGACTTGAATCACTTGAAGCACAGTCATGGAAAGATGTTTAAGTGTATTATGCTAGAGAATAAAGAAGAATGGGTTACCAGTGTTGAAGATAATTTTATAGTTCCTTATCTTGAGCCAAAAATCTTTACACGATAGTGGGTAGAGCATAATGTCTATAGTCTATTATATGAAACCCTCTTTTTAGAGGTATTGGTTCACTTACATGCTTGATTGATAGCATATGCTCAAGGATGATCAAGGAATCTTGGAAGGAGGCAGTCTTGGATGTTAGAATGGCAAAGGGCTTTAGCATGACTTGGAGCCCCATGGATGTGAGTAGTGAAATTTTGATGGAAAGTAGTTTTGAACAGATACATTTTGGAATATGTTGTAACCTTTTATTCATGCCCTGAAGAAGCCAAGTTATATTTCCTTCGAGAACCACATGGTCGTTATACTAAGCATTTTGCCTTTGAAATTAAGAAGTTATTTGTTGATCTTAGACTAAAAACTATACCAATGGATAGCTAAATCCTCTTGTGCATGAGTCACACATTTGGGAGGAGAGAATAGGGTTGGTATAATAGTGTGAGTTCAAAATGGTAGCCAACAAACATGCATTACAGAAATAGAAGTATGATGAAGCTTGGCAAAGGATTATAGGAGTTAGCAATGCAGGAAGAGATTGGGAGAACTCAAGGAGTGATGTTAGGAGCCACAAGGAAATGGAAACACACAAGGGCCCCATCACTTTCATATTGCATTATATACCACTTCTATCCTACGAAGGAGAAACAAGTTGGATGATAGAAGTTGAGGAGCCAAGTCTAAGTCAACCAGGCTTCCCTACCATAGTGCACGCTCGTGCTTTTGAGTCAGATGAAGTACACATGAAATTGAGATACATACAATTTGGAATCAAAAGATTAAGGAGGGATATTGAAACTAAGGCTTTTGATGTTCATTTAGACTTAACACTATCTTTCCCTCCTCAAGGGAATTCTATGGCACAACTTAGATGCCTGGTGGACCTAGTCTACAAGGACAAAATACAAGCCCTAACTTGGTTAACCAACAAACTACTACACTCCATATCACAATCACTACTATTGGAGGTACTAGAGGAGGACTAAGAGGAGGAGTGGGAAGAAGTAGACTACCTCCTCAAGGGACAAGGGTTGGAGCATCTCAACAATCCCCCGTACAAACACATCCACTGACGATGGTTTACTATGAGATGACACTACACTTACCTAAATATTGAGGAGTGAATAATGCAACAAAGCATGTCCATAAATTCAAACTAATTTGGAGGGTGTGAGGCATCACCTTTTCTAAATAGAAGGTCATATAGTTTACAACTATGCTTTTAGAGCATGTGCAGAAGTGGTACTGGAAGTTCAACCCTCAGCAAGTGGTGGTCCACTTTGACCAAATCAAAATAGCCTTCCTAAAAGAATTTAACATTCCTAAATTTGAACAATAGAGTACAATAGTGATGAAGGACATAAATCAAGGACTTATCGAAAGTGTACGCAAATATGATGTAAGATTTAAAACATTGATGTCTAAACTATCATTTGAAATTAACATTATTCAACATACACAATGGTTTATATGTGGATTACTACTATCCTTCTGATGAACCTTATCTCAATAAATGTTCACTAACCTACACGAGGCTTTAGAAGTTGCTCTTCATGCTGAGGCAGTTGGAATCATTCACACTGGGATCAATCCTTTTATGGAAGCACAGATAGCTTCCATGGCATAACAACTTGAGAAGTTGATGTCTAATAATGCACATGAGACATGCTATGGTATTTGGTTCATTGAATATGAATTTGAAGAGAATATATAGAGCTATTATTTATGCAAGAACATATGTGCGATACTTAAACAAACATGTAAAATCTGCCATGAGGAACATCATATCTACTCTTGTCCTCTTCTATAGCAAGCTGCAAACACTAAGGTGTCTAAATAATTTAAGATTTGTGATGCCTATACTCATGACACTAATGATTATCATATGATCAGTGATATCCATGAAGCTCAAGTACATGACACATACCAAACCTTAGTAGCAAATACTCAAGACAATGGTGGTTGCCATGGATAAGGAAGAGGGCGTGGATGAGGAGGTGGTCCTTACCCACCCAAAACCTACTACAAATGTGGGTATTTAGACCACTATCAATGAGATTTCCCATATTACTCGACGTGTGCTTTCTATAAAAAGGAACACCAACTAGATGAGTATCCTAACTTATATGCAGCTATCACCAAGGAGCAAAATGAAAAGGGTGTCAGTAAGATTTGAATTGATAAACCATAGTGGAACACATACTAAAACATCCCTATAGTTCAATAGGTAAACATTACCATTTATAGTGGGGGATAGACCCAGTCGACAACTAATCCTATCAAGAAAGTGCAATGGGAGGAACCATGATTTTCCTGATGTTCAGTAGCAAAAGGATGTCCTTCAAGATATGATGGCACTTGTATGAAAAATTTAGGGAGAGATTTATTTCCTTAAAGATAGACATAATGCAACATATTGCAATGCAAAAGGAAGTTGAACCTCGACATGTGGCACGGGATGACTTCTAGAAACTATGCAAGCATATGTTGGATTAGGATATTATCCCACAGCTCAACACTTGGCTTAAGAGTCAAGATCAAATACCAAATGAGGTTCACCTTTACATCAATAGGAAAAGTGAATTTTGATGTTTAAATCATGTTCAGTGATAAGACACTCCTAGTTCCTCTACTCCCTTAAAAGATAGAATATTGGTTAATGTTGCCATCGATGGATGGGTTATCTGAGACATACCGGTGAAAAAGTCAATGTCCTCACCAATCATGCTTGGTGTAAAATGTCTATTCCAGTATTACATCCTTCACCTCATGTCTTATTCATGGTAAAAAATACTCACGTGCACGCTATAGGGGTCCAAAAGAATGAAACGATTGACATACTTTGAGTACCATTTAAATCAAATTTTGAGGTTCTAGAGCTAGTTGAAGCTGATGATTACCCAAATTTATTGGGAAGACCTTGGTGTTATGAGAATAATGCAAACTTCAGCTTCAAGCAGCATTAAATTATTTTTGAAGACATTGATCAGCATGTTGTAATACCGCTAGATCAAGCACAAGGGCCCCTTTACATAGAGACTATTCATGTTGACGAAGATATAAACCATATCTATAACATTACTATAAGGAATGATGAGCAAAGAGATCCCACTCCAGATGGCATTCTTCAATTGTCAAATACTCATTCCATTTCTAACACTATGAGTAATGCATGTAATTATTGGATTCATGGTGACTACAACCTCACTGGCAAGGTATGTAGTACCATCAACAGCCAAAAAAATGTGTCATGCTAGTTTAATAAATGACATAGGTTCATTCTCCTTATCACTATCTAAGTCATGAGGGGATATACCATAAATACACCACTTGAAAGACTTGATGAGGCTCCAAGGTTCCATAGATAGATGGAAGTCTGAGATTTCATCTAGCACCTTGAATAATTTTACCACACTAATGAAGAACGTCTTTGATCTTTGGTTCATCTCTTTGATGGCACAGTTATATGATGGCGATGAACCCATTATGAATGACTCCTCTAATGGGATCAAGTATGCTCAGCCTTACACCATTAGTTTCATCATGATAACAAAGTAAAGGGAGCAATCAGTTATAGCATAATACAAGCCCCTGAGCCCCACCTTGAAACTTGTGAAATAATGTGATGAACCAATGAGTCCTACTTATCACAATATTTATGGGTATATGTATTTTATGGAACTCTGTGCACTTGGGCATGTGCATGGTATGTCCATGAAGAGCAATACATGGGTACCAAGTTTTAACATTTGTTAAAGGAGAACATGAAGTCAATAATGTCCTAATATTCACCACAAATGGATTTATGCCTCACCCTCCAAGCTATGCATGAAGTAGTAGTAGGTGATCCATGTATTATACAAGAACATATGAGGAATATCCATCAAGACCCTGAGGATCACCTACACTTATTATATGAACCTTTGATACCCCAAGAACCTACACCCATGCCAGTCCTCTATCTAAATCAATGTGAAGAAATTCATCTAAGAAAATAAAATCTTGTATTATAAGTGGAAGGAGAAGTATCCACTCTACTCAAACCATTGTCCAACCATTTAGATATTCATACAAGCATTAGCATAAGAACTATTCATGAAATAGGTGTCAAAATGGATAACTCCTATCATGGGCCTATTTAGATTGTTCAATGCAACATCAGCTCAGACTAAGAACCAAAGCTGGCTACAATAGGAAACTACTGGACTGACATAGAGATTATAAAAATCTTTGAGTTGCTAAAATAATATTAGGATGTCTTCCCAAGGAACTATAGTGAAATTAAGGGAGTCCACTTGTCCTTGGGGTAGATGCATATTAAGTTATTTGATAGTATTTGACTAGTGAAAAAATGCCCATATAGGATGAATCTTAATCTCCAAGCGCATGTTAAAGAGGAGATTGATAGTATGCTACATGTCATATTAATCACACCCATTTCTAAATATGAATGGGTTAGTCCCATGATGATTAGCATGAAAAAGGATGGATGCATCTATATCTATGTGGACTACCATGTACTCAAGTCATCATGTGTAACAAATCCCTTTTCAATGTTATTCACATAAGAAATCCTTAAAGGTGTTATTGGTTATGAAGTGTACTCCTTTACAGATGGATTCTCAGGGTACCATCAAGTCCAAATAGTTGAAGAAGACCATCCTAAAACAACCTTAACCACTAAATGGGGATCATTTGCTTATATGGTTATGCCTTTTGGATTGAAAAATACCCTTCAGTGTTTTCACAAATAGTAGTTGAAGCTTTTAAGGACTTCATCCACAATTTCCTCCAAGTATATTTGGATGACTGGACAGTATATGGTTTGGTTAAGGACCATTGTGCTAACCTTAGACTTATGCTTGATCATTGTCAATTCTTACAAATTTCATTAAACCTAAATAAGTGCTTGTTTGTGACACCTTTTAGTGTGCTCCTAGGGCATATTATTTGTAAGGAAGGAATCTCGGTAGACCCAGTGAAGATATCTGTTATTCTTCACCTTCCAACACCCAAAACTTAGCATGAGGTTTGCACCTTTCTAGGCCACATGGGTTATTATAGAAAGTTCATTCATGGTTATGCCAAGATTATCGTGCCCTTGGAAGAACTTTTAAAGCAGAATGAGCAGTTCATATGGATTTGCTCTTGTAAGGGGGCTTTTGAAACACTAAAGGAAAAGCTGGTCATTACTCTTATTCTCTAATTCCCTGATTGGAAAAAGCCATTTCATGTCCATGTTGATGCATCTAATATGACCATAGATATGATCCTTTCACAACCAAGTGAAGGTCACTTAGATCACCCAATCTACTTTACCATCAGGAAGCCCACACCAACTAAAAAAAATATGCCACTATGGAGTGAGAGGTGTTATCAATGATTTATATTTTGCATAAGTTTAAATAGTACCTATTAGCCACTTCTTTTTTTTCTATACAGATCATGAGGCTTTGAATTACCTTGTCAATAAACTCGTATTACATGGATGGATTTATCATTGGATAGTTTTATTCCAAGAATTCTAGTTTTTAGTGATGGTGAAACCTGGGAAAGCTAATTTTGGACTTGACCATCTATCAAAAATTGAGAATGAAGAACCACCATGCACCATAGAGTATGACCTTCCTAATGTATATCTTTTCACATTACATGGGTGCCTGAGTCATTAGAAGACATTATGGTTTTCTTGACCACTAGTTTTGCACCTAATTGTTTCACCTCACAAGAAAAAAAATAACTTGCGGTTTGTGCCTCACCTTTCCTGCTTATAGCATGTGATCTTTACAAAATGGGCCATGATGAAGTTATTTGATGTTATGTAATGCAACATGAGCACCTTGAGGTTCCTCATGACGTTCATGAAGGTATTTCTAGTGGACACTATGATAGAGAGGCTACCACACAGAAGGTTCTACTAACTAGATTATGGTGGCCAACTCTCTTCCAAGATGTTAAAGCATATGTTAAGCAATGTGACATATGTCAATCCATAGGTAGATTGAATCAGAGAGATGTTATGCCTCTATGACCCATCCCTTCTTAGGAACCCTTTAAAAAATAGGCTATTGATTTTGTTGGTCCCATTACGCTATCAAGATGATGAACAAGTTTACGGTACATCATTATAGCAATTGATTATCTTATGCACTAGGTTTAAGTTATGCCAACAAAAGATTGTATTGTTTCTACTACTATGAGGTTCATTTGGGGTAATTTCATAACCCAGTTTGCATGCCCCCTAAGTTTCACTAGTGTTCAGGAAACCCACTTTTTGAATGAGATAATTTGCATCTTACTGGCTGAGTTCAAGATTGCACACCATAAAATAACACCATATCATCCGCAAGCCAACAAAACTATTGAAGATTTCAACAAAATCCTAGGTACCACTGTAAAAAATATCTATAACATTGGTTGAATGGATTGGGATGATAGGGTATCTGTAGTTCTATAGGATTATCGAACAACTTACAAGCATCTAAACAAAAACATGCCATTCAGCTTGGTATATGGTAAGGAAGTAGTCTTGCTAGTAGAGTTCTTGGTACCATCTCTATGTATTGCATGTGTAGAACAACTAGAAGAAGAATCATATTTAAAAGTGTACCTAAACACTTTATTACAACTTGATGAGGCTCGAGTCCTTGCTCTTTGGAAACAAGATGGAGAAAAATGCAAGCATAAGGCATGGCATGATCGTCATATAAAAAATAAAACATATTCTTCATGAATGAATGTCATTTTGTATGACTCTAAGTTTGCACACCACCTAGGGAAGCTCTGCATACACTGGGATGGCCCTTTTATAATATATAACATTAGACCTACCACAACATGTCAGTTACAAAAGATGGATGGTCAATTCCTTCTTGGGAATTATAATGGAAGTTGGCTTAGGCCATATTTCACTTTGAAATAGATAAAGTTTCTGTAATCAATAAGGCTTATGTCATTAATTTAGGAACTATTGCTTTTAATAATAGTATTGCCTTTGTTGCACGCAAATTTCCCTTTTCATAATTTTGTTTTCTAAGTATTTGTTTTTTTTGTGGAGGAACACGACACATTTTAGTGTGGGGTAAGAAGTCATTTTTAAAAAGGCAAATATGAAAAGTGTGCAAGTTACTTAGGCATGTGAGTTACATAGGAACACAAGTTATTAAGGGCACGCAAAGTACTAAAGGTGCATGAGTCATCTACGGCATGAAGGGGTAAGGTTCCCACCATAAGTTAGAAATTTAAAAGAGAGTTTTTTCCCACCTCATAAAGGTGTGGGACATATTTGTCATCCACTTCAAAGAAAGGCATGAGATGGGGCATGCCATTAATGTGAAAAGAATAGTTATGGAAAAAATGTGCCAACAACGTGATGGGATAATACTATTAATGCATTAATTGTAAAAAGCAAGTATCCAAATACGGTGGTCATTAAAAATCTATATTAAATGCTATGAAGTGATGGGTGATGGAAAGGCATTAATGAGGTTAAACCCCTCTTAGAGCCTATAAATAAGAAAGTTAAAACTATTTCATACTTTACCTTGCATTTATTTTTGAATTAATAGAGCCAAAGATCAAAGTGACTACTAGAGCCAAAGATCAAGTGACTACCAGAGCTGAGATAATCAAATCCTTTTCATGTCATTAGAAACCATGCAGGTCATTACCAAATTTAAGAAGAGAGATTCCAAGTCTAGTTCATGGTAAAAATCTTTAGTTTCAAAAGTTGTAGGTCCACCATTAAAGGGTGATTAAGCTCAAAAATCCAAAGCAATAATCTACAACCATGTATTCCTTTGGAAACATTATATGATCATACATTAACCTTTGGGCTCCTCGAAAGGTAATGTAGCCTAAGAAAAAGGCCAAGAAACTTGAGACCTTACCAACAATACCTGAAGAAGAAGAGGTGAGCAGAGGAGACTAGGTTCTAATTAGGGAAGAGACCTTAAAATAACAAGCGTAGCACCTAGAAGAACAAGTATAGAGCATGAGAGGAAAAGAGGAGCAACTCACGAAAGAAGGAAAGGCAAGTATGGTGCAAAAAGTGAATCAGGAACATATGTCTTTGATGCAAAAAACTCAAGCATCGCCACCCCCATCTCTATTTATTAAAGAGATGCAATATCTAGATTCAGTGTTGTATACAAATAACTAGGTCTCCAAGGTCTATACTTGCACCATCTTTGATTACAATCACTACCAACCTAAGAACGAGGTTGAGCTCCAAAATGATTATCAAGTGGAGACCACCAACACCAGGAACCAACTGGTGTGTGACCTCATAATCTTTAACCAACTGGATGCTACATGATTGTTCCAGCTATTCAACCTACCCTATTTTGGTAAGCCCACAAAGACTGTTCAATTCCTCTTTTTGTGCCTCCATGAAGACTATATCTACTTCATTAAGCAACATAAAAATCACTCCTAAAAGAATTAATAGGGTCATGAGACTATAGTGCTTGGGATTGAGAGTAATTGATGACTTGGCTGACACTGAGGAGATACAGAAGACCATTGTGGTGCTAATGTATCAAAAGCAGGGCCATGCCATGCATATCAAGAACCTACAAGATCCTACCCTCCAAGTTATGACACAGATCATAATGACCAAGATCAGAAGGACCAATCATTGGAAAGAGGTTAACATAGCACATCTCTATATTGTGCATTAGGTCTCATAAGGGCTAAAGTACAATTGGGCTATGTACTTTACCCAAAATATTGTTGAAGATGTAGAATAGGCCCATCAAGATCCAAAGTATAGATTTACATGGGGGGTGTTCCTCTTCTTAATGGTTTTAATCAAAATTGGGGTGGTAGACTACAATTCTAGAGTGTTACGATTACCCTCCCATGCATAAATCCCCCACTGAATCCTACAAGATGTTCACTTGCCCTGGTCACATCAGCCCATCATACAAGATCAAGATGAGGTACTAGTTTATGGGATGAAGGTGACATTTGAGGATAAGTGGCACATCCCTAAGGACCTACCCCTTATGGTTGTAGAACAAGCATAGTTTACTATAAAGAAACACTTCTCCCTCACATGAATTTGAATGAACCCATCTAGAGAGCTCTCATCCTGGCTTAAGTTACCATATGCCTTCTCAGTGTGGTACTTCATAGACTCCATTAATCAAATATACAACACATAACCTATCATCTTGCAGGCTGAAATGATAGACTCAGATATTCACACCCTCCATAAGTTATATGTTTATCTAGGTAAGAATGTCTACTTGGAGAAGATGGAAATAGACTTGATCAATATACAAGTCGAGCAAACATTGGTCAGGGAGAAAATTCATAAACTATTATACATGCTACACCCTTGAAAGAACCCATAGGGTGGATACCCTAAGGATAAACTTCCTTTAGCAGCACCTTTGAAGAAGAAGTGGTCAGATGTAGGTCCCAACACAGGTGGGCACCAAGCCCCCTAAAAATAACAAAAGACTACAAAGGCACAATCTTCCAGGCCCATAAAACCCTATTCCTCTATGCCACCTCCACTTTACCCTTCACCATCTCCATGTTCATCCCCATCTCCCCCTCACACTTCTCCATTTCCTCTACACTCTACACCTCCACACTCTTTGCTTCCCCACCCTTCATCTCCTCAACCTACTCCCCCTCTTTCTCCACCACCTTTTCCTCCTTCACTTCTACCTTCTCCACCCCCACCTTCTCCACCTCCACCATCTCTCCCAAGTAATTCTACTGCAAGATCTGCCCACTAGTAGCCCCCAAGGCAAGTACCCTAATAAGAATTTCTTGAGGTGCAAGTCCATAGCTTGGGTTCAGATTTTGAGAAAACTCCCTCCTCCGTGTGGGAGGAGAAAACCACCTCTGATAACTCCCTACTTGATGTTGAAACACAATATGATGAAGGGGATGGTGAAGAAGAAATAAAAATGGTCATTGGTATCCATGAGAAGGCTAAGCTTAAGCATGACCCTAGTAAGGGGAAGGGACTGGCTGAGACCCCAAAAGATCATGATGAAGGTGCAATGGTAAATACGCATGAACGTTATTAGTTTGGTGTTAAAGAAAATATGTTCTATCTTTGGTCATACTTCATCCCCAACGAGGAAAATCTAGAAATAAGAAAGCAAGTGCCCTTCCTACTTGATATGTACAATGAATAACATGAGTTTGAACTCCCACAAGATAGCCTTTCCTTGGGCTCAGATGTTCTAGCACTACCAAAACCACTATGTGTGGATCCACAAAAGATATCCTCTCTTCTAGAAAGCACTGCATTTTTGAAATTGGGCATGGAAATTACATGCCAAAATATTTTGTTAGATTTTGATGCATGCACAGTTGAAAGGAAACATACCAAACTTGTAGGCATGTATAATAAAGAAGTTATAGAGAAACAAACCTCATCAAAGAAGTGACCACATCAAAACAATATCTTTAAGAGGCCACCGAGGCAAAAATAAGGGTCTTAAGCCTTTGTAAAACAATTTTCAATGAAGACTTAGTGTTATCAAATGGTATATCCCTTGACGAGGATGCCATAGGAAATTTGGACACCCTAGTGAAACTACTACTCAAATCATGCAAAGAGCAACCTACACTGTGAGACAAGGGGTTAGAGTTGGCTAAATAGTTTACCATAGTCATCGACATATGCAAACATGATATATAAAGAGTTGGGGAGGTTATCCCCATTTTAGATGGTATTTTAGTGCGACTAGCATACCCTAATAAAGTCTTCAAGGCTCAGCTCCAAGCTGAAGAAGCCCAGAGGTAGCAACTAGTTGATGTTGCACTCTTAATAAAAGATCGTGCCAAGCACGCAAAAGCCTTCTAGGATGTAGAGATGATGGAGGACACTATCAATAAACATCATCAATAATTGAATGCAAATTTTGTATCCCTTCAAAGATAAATTGACAAGGAGGGCTATACACTCAAAGACGTCTAAAAGGAGGCCACTGCATCCTTAGACAAATAGGTTAAGAAGTTGATGGGACCCCATCCAACCCAAGGAGATAAAGAAAATAAAAATAACCATAGAATAAATAACTACAAAGTTTCTTGAGGCATTGTCCCATTGGGATAATCTAAAGAAGGAACTTGAGCAGTTAGGCCTTGAATTTTTGGAGGATGCTAGCATGGCCTAGTCTGAGATAGACTAAGAGTGTAGTGTGGGGTGATGTTAGTCCCAAAATTTTGACTAAGTGTTGTCCCATTTTGGCATGGAACCGGCATAGTGTGGGAGGACCATGGCATGAGAAAACCATGGCATGGGAGAACCATGGCATGGAAGGACCATGGTGCAAAACTAATAAGCATAGAAGCACTATGGCACAAAACCTAAGGGGCATAAGAGGAAAATAGAGTGAAAGAACTAGAATTATAGGACCCAATCGGAAGAGAATGAGTCATGAGGAACTTGAGGATATAGGACTCAAAACAAAAGTAAAAGACTAGGGGAGCACATGGGAAGCGGGAACAATTGGAAGAATGATTCAAATGGGTCACTTTGACCTTATTGATAAAAATTTTTGCACCAGCCCACAAGAAGAGGAAAACATGGCAACAAAGATATAACATAGAATGAGGATATTGGGGGTATAGAGGCACATATTTTTAGAAAGAACTGATTGTTAAGCACCATGACTCTCAATCTATTGAGAGTTCATTTGACAACTCTTCATGCCATTAATGATTGTAGACACTTGGTCAGGGTAAAATAAGTATAAATACCCCTATTGTAAAGCATTGTATAGAAAAATAGATGGATGAACGGATGAATTCTAGAATGATATTGTGACAGACATTTTACTTTAAGCTTAATATATGACATAACAGGTTGTATCAATTTATGTTATCATAAGTGTTGGTATGAACTAAGTTTTAGACTTTTATGTAAGAGATACCTTATCTTCTTTTCTTTTCTAGGCACTTAATACTAATAGATGATGACTACAATCTATGTGATGATATTAATCAAACCAAGAACTCATAGGATCAAAGTGGTATGTTTATGATTTTATATAATCTTCATTTAATTGATATAAAGAGAATAATATGAACAAGTTATCCAAACTTTGTGACAAAACTTATGGGAACCAATCCTTTGTCGTGTGCTTTAGGTCAGTGTGCAAGACCTAAATTTAGGTGAAAGGGCCAATGTGCTAGCTAGTTGGCCTAGACTTTAGCACCGAAGCTAGAATTAACTAAAATAACCCAACACTAAAACTTCCACCTAGGTCTTTTTGGGTTTCTTATCACCTTTCAGATTATGTGTTCAGATTACATGCATGAGCTTGTGATATCTTAATATAACTCAAACCATAAATCCTCCTCTTAGGTCTTGTCACCTTGCAAAAAATGGGTTAGTGGACTCACCTCAAGGACCCTCTATCAATATGCATTGTTTACATAGCCAATACTCCAAAGAGGGTCTCAGACATATGTAGTTATCCCCCACGTATTATCTTGTGTGTGAACAATGGTGTAGAATGTTATATGCAAGTGCATGTAATGATTTAGATTGTAACTTAATAAATACCACTCATGGGTTATTCTTTGAATGCTTCAGACTTGTAATATGATTGCTCCTATTACTAATATAGAAAGAGGGAAGAATAGGGCAGTGTAAATCAATTTTAGAATGGATTGAATGAGCTTGAAGAGGTTTTTGCCTAGTATTTTCTAAATGAATAATGAGTTGGCTTTAACTTATATTTATACAACCTATTTTGAAAAAAAAAATATGTAAGGGTTAATGAAACATAATAGGCGAACCCATACATTTCAAAATATTTGCAAATTTGAGTGTTTAGAAGGTATGGACACTTGCATAGGAGAATGGATAGTAGCGTCAAAGCTACTATCCAAGTTTGAATGAAATTGTCCAGGAACAAAGAAGGTGGTTGGAGATCTATTACTGACATTGATATATATATATATATATATATATATATATATATATATATATATATATCATAATTTAAGTGTACTATAGGCTACATATAATCTGGGTAATTATAATAACATAGTCCAACTATAAGCATTATGGCCTAGTGAGGTGGTGAATGTGAGCCTATCGACTTCCAGGAAGGTCAAGAACTAAAGGGTAGAGCCTTGAGTGATATTTGTCAAGTATACAAGACTAGTTTAACATATAAATCTAGATTTAAGCATCTATAGATTATATTAATTTTGTAGTTACTCCCCTAAGGTTGCATCCATCACCTTTTTTGAATTAAGAGAGCCTCTTTCAAAAATGTGTCACCCAAAATACCAAATGACTGAGACCATTTTAATTGCAAAAAACCATAATGTAATCTAGGAAATAAAATATTATAGGTATTAGGTAGAACAAACTCCATAATAACATGAAGAGTAGTCTTCCATAGGAAATAATAGGTCAATCATAGTAGAAAACAAAAATAAAGCAAATAATAAGGTGTCTTCAAAACTTTTTCACAATAATAACTAAAGGAATCCATCCAAATTTTTATCTAAAACATAGCTTATAGAGCTTCCGCAATAAGTACTTCAAAATTTACATCCAATAGAACTTTTGTAGTAACATAAAACATGACTAGGGTTTTGTGTAGTTATGTACAATGAGTTTTATAAATTCTTCTTCGCATACAATTTTGAATACAATAGGAGAAGCATTAGGAGTATCAATTGAATTAAAAAAAACCTTTTGCAAATCTACTAAACTCCATTTTTGGGTCTCAAATTCCTCATTTATAACCAATGATTTTATCCAATCAACTATAGGGGACCAAATAAGTTAAGGTTCAAACTTGAGACTAATCCATTCATCACTAGAATTGAGCACAAAGTTGTAATAAAATATCATTCTATAAAAACATGAAACAAATTGGATGGAGAGTGCGGCTCTCACATCTTCAACACGGCAAGGAAAAGTACCCATCTTTCCCAACAATTATTATAGACCTTAAATAAAAACTCCTTCCCCAACCCCATAAACTCCTCAAAAACTATCATTATGTCTATCAATATAGAAGAGTGAAAGTTAAAATTCATTATATTATTTTTCAAAGATATGATAATTTCTTGAGGTTGAGTGTGTTCCCCCTGATCATAAGAGGATAGACCTTCTCAAGTTCTAAGTATTTGTCTATCCTTCTGGCATAAATTATCATTATGGATGTAGGACAAGAAATGTTTTACATTAACATCACCCATAATTAGATTTGGGTTTCAAGGAGACTATGAAATAAATAACCAGTTATGGATACAAGATTCACATAATAAATTATTAGAATGATATGGTGCAGTCCAAAAATCCTGAAATAGGGAAATGGGGGAGGTTATATAAGGTCATAAGTTAGAAATAAAACCCTCCAAAATATGTAGTTCAACATCCTTCCTCTCAGTATTAATGCATAAATGGGGACATCAAGAGAATATATCAATAGCTAAAGAGCCTACTAGGCTAACATAAATTTTCAACTCAAAGATCATCTTTTCCTTAGTTTTTGTAGACCCAGAAGCCTCAATTGCAACCTTATCAAGTTCATCATATAGCTAAGAATTTAAGGCCAATAAATTTTTCAAATTATAGTTACTTGATTTATCACTTTATTTTTTGAAACAAACTTTCAACTTTCTCTAGTCCAACTTGGAAAGGAATGATTATACATCTAAGGACTCTTTTTGTATGCCATCATATCCTTTGATAATTGTTTACGTATTAGCTAGATATTTTTCACAAAAGGCTATAAAGGAACTTATTGGTGTACAAATTAAAACTTGAACCATTATCTACCATAATTGCATTCCTTTATTTGGAATATATAAAATCTCTAATAAAAATGGACCATTATATAAACTAATAATCGTATTCTCACTTCATTAATCCATTGGCATCATTGATTTCTCCTTCTATTTGGATTTTCTTGCTCTCACTCTTAATAAGGTCTTAAATATTATGTTTCAATATTATACACCTATTTGATGAATTCCCTTTCACTGTATGATAGTCACAATATGCATTTGAATTATAATTCCTAGGCAATGGTCTCAAATTATTAATTATCTTACTTGAGGTAAAAAAAAATCATGTTGCATTCAAATAACTTCTTCAATAATTGTTGTGGACTCACTAATCTTGGAAAGATATTTTCTCTATCTTTGAGGGATTGTGAGGACCTTATGAAATGGTTTTTATATTGCATGGAAAACATTCTTAGGGCCATTCTTGGTTGGAAATCCACTATTATTGCTCATGTTCTAAACTTTAGACTTGTTAAAAAAATATATAAGCATTGGAATAAAAAGATAATTTGAAGGATTACTTAACCATATTAGCATCTCAGGGATTCATTTCATATCTCTAATAGTGTAGTAAAACTAATCAAAAGGACACAATCAACTACGTACAAATTAATATTTAATAATTTGGAAGGAAGCTATCAACAAAAAGAATTTGAATCTCATTATTTACTGGATCATAACACATCTCGGTAACCATAGTCTTAAATGTAAGCACATTATTACTAATGTGTTTATTGGCTCCTTGTTTAATTTGAGTTAACTTAGTAGATATAACCTTTAAGACAATATTAATTTGAAAGTGAGCTAAAAAATCATCCATAACGGTGGCAAAGCAACAAATTGATCCACAAGGGAGGTCATAGAACTAATCAAGAGCATAATCCTTTAAAATTTTAGGAAAGAGATTGGTCAACAACCTATCATTAGAGAGAAAATCTAAACAAGAAGCTTGTAAGAATCTGATCTGATGTGACAGATCTCCTTTTCCATTAAATAATTAGAATTTTTTAGTAATGGAACTTCTTAGAAGAAAATGAGAAAGAATTTAATAATCTAAATGATTTTATATCATTGCAAGTAACCCTTTTAATATTTTTTCCCAACCTTAGAGATAACTTTTTTATTTGATCTTCTATGTTATTAAAGATATGTATCATGGTGCTCCATTCATGGGGATGCAAGTAAAGAATAATTTACATCAAGAGATTAAATGGAATCTCCAAATTTTGATTGGAAAGAACTCAAATTTGATGGTGTTTTTAAAGATAACTTTAGGTGAGCCAGGTTTGATTGTGTTCTTAGCGATTACAAAGGCACATTCATAGCAGTGTCTTTAACTTAAATCTCTAAAACCACAAATAACCAAGTTAAATGTATTGGTCTTTATAATGGCGTGTAAATGGTTTATACTTATAAATTCTCCAAATTATAAATCAAAGGGGACTCACTTTTGATCATTACAACTATAAACAAAGGAATGATATATAATCGGAAACAAGGGTATTTTCTAAGCCCAACAATTTCTCCAATTATTTTTTTTTCCAAAATAAAAAAATCATTTTTTAATAGAGAGATTAATAACATCTCTCACCATTTAAACAACTTGAAATTTAAATTGGATACATTCACACTCATTGAAAGCAATCAAATCTTAGAATCTAAGTATTAAAAGAAAGCATTTCTGGGATTAATGGCATCTATCACCATTTAAACAACTTGGGATTTAAATTGGATACATTCACACTCATTGAAAGTAATTAAATCTTGGAATCAAAGTATTAAAAGAAAGCATTTCTGAGGAAGTAATTAAATCCACATCAATAATTGTTGTGCACTACATATGTCTTTTCACCTTCGTTGATCTTCACCACCTATATTATTATGCTGGAGGCGTCTCTACTGGGAGGAACTCAGTATAGATTCATGCACGGATCAAATAAATGTTGTTCTTATCATCGCATAGCCGTATTCTAGCTCTGATAAAATGTGAATAGTAATTAGCGCATGGTGTGAACAGTTATCGGTGTAATAAAATGTGAATAGTAATCAGTGCATGTCAACATAAATAAAATGGTTGCTGACATTTTAGCAGGCACATGTAGACAGATAATTGTATTTATATCTGTCGCGTTGAATATCTTGAAAGATTTGATCTTCTTAATGGAATTAATATTGATCAACTTGTCCTCGTTTCTTAAAGCTATCTATAGAGTTAGGTCTATCATTGTAATGGCAGCGGTGATCGATCATGTGTTTCTGGTTACACTATTTTTTTGATGATCATCTTGTGATGATTCAAGAGGGCCATAGTTTGGTCAATTATGTGGCTGGAATTTGGAAGACACTGTAGTTTACTCCGTTGATAAAAGACCTTCATTTTCTATCAATTTGGACAACCTAAAGACTGGGATGATATAGAGTATATTTATTACTAGAGGTAAGATTGTGCATTTTGAAATATTTTTCTCATTTTTCCCAAGTAAAAACTCATACGTAAACCCTAACAAGTTACATCTAGACTAAGTTTTACATACAGACTAAGGGGACAATCCATGAAGGTCTTCATTAAGATTCACTTCTAATATTATCAGATTCAATTGATTTTATTTGGCATAACTTGGTTTGTGTTTCTGGTAGTGGACATAGATCCAAGCACATTGATACGTTGGATCTATCTGATGTGTCGTCTTATTTCCCTAGCATTTCCCTGGTGAAAAATCTTTTACCGTTTCTGTTTTTTTCCATTTGACAGAATAATTTCCTACCATTTCACTAATAAAAAATCCTTTGCCATCTCTATTTTTTCATTCGACAGAATAAAAAATTCAATGACTAAAGCGTAGAGATTTCTTGAGAAAATGTTTTAGTTTTATGTAATTTAAGAGTATCCAAATTTTGTTCCCAAAATTTTATTCATTTTATTCGTTAATTGACTAACAAGGGATTTGTTTTGTGTAGGTGTCTACCGATGGTAATGGCGGTCGATTAAATTTGTCATTCTCTAACTTTTATTTGTAGCGTCCTCAAGTTTGTTATCTGGTTAGTTGATTTTTAGATTGTTGTCCACAATACACTGAGATTTTAATATATGCCTATTGAGTATGCTTGCCAGAGATCATACAAAGGCTCATGAAAGAAGGTATAGTGAAGGAGCTATGAAGAGATCTTTACAGAATTAACAAACTGAAGGTAAGGACCCAGCCAAAACATGACAGAAATAAGGATTAGAATTATATCGGGTAATTGAGAAATAATTAGCAGTTGTGCAGGAAAATGTCCTTGAAAAATTACAAGCAAAGAAGATCCATATTGCTTTGTTGAAACTCATGAAAATGAAAAACCTGTGGCCTCTGCTGACGAAGATCATATGTACATGAAGGTAAACACTTTATCAGCTTTCAAAATCTAATTGACAGCGTGACCTACAGTCTATCACTCATGCATCTTATTTTCTATGTAATGTTCATGACAAGGCCCAAATCCTATATGTAAAATAAGGAAAGGCAAGGCCTTTTTAAGGTTTTCTATGTTGTGTTTATACTTTGTTTATATTTGTAAGGTAAAGGACATTTTATATGCTTCAAATATGAGGTTACATACAAAATGGCAAGTGATGGATTTATTGATGGCAGAGATCCAAGCAATAGAAGACCAGGTATAAAGATAAATTATATATATTTTACTTATATTCATCTTCCCTAGAGAATTGAACTTCGTTTTCTCAATTCAGGGTTACCTTGTGTAGACAAATGCATGATCAAGTCAGAAATGTCAACAAAGAATTTGTTCATTTTAAAGAGAGCATTCGAAATAAAGCAACTACATATGAAATAAATTATAGATATCAAATAAAATTTCGGAAACCAACGTTTAATAAAATTAACGATCGAGTAATGCATGTTTTTGCCTATAGAAAATGCAAGAAAACCCTACATTTAAAAAGTCCATTATTTTAGAAACTCCTATTGTTGGTAGCTTTTAGGGACCTCCTACTTAACCTCAATAATTATGTTAATAAAGAAAAACAAGATTATAGTTTAGACTTTTTTCAAGGGAAGAACAATAACTATAGAAAAGAGCTTCTACCAAAAATGTTTTGTCATTTTTTTAATATTATATAAGATCCATCATTAAGATGATAATAGCAAATAATTAATAATTTATACACTTTTTTTTCTTCTTCTAAAAACTCCTTAAACTATATTATATGAATTGTGACAACATTATATCTCTCACCAATAACTATGTAAAATATAGAAAAATAAAGATAGTTCAACATTTACTCGGTTTTATTCAATGGGATCAGATGCAACTTGTCACGAATAGTCACCTGCTCAAAATATTTCATTGTATGGCTGTCAACCACTCTCCAAATCATGGCATTTCAAGAAACCAGCGTCACCAGCACCCGCAGTCATGGCCAAGGTAACTTAACTCACTCCTAAACGTTATCGATATTTTTTATCTATTTATTTTATTTTTTTGGGTTCATAGATTTATCTTTTCAAATTCAACTTTATCTATCCTTTTCTGTGAAGTCTTTATACTACACAATAATAATAAATTTGTTGTGAGCCTCATAACTTCATCAATACACCAATGACTTTTGGATTGATTTTCTATGTATCCCACAACCTTTAGGAAACCAATAGGTCTAGGGAGATGTGGATTGTATTTAACATTCTACCATACTTATGCTATGAATTGCCATGTTATTATTCTACAGCTAGTGGCATCCATAGAAAGCATTATACTAACAAAGGAAGGACATTTTCAATTAATAACAAGGACAAAAGCTAATGTCGTTACTGACAAATGGCAATGTAGATATTAAATGCAACATTACTATATTGGTAAATCACCTAGGGAGTTTGACTTGATTACCTTTCATTCATTTATTATGATTACATTGTTGGAATGGTTTTACCAAAGGGTTCTGGGTCTATAAATTAAGATATGGTAGTCTTTCATTGACTGACTTTTTGTATAAGTCAAAAATCTAAATATTAATGGATATTGATTACGTTAAACCTATTATGATAAGTTTTATTTATTCTGAGTATTTTGGATGCAATGACATTGTAGAACATTGTTTGGTTATATTAGTTTTTATTTTCTTGCTCTGAAAGTTATATTTTATTAATTGCAAATATCAAAGTGCCAACACACCAAAAAAAAACAATATTGAATTGATTTGGAGAGGATTGCACCTAATTGTATGATAAATTATCCCACCCCTACTATAGATTAAAGTGATACACCATTGATCCTCTAGCCTTTACCGGGATTTGTCACATTGTTGCTCTTTAGGTTAGTGGAACAAAAGTTACATATTAGCAAGGGGCAGTCCTTGTTGGTGATTAATACTAGCCTCAATTGTATCAATTACAATATAAATTGTAATATCAATTGTGTTGAGTTTACCCAGGACATATTCAAGACTAAGTTGTAGGTAAGTGAAACAAAGGTTGCATATAAGCAAGGGGCAATCCTTCTTGTTGGATATGGAGGAGTGTTATAGCCAAACAAAACTACACACTAGTTTAATAGAGTAAATGTGAAAAATAATAAAATAAAAATTGAATTCATATAATTGTTGAAGTATAGAGATAGATTTTTTTTAGCAGGACTGTAGTAAAATATAATAAAATAATTAATGAAAAAGGTAATATAGAAATTAAATTATTATTTTTGTTAAAATATCATATACATGGTATAAATTGAATTGTAAAATCATAAATAAATTGTCATGTAAAGGGAACTATTAGAGAGTAAACTATAGTAAAAAAATTAATGAAAGATAAAGTAGACCATCAAATTTAGCCCTTATGTGGGCTCGTTATTTCACTTCTACTAAAAGGGCATTATAAATAAGAGATCAAGAGATAAATTTGATTGCTATTATGAAATGTAAGGGAGACTTTTGATTTTTTATAGTCTATAAAATGTAAGGTGATATTTTGAACAAACAAATACAAACTGTAAAAAATTGTAATAAATATAAATCTCATATTTTATCATTTTTTTAACACTTAAATAAAAATGTTTAATAAATAATTATCCATCAAAAATTGTAAAGAATTGTAATAAATATATATCTAATAGTTTATTAAAAAACATTTTTGAATATTTGTTGGTTCAATTGGTGAAGATTTTTGGTTCACAAAGAGCAAATCTTGCTACTAGCAAAACTTACCATGATATAAAGGATGAGGTTGGGAACATATCTCACATGAATTTGGTGAAATGGATACCCCTAATACATTAGTTCTTAGCCTAAGATCACCACGTAAAGCATAAAAATAAAATAAAAATTAACATTTAAATAATAATGTTAAATAAGTAATTATCTACCAAAAACTGTAATAAATATAAATCTAGCATTTTATTAAAAAATCAATATTTAAATAATAATATTGATTAAACAATTACCTATCAAAAATTGACATGCAAAAATAAATATTCTTATAAATAATAAAAATGCAAGAATAAGACTTAATTTAAATTAATAATAAAAATAACTTATAATTTAAAAATATTATAGTTTACATGAAGTATACATACATATGTAATGCACATGCTAAGAATATGAAATGGCAAATATAGAGCTTTTATGGTACAATAAACTAAACTTAATTGTAACAATATTAGTACTTTGTATCAATCGCCAAATTTATAATATTAAGTATGAAAAAGATAGTTGTCTTACAATACATGACTCCATAATAATTGTCCAAATAAAGGGACCAAAGAGGAGATAGGGGTTAACACGTACAATTCATTATAATTATATCTTTAAAAAGTATATTTATTATTTAATATTTAAAATTTAAAATAAATATTAGGAAGTTTAGTAATTTGAAAAAATAGAGTTTAGGATTGATATTTAGAATATTTTATAATTAAAAAAATGAAAAAAAATTGTAATAATTTTTTTTTTAAAATATTATTTCAATAAAAAAGATTTTATAATTTTATAGTTTAAAAATATTACATAATAAAAAGTTTAATAAAAAATTTCAAAAAAATACTTTTCATGAAAAAATATAAACTTACTAATGAGTGAGATAGGGGTTAACACGTAAAATTCATTATAATTATACCTTTAGAAAGTATATTTATTATTTAATATTTTAAATTTAAGATAAATATTAGGAAGTTTAGTAATTTGAAAAAATAGAGTTTAGGATTGATATTTAGAATATTTTATAATTAAAAAAATGAAAAAAAATTGTAATAGAAATATTTTTTTTAAATATTATTTCAATATAAAAAAGATTTTATAATTTTATAGTTTAAAAATATTACATAATAAAAAATTAAAAAAAATATTTTTCAAGAAAGAATAGAAACTTATTAATGAGTGAGATAGTGTTATTTAGAACGTGTAGATGTATTTTTTAATTTATAATTAAAGATTACATATAAACTATGACAATTAATTAAGAGTGATTTAGATATTTAGTAAGTTGAAAATAGAAACAAATAGTATTATTTAGTAAGTACATTTTTTTAAAAATAAATAACCAAATTCTAGCCAATCATTAATAAGTAAATGGAATATTCTCTAATATGACCCTAAGAAATATTCCAAAATATTGTATACAAAACTATAGCATTGTCATAATAATATGTTAAATCATGCAATTTGATTGGCTAGAGTGAATAAATTATTGATTTCAATGAAAACTATAGTACCCTGCCTTGGCAAGGACTAAAATAGGATTGAGTTAGTGAATAATGTTATAATGTCTTTTTTAATGTGATAGAGGGTCAGACGTTCAGCTGATGTTGTTACCTTGTCCATTGTTTGCAGGGCACCCACAATTGGTTGTTCTACCATGACTCAAAAATAGTAACAGAAAAATAACAACAAAAAATTTTAAGAAAAAAGGGAAAGGCTTTGATTCAGTCACATTCCTATTCATTCCCTTAAAATTATTACTAAAACATTACCTAGTTTTTTATGCATATGCAAGATCTATTTCATGGCTTATTAAGAATTAATGACATTCATATTGTTAGAATAAATAACATGTAGGTTATAAAACATACACAAACATGCAATAATTCAAGTCATTTATACATTTAAGGAAAAAAATTAAGGGAATAGCATTTGAACCTAATGTTATTCTTGAGTCGGTCTTCACTGTTCTTACCCATAACACAAGCTCTACCAAAATGGTCCTGGATTCTTCCTCAGTTTGAATCCCAATTATCTCCACTTGAACCCATTGCTTGAATTTATTCTTTAGTCTAAAGTGTTTTGAAAGAAAAATCAAAACCTCCTTTTTCAATACCTTCAAATGGTTTTTTATGATTCTCTTCAACACAATTAAAGATCGAGACTTTGTTTTGAAGAATAGTCCCTAGTTTATTGGGAGTAAAGGTCTGTTTGTGTTTCCTTGGTCACCATTTTTTGACCCAGAAATCACAGTCATCTCCAAGGCCCCAATATGGATGTGTTTATATAATATGCTTTTAGTCATGAGAAATCCAAAACTGATTTAACAATTAGTTAGAAAAATAGGAGATTTTATTAAAATTGATTATGAGTTAGAAATTAAATTAAATATGGTTCATATGTAATCAATCATGGTACAAAGTGGGAGAATGTGCTATGAAGTGTACTTCAGGGTTTGTCTCTTAGAAATGGATTAAGAGAGTTGATTGTGTCATTTGTGTTTCTATTTTAGGAAATCAGCTATGCTTTGATACAAAGTGCCATCTCCTAGCAATTGGTGACCAAGAGATAGGAAAACACCACTTAGGCAAAGGGTCCCTAAATGGGGAAGATTTGGTTACAATAAAGGAAACCACAATTTTGGCAATAGGACTAGGACAAAACTCTTCTTCTCCAGGTAGATGTAGGAGTGGAATGCAAGTAAGAGAGACTCATTGATAGAATTTCTAGCAAAAAAGGGATTTTTACATGTATGGCAGGCAACAAATCAAAAAATATATCCTCTCATCAGGGAATGAAAGAGACATGCTCAAACCATAATACTTTGATTAGCAATAGGGGTTATTTTTAATCTCTTAAGGGGAAGTGTTCTACAAGAAAAGGTAAGACAACATTTACCAAATCCTAAAAATGACATAATTATGACTTCTTGCAAGAATTGGAGATTGGTTTTAATTCCTAGGAGAGCGAAGTGGAGCAACTAGCATCCAGGGAGATCCTCACCATCTCACAGATGGAATCCTTGTTGATCAAACCAAATTATGAAAATAAAATTGAAGAGGAAGTCGAAATCAAAAAGACTACAACAGGGTACAAAGAATACCATTGATGAAGGAATACAATGGACCATGGAGGCTCTCTTCTCCCACAGAGGAAGTAAGGAACTTAAAATCATAGTTAAGACTCCATGTGTTTGGTGGAATCAGCGATTTAAAGATGTTTTGTTGTCAAATCTTAATGGTTTTTCTCGGGCTTCACTTGCTTCTTTAGGTATCTAGTGTTTCCTTGTCTTTCTATATTTCCTAGCAATTTTTCTGAATATTTTTTTGAAAAACTTATCTATTTGTTGTTTCTATGATTTTTTAATAAAAGGGTGAGGGACCCTCACAACTCCTTATTTACCTAACACATGCACACACCTTTTTTTAATAATATAAAAAATAACATTAATATAATTCTTCTAGTTATATTAAATTTTATCCAAATATATAGTCTAATTAAATTAAAGGACATGAAACATTAAATGACCCCTTCTCTTTGTTTCAAGCTTCAACTTTAGACTCCTTTATTCAATCTAAATTTTAAATGTGCAAAGAGACCCACTATCATACCGAGCAATCACAAAATATCACAACTTATAATGAAATTACTTAGATAATTTATATCAATGGAATAATATATCATAGAAATATGAGTAGAATAAGCACAACCATAATAATAATTGATGAAATAGTAGAATACTTGATAAATATTATTGATCCACTTTGAAGGAGCAACCTCTACAACAATGCACTAAGAACAAAATTTGTAATATGATGATCAAGTACTGACCATCACCTCGTATACATACTCTACTTAGCCCATGGTTATTCTATACACTGACCCTACTAATAATATAATAATCCTATATAAATGTGATAAGATAATATAAAATGTTATATAAATCAAAATTTGGCCACACATATCCCTAGACATGTTATAGGTTAAGGGCACAACACAACTTAACTCTTGTGTTTTATGTTTTATGTTTTATGTTATTATTTCAAAAGTACTCGTATCACAATACTATTAAACTATAGTGGTTACTATTGGAAATTAAAAAAATATTAAATATTTATCAAAGGTTTCATATGTATTTTAAAATAAATATATCCATTTTGCTTGCTAGTACCAATGTAAAAGACCCTGATCACAATGATAACTCAAATAAATCGAGTTTATCAAATTTAAATGAAAACATGGTCAATCAATTATATAAGACCTATATGGTATTTATAATTTAACTACAATACCCCATATAGGTCCATCGGGTCTCTAACATAATGACTTATAACAAATGGGTCATGAATTGAAAGACTAAAACACAAGATTATGATACCTTATTGAAAAATCACACACATTAACTCAATAACTAGAGGATAAATCATTTCAAGCATTCAACCTAATAACAATTACACACATTTCCCTACTAATTGCTATGACTTATAACAATTCCTATAGTCAAGTGAATCTACTACAATAGTCAAATCTAGAACATAAGAGAAGTACAAAACATGCAAGTTAATCACCCAACTCAAGTGGTCATGACTCCTTCCAACATAGGTGAAGTAGATGTCTATTTATAGAATACAATTAGAATGTACACAAACTAATACACAATGTTCTCTCTCTCTCTTGTCCTCAGAAATAACATATATATATCTCTCATTAATGATACCCTCCCTCTTTTTAGGGGCAAGAAAGTTGTGTTACAATCACATGTTCAGCCAAACTCATCAAGTGGTTAAACGAGGTTAATAATATCCAATAACCATTTCAATATAAACGTCAAATTAATTTGTGAAATATAAATAATGAAAGTGTGTTGAATCCATTTGGCGCTAGAGATATAAGCATGTCATCACCATTTGACGTTATTCTAATTAATCAAGTAAAATTCAATTTGACACTACATAATACAATCAAATTTTGATGCCATCCAATATAAATAGTTTTAATTTATTTGGTGTTAGTGTAAATAAGTAATTTTATTTTTCATGATGTTTAACTAATGAAACAAATCAATCATAATTTGACATTAAATCATACTAATCCTAAAAATTTATATTTGGCATTCAAAAGACATTTAAATCATTTTGATGTTAGTCCAAATAATCAATACCACATAATAGAATGAACAATAAATATCATATAACTAAACATTTGTTAATTTGAATTTGTTACAACATGAAATAACAACTATATGAACCATTATACAACATTAATGTCTAAACCAAATAAATCCACATTACTCACAACACCATTAGTTTTAAAAAGAACAGATAAATAATCTATGAATAAAAATTGGGTGTGACAATTAGGGGGTTTTAAGAAGGATTTAGATTAAAAAATAGATGTATTTGATAAGACTTTAGAGGGTTTTGAGAGGAATTTAGAGGAATATGATAAGAGTTTAAAGGAATTTGAGGAATTCAATTTAAAAAATGGGAGAAATTCAAAAGAAATTGAAGGATTTGGAGAATAAATTAAATGATGTTTAAGCAAATTGGATGATCTTAAGATGACTGGGAAATGTTCAAACCAACACAAGAAATATCTTTCAAGCCATTCATTATTCTTGGGATATATTGAGGGTTATTATTTTAACCTTTTAGGGTTTAGCTATTGTAAATCCTAAGTTTGATTAAAGGGCTAAGTAGTCTAAATAAGTGAAATAATATGTAATAAATAACCACTTAATTGTTACATGTTTTGACTTGCTTTGACTTTTTAAAAATAATAATAAATATGTGTAAATAAAGACTTATCTGTAAAACCTCTGATGTAGAAGATCTGAGTGCTAAAAATTGGGATATGAACAAGTCTAAGTGTCATTAATAGGATCCCTATGTCAGATCCCCTCATGGATAGTAGCACCACACTTGGAATGTAGCATCATGTGGCTCTAGTTTTCTGAAAATGGCACTAGTATCCTCCATGTAGGATTGTTCCTAAATTTTGGGCATATTTATGCTTGTGTTTTCAAGTTCTATTTCTACATGCATAAATTTTAAAACTTTGTATTGTGCCTGTAATAGCTAATTTATGATGCAAACCCTAATCCTCCTTGTAAGTAAGGCATGAGCTAAAAATGTGTGCTCGTTAGTAGGATAGGCTAGACATCATCAACACCCCACTGTGAAGAGATTTGCCTACATACCAATACTCCAAAGAAGGATCAAACACAATGTAGTTCTCCCACATAAGTGCTAGTGCAAGTGCAAGTGATGCTAGAATGATAGTGGTCTTGAATGCCTTGATTATGCTTGAGATTGGAAATCTAGAAAATCTGGGCATATGGTAGCTATAGATGGTAGTATGCATAAGTAGGGTAGAATAAGGATTAATAACCTTGATTTTGATCAACTTATTTCATATTTGAATAGGCCTTTTACATCTATTTTTCATCTAGTGGATAGAAGTCTAAAAGTCATGTATTTATCATATTTTATAGCTTGTGCAAATAATAAAATAGGCTTAGTTTGACCTTAAGATGGTTTCACTTTTGAAAATATATTCATTCAGGAGAGTTAAGATAAGGGACATTAGCGCCATTTGGGAAACACTAGTGCCATGTCGCTCTATTGTCCTTAATGTGGCGATAATGTCCAGTCAACAAGCTATTGGGTACGAAGGGCCAGGATCTGGGAATGAAGGTTTGAGATTTTGTTTCAGATGACTAGGGATGCCTATGGTCTACACAAAGGCTAGAAAAGTGTGACAAAAGGCTCTTGGATAGGTTTAAGACAAAGTTAGGAATAGGTTATCTCAAGTAGCACTATTAGCACTCAAATACCACTTTTATGTAATTACATTTACCGCCCTTGCCCCCCCCCCCGCACCCCTTTATGCTAGAAATGTAGCGAAGCAAAATGGCTAATATAAATGAAAAAAAAAATACCTAGACTTACCTAAGAAGTGAAGCCCATGTAGTTGAGTCTGAGTATGTGAAGCTAGGTTTGTGTATGTGAAGCATGATCTAAAGCATAACCTATAATGAAACATGCATAAACTTGTCCTTACTTAACAGATATCAAAACCAAGAGACTATGTTGAATAAATAATTAAGTAAAAATATGGGAAAGAGGATATTAATGAATACACCTTGTTGGGTATGCAAACTAATGTATGAACCTAGTGATAACCTATGTGTGTATGTGTGTATAGTGATCAAATTATTGATTAGCTTAGACTGAGCTGATAGCTTGCTCTATCTTCATGTGTAGGTGGCTCAAGAACTTAATCCAATTTTGCTTCCATCATTACCCACCCTTATTTGGTGGATCATGACCTGTGAATAGCTTCTATTACACTGAAAGTGTGTCTAACCCTCTCATGTGGGTGGCTCAAGAACTTAAGTAGGTTATGACTCCATCATTACCCACCCATGTGTAGTAGATGCATTTGAAATTAAACTACACAAAGTAATATAAATATCTAGTTGGGTATATCTAATTGTATATGTTGGATCCATAGTTACTCAGGTACATTAGGCAGTTCTAGGCCACTTGAGAATGCTAACCAGTATAGATGGAATAAGGCATGAAACTGGTGACAACCTAAAATATGATATCAAGTGTATAAAACATAGAGAATGACATGGAGTTTTCCATTCCATGATCAACATGTGTGTAACTGAGCATATGGAAACTATGTGTCATGTATATGCCCCCAATCTGATATCTGAGTATACTAATTCTAGACTGAGTTGTAATAATTATATTTGAGTATCTGAACTAAATATGAGAATGATCATGCCATACATGATGCCCCCAATTTTATCAACTGATATGAATATGAGCTGAACTAATGTGAATATGAGTAAGATATGAGCATAACTATCAAAATTGTAGTTATATATGTGTAAACCTATATTATACCTGGTGCATTATTCTAGCTAATTTGAACTGCCCTGAAACTATGTCTACTAGATTGTAGCACCATGTCTTGGATAGTAGCACCATGTGGCACTAGTGTCCCTATCTAGGCACTGATGTTTGTTTGGTCTGAACTTTGAGTTATTATACTAATTTTTAATTCCCTAATTTTTATTGTGTTTTACATGTGTCTAGTTTTTTTAAACTGAGCTTGTGTGCTAAAAATTATTTTATGAATGCAATGTAGGAGCCTGATCTCTGTGATAAATCCCTATGAATTCCCCTTCTTTTGGGGGTATTTATTGAACCTGTGTAAGAATTATCCTCAAATTAAATAGCTCTATAAAATGTGTTAGCCAAAACATATATGATAACTATGTGAAAATCTAATATAATATGCAAACATAACATCAGAACACAAAATAATATGAGCATAAATATGTAATGTAAGATGTATGTTGTGTCTATAATTTCAAAAGGGTGTCAAGATAGATGCAATTAACGTGTATAATAACAAATCTGAGTAGTTACCTAGGGGGTGGGGCATGACATCCATCATGACACCCAAGTAGGAAGGGTAGAAACATGAGGTCCCTCATAGCATCAAAAACTAGTGTGTAATAAGTAAAAACAAGTGTTATGGACATGATGCATACAAGAAAACATACATACATAACACATGAGGCATGAAAAGATAGGTCAAAGGGCCACAATACAAGGGATATGGGCACATGTCACTAAATCTGATAATATAAGACATAGAGGGACATGTTCAAATGTCCACATATGCAAGCAATAAGAAAGTTGGATTAGAGCCACATAGAAGGACATGTTCAAATGTCTGCATATACAATCAGGAAATCACAAACAAGGTACATGGGCACATGTCCAAGGCATACATGAATAAAAGTGGTGTAGAGCCAAAGAACAATGGCATATTCAAATGCCCTCAAATAGAAGAATCATAGAGAATAAAATCAAGTCTAAACTAGGAAAGCTAGAAATGAAACCATGCATGAATGCAGAAAAAATCTATGTAAGAGTGATATGTACATATGTTGAGTCTAAACTAGTGATAGTCATAAAAAAAATCTGAGTATGAGTAGAAATGATCAATATCAAGATATAACAATGCTAAAACTGGAATGTATAGAATGTAAGGATAGAACCTAATAATAGAAACTATGTATAAGATGCCCCCAATTGGGTGGATGTCTCAAATGAATAAACATGATTCAGTTTATATGCCCCTAGTGAGTAGATGATAGTAGTTCTCGATCATTGTAGTGGACCTGAGTCCTATAAGCAATATGGAAGCACTCTACAAGAACAAGTGAATCATGTATGTATGATAAAATTTACTATACTAGGATAACTAGCATATGTAGTGTCTATAAAATATAAGAATTGTAAACATAATCATGCATATAATCTATAGATTTTGTGTTTTCTGAGTAATATTTGATTATTTTTGTGTTTTTATCATGTTATAATGTTTTTATGTTTTTAAGATATAATCTATGTACAAGAAAATGAAAATAAACTTTGTATAAGGAGATAAAGAGAATAAAGTATGTATAAGAGGGTGAGAACCATACTAACCGATGAGTCTCATGGGAGACTCACTATCACTATGACCTGTGTCAAATAAGGGAACCGTGATTGTGCATGTTGTGTAAAAGGGCAACTGTGATCCCATAATATGTTGTAATGAATCTATGGCACTGATTATGGTGCCATGTGAACTTTAGGGATATTTAAAACCATCTAATATAAGAATTTATAGGTGACATAGGTGCCCTGTGTTGAGAACCCCAAGAACCCAATAATACTAATCTTGTCATAAACTGAGTGGAGGAAAGTCCTCTAGAATCTATGATGTATTTATAACACATGGGTCTTTCTAATAATGGTCTCTATGAGAGAGTATGTGTACATGTAAAATACCATAAGAGTAGACCTCACCTGCACTGGTGAATCTACTAAACTCTGTGATATATGTAGAGGAACTATACTCTGAGCTATAATTGATAACTGTGCAATATTTGGTAATGATGTTAGAACTATAATTGGTGATTGTGGTGTAATTGTCTATGAGATGGGTAGAGGATACTCGTATGGGAGACCCTCAACTTTGACCACTTGATTTATGTGTACATATTTTAAGTATCTATGCACTATAGATAGGATGGGTTAGAGCTTCTATAACCATGGCCTACCCAATAACATATCAAACACACTTATACTAAGTACTAATAACAACTAAGTGGTTATATGTGTTGGTCCAACTTATAATGGAACCACAATCTCCTTGATGGAGCTTTGAACATGACCACTAAAACCACTAATGACTATGTCTGTGGGAAATATATCCTACTCTAAGTACCCCAAATGCTACAAAAGTGTCATTAAGCACATGTTAATGCTCGAATCATTGTCAACCATAACACTGTAGATAGGATGATGATTTACGTGTGTTTGTATAAAGAGTGCATGCAAATATATATCATCATCAATAATCTCCTTCTTTGAGAATATGATGAGTGATCTAGGTGGAACTATAGTATGGTTCATGCTAATAATGTTGTGTAATGGGTGTGCCTCCTCTATAATGGTATGATATCAAGCTAGTGATGGATGTGCCTGACATGTGTAGTGAACACCTGATGTGCTCCTTGATTCATTTGTTATGTGCTTTGGAAATAAATTTGATAATATCTTTAATGCCTTAGCTTCTATTTATTGTGTTTTCGGTGTCTTTGTGGGTGTGCCCACATAAATAATGTTATCCATGATCAAATCTTGTATTTTATGTTTTGGGCTTATGCATTTGTTTGTTGTATGGCCTGGTTCTCTGTGATACTCGTAGAATGCATTAGAATCATATTTATTTGGAAGAGGTCATGTAGTATTAACCTCTTTAATGGGAAGGAGAGATACGACATTGCATTCCAAGAGCTGATGTAGAACCCGTGCTGATGACTTTGAAAGGTTGGTAAAGATTTGATGCTAAGGAGTAGATAAAACCAATCTAGGAGATGGATCAGAAGCTGCGTTGACTGTGACCTTTTGATCACTCTTATTCTCAGTGGCCCTTAAATTATATTAAGGATTATTTGAACTCTTAACAAATGATTTTGATCCATTGGTATACTTAATTTTTCCCATTTATAGAATCTTGACCTCTCTTTCTTTTACTATGTGGCATAAATTCATGAATGTAGGAAACTTATTGAGCAAGATAGCTTTATGTAATGTTGGTAAAAGACTTTGTTTAAATATGTCCTGAAACTCTATGTCTACCATGGGGCTAGTCAATTTGGCTAATATAGTCTTGTATCATAAGACATAATCTATGATAGGCTCATTTGACTTTTGTCTCAACTGTGCCACTTAGCCATATGATATCTTGTCACTGATATTGATGGAAAAGTGTGCTAAAAACATGTCAGCCAAAGGATTGAATTATGTGATAGATTGATTTGGTAAATCATAAAGCCATTGTAGGGCATAATCCTTTAAAATGTGTGGAAACAACTTCATGAGAATCCAATCATTAGACACATAGTCCAAACATGTTGCATGAAAATCTATAAGGTGATGCTCTAGGTCACCTTTGCCATCATCTAATGTAAGCTTAAGTGCCACGAAATTGGATGGAAATGGAGTTGTTGCTATGTGATGTGTCAAAGGTGTATGTAAGATAATATTAGAATCAAAGGCATGTGATGGCCTAGTGGCTCCCTTCTTAAGATATAACACCTTAGCCTGTAGAGTATGAACATCATGCATAAGGGATTCTACATCTATTGTGGAGGAACTAGTGAACAGAGGTGTAGCTATCACTAAAGGTTGTTGAATTATAATTTTAGGTTGTGTTAAATGAGTTGGCTCCATTGTAGGTGTAACAATGTTATTAGTTGGAGGAGTTGAAGATTGACCATTGTTTGTTTTTTAGAGTTCTTCTTGAAGAATAGTGATGAAGTCATCTTGTATATCTGTATGTTTAGACATAAAATCTTGTAATTGTTGTTTATCAGTCTCATCAAATTTTTTGGTGAATTTTATCATTGTATTTTGGAAGTTAGGAAACCAAGTTTTTGTGTGTTTTAGACCTTTGAAGAATGTTAATCTAAGAAAGATTGAAAAAAATAAATATGAAAGCAAATCTGATATTTTGGAACTAAAATCTAAGCATAAACAGAAAAAAGATACAAACCCTAAGAGTGTCTAGGGTTAAAGTTTTTTGAATTAGAATTGTTTTGAAAAAAATCAAATTATATAGAAATAAATGAAACCCTAATGTGAGATTTGATTTAATGAGCTAGGTTATGCCAAAAATTAAAAAAAATAGAAGTTTGTAACCCTATTTCAATGCACAAAAATTTGGTGAAGGCAACTAGGGTTTTGAGCAATATTTGAAGTGAATCAGGGTCACCAAATGTTTTAACATTTTAGAGTTTAGCTATTGTCACTCCTAAGTTTGATTAAAGGGCTAAGTAGTCTAAATCAGTGAAATAATATGCAATAAATAACCATAAATTTTTTATAGATTTTAACTTGCTTTGACTTTCTAAAAATAGTAATAAATGTGTAAATAAAGACTTATTTGGAAAACACATAATGTGGAAGATCTGAGTGTTAAAAATTGGGATACGAATAAGTGTAAATGTCATCAATAGGATCCCTATGTCAGATCGCCTCCTGAACAGTAACACCACACTTGAACAATAGCACCATGTGGCTCTAGTGTCTTGAAAATGGCGCTAGTGTCCTCTATGCAGGATTATTCCTAAATTCTAGGTGTACCTACACCTATGCTTTTGGGTTCTATTTCTACACGTATGAAATTTGAAACTCTATATTATGCATGTAATAGTCGATTTATGATACAAACCCTAATCCTCCTTATAAGTAAGGCATGAGCTGAAAAAGTGTGTTTGCTAGTAAGATAGGTTGGACATCGTCAACACCCTGTTGTGAATAAAGTTGCCCACATACCAATACTCCAACGAAGGATCAATCTTGATGTAGTTCTCTCCACCTAAGTGCAAGTGATGCTAGAATAATAATGGTCTTGAATGCCTTAAGTGTGCAGTTATAGATGGTAGTATGTTGAAGTAGGGTAGAATAGGGTTTAATAACCTTGATTTTGCTCAACTTGTTTCTTATTTGAATAGGTCTTTTGTGTCTATTTTCTATCTACTTGATAGAAGTCTAAAAGTCATGTATTTATAGAGTTTTGTAGCTTGTGGAGATAATAAAATACGCTTAAGTTGACCTTAGGAGGGTTTAACTTTTGAAAATATTCGAGATAGTTAGGATAAGGGATGTTAGCACCATTTTGGGGACATTAGTGACATGTGGCCCTAGTGTCCTTAATTTGGCATTAATGTCCAACTAGCAGGTTGTTGGGCACAAAGGGCTAGGATCTAGGAATGATGGTCTGACACTATGCTATAGTTGACTAGGGATGCTTGTGGTCCACACAAAGGCTGGAAAAGTGTAATATAAGGATCTAGGATAGGTATAGGGTTAAGCTAAGAATAGGTTGTCTCAAGTAGTACTCTTAGCACTCAAATACCAATTTTAGGTGATTACAGCTATCAATTAAAATTTCCTTGAATTAGGCACTAATAGGCTTTTTTTAGGCATCTTGGGATTTGGATGGTTCACTATTTTAAACATTGCCATTAGTTTGGACATTCAAGGCCTCAGCTCAGTCAAAATAATCATCACCAAACACATCATTCACATTCACATTCACATCTTTGGCAAAGGAAACAATAATTTTAGAAACATTCGATACACCATTAGTATCCATTTTTCTCAATCTTATTTTAGATATAACATAAGAATTTATGAATAATATGGAGCCTATTTTGAATTAATATAGCACTTCTTCCAACTAAAAATTATATTTATGTAATTTTGGTATCATAAATCAAACATGAACAAACACACCATACAAGCTATACACCAAGATTCAAGGAATTTTTATAAATTGGAATGACCTAGAGTTTGAGATCTAACATTTAATGCATAAACTTGATGTAAAATTTTAGATCTAAAAACATGAAATAATTTTATTACTATAAAATATGAATAAATTAAGATTCAACATAATATGAGGCAATATATAACCCTAGGAGGTGTAAGATAATGTGGGTTCAAAATATATTCAAAATATAATGAATTACAATTTAATTAAGCATCATAATACATGTATGATATACCAATAATGTCTCATTAATAAATGGAACAACAAAAGGGTCAAGAATGACATATATGTGTACAACATTTTAGAAGAATTAACTTGGAAACATGTAGCCAGAGACAAAAAATGCAACCTAGAAATTTAGACACGATTAGAAACTGCTACATGGATTGTATGCTTTGCTCCAGACATGTCTAGACTAAACTTTACAATCTAGATAGGGCATGGGAAAAAATGACTTATAGGTTATGTTCACCTTATTTTTCCCTTTGATGTCCCATACTTTGATATTATGTTGTGACTCTTGTGCATTTTCAATATCTTATTATTTTCTACCCTAGAATGTTAAAGAGATAAAGTGGATTTTGGTGCCTATGTTCAACAAGTTGATGTTAATTTATGAGGTCCTTAGAGTGTGAATAAAGATATCAAGAAAAAATAAATTGTATAGCAAAACTTACTTTAGAATGTGTGCCAAAAGTGCTCCATACTAAAATGATAGCTGTATAATTGATATTCCTTGTGTACGATGATGTACAACACTTGTTTATTTATACACCAATTTGAATTTGAATTTCAAAATACTGGTGCATTTTTTAACTTCCAATGTCTAGAATTAGAAAGATTGGCAAGGAAAAAATGGGCCCATTATGAAAATAAGAGACATAAAGTGATTGTCTAGACTATAAAATTTAGTATAGACATTTGTCAAGACCACACACTTTGGTCCAAATTGCCGAACCATAATTTTATAAAGATTAGAGGGAGATTGTCTTGGGGAGCTGGAGATGGGGATTCAGGCTTAGGAAATTGACAAGAGTACCTAATCACTCATTTTGAACCAAATTAGATACATAGAAAAATCACAAAACTAATATAAAATAAAGTCCATGGTGCCATTTTAGGATAATACAGGTTAATCTTGTTAAAGATACTTCTTTTACCAACTACATTTTCCCTCTTGATAAATGATACCTCCCCTTAAAAATTGAGGAGACTTAAAACATACATGGATATCTACTCATAAAGAGAAATAAAAAATATGTTTATCTAACCACCAAATGTCATCAAACTCTAACTTGGGAGATTATTGGGCACATTTAGATGAATGATTCCCATAAACTTTGTGTCTAATGCATAAAGTGCAATTAGGTTCAACCCATCCCTAACACAACATGACCATCCCTTTCTCCCTTACAGTCCTACATATGGCTTCTTATGAACAATCATAATACACATTCATTGATTTTTTTCTCCATTACACTTGTATATGTGTCTTATTATACAATCTTGGTATTCATCCATCAACCAAGACATCCTTTCATTATGCTTTATGTGACTCATAATATTTTTTTTACTACATATCTCCCTTCCTCTCTCGTACCCAAGGAAATCAATGGTTGGAGGACCGATAAGAAATATATTTAGGGGGGTGGTGAGGTGATTCCAGTTGGTTTGCACAACATTTGGAAAATGGCACCCTTCTTTCAAGATGATGTGAGCTCTCTTGGGTTGACTGTCTTTCTACTCCCATTTCTTCATAATGCATTTGCATAAAGGGTTCTTCCAAGGGTGGCCCTCATTTGTCAAAGGGCATTGGAGATTGAATGTACCATGTGAGACAACTAGGTTTGACCCTGAGTTTTTTACATTCTAACTTAGAAATAGAACACTTGACTCAAGATCATCTCAGACTCCTAGCTCCACATATATAACCTCCTTATAGCCCATCAGTGGCCCAATTTTGACAAGTACTAGATTAATCAATGCCCAATTCTGACAAGTACTATATCAATCAACTAACACACATCTCAAAAGGGTATAGGTACGAGTCAGTCAAGTAGTATATATGTCAATAACTTACATGTATGAGATCAATCAAATAATGTACATTAATAACTTGCATGTATGTGATCAATCAAATAATGTACATCTTAGCTTAGACAAAATGATGGTATTAAGTCACTATTTAACATAACTTTGTGCTTTATACACTATCATTGCTATGTTTTGGGTTTGTTTCTTTAGATTTGTTTGTTTTTTGTTATTCTTACTTTATTGGAGATGCACTAGACATTACATTTGTAAACTTTTAGCCAAATAATTTTCTTCAATTTGATCACCTATTCCTGGTTAATAGTGAATATTGATATCTAAATTAAATTAAACTAAAGAAAATATGACTTATCTTCACCACTAGACCAATCAGATGATCAAGTAAAAAGAAGGGTCATTTTTTAGGTATATAAATCCCAATGCATTATACACTTAACTTTGCTTAAACTACATGGTGCCTTGTAGAATATAAGGCCATCAAACTTGATCTACTTTTACTATTGGAAGGGAGTTTATAGGTTCAAATCCTGAGTGAGTAGGGTATGTATGCCCAATAGTGTGATTAAACATATAATGCCTCCCTATTGGGACTATGGGGTGGTCTCATATACCATGTAATCTATCTTGTAATTTATAAGCAAGGCACAATGTATCCTAGGCCTTAAAAATAACTTTTATTTCCTTTCTTAAATGAGCTAAAATTATAAATTATTTGTCAATAAATGAAATGACCTCATATACATGATTATGAGGCAAACATGACACCTTATACGCCCAAGTTGGCCAAATGGTGAAGAACTTATGCTTGTGGTAAGAAGGTCACAATTTTGAATCTTAAGGGAGATAAAGTATGTATATCTCATATGGTGGTGGTATAATTAGATACCTCTCTTGTTATGAGTAGTATGAGTAGTGCACATATAAAAAGTACATAACAATCTCACATGTGCATATGTCTACAACATGAAACTTAGAATGACCTTCCCTTTTCTTTTCAAATTCGACCATGTAGAATATCATATATCTTAATAATCTTATGGATTGATAACTTTGTTCTAAATTATTATCTACTACACAATTATCAATCAAGAAGATAGATTATTATGAGGATTGAATTTGCATTGAATTAGGGAAATATATATGGCTCAATGGTTAATAGGGGTGTTGTTTCATGTACCCCTTTGGTTGGATCCCTGTAAAATATTATGTGATATACAACCACATAATCCTCCATCCTTTTTGCAGAGAAAATATTATTTCATATTTAAAAAACACGTGTTTTTAAATATATTATGTGTTAGAAACTAACTCTGTGTGTGTGTGTGTGTGTGTGTGTGTGTTGGGAAGGGGGGGGGAGGAGGGGTATATATGTATATGTATATACCTAAATGTATACCTATATATAGGTATACATATCTACATATATATGTGTATAGATATACATACATGTGTGTGTGTGTGTACTTATATGTATACACACACGCTTATATATGTATATATCTATACATACATACATATATATGTGACATTTCAAAGGGTCGTATTTTCATAAGTTCATAAATCATATATGTAAACATACATGTGTGTGTGTGTGTGTGTGTGTGTGTGTATAGTTTCTAACACATAATATATTTAAAATCACATGTTTTTAAAATATGAAATAGTGTTTCCTCTATAAAAAGGGTGGAGGCTCATGAGGTCGTCTATTACATAACATTTTTCATGGATTCAATCAAGGTGGTATGGGAAACAATGCCCCCATTAATCGTTGAACCATATCTCTTTCCCTACTTGAATACAAATTTGATCCTCATAATACTCCATTAAATTATAATACTAATGACAATGCCCCAATTGACCATTGAACCCTATCTCTTTCCTATGTGCACATACTGCTTTTTCGATTGTTGATTTCCTTGTTAACCCCTTGGGACATAACAACATCTACTTCAAGGAGTTGATTGCATTTAATTGGTGAAAAATGTTGTACTTTTGATACCTTATTCAATAGATTGATAGTCTCCTTGTATGGAGCTATTCTAGTGCATACAATGTCAGCTTATCTTCTTTAGTGATTGAGTAGTGGATCTAGACCACTTATACAACATTTTTGAGTTCTTCACCTTCTTAAACATCATGTTTGAGTATTGATTTGTTTTACTTCTTGGGATTCCTTGCAGCATATCTCATCTTTTCCATACATTTTTTATGATTTATTGGTAATTTGAGAAACTCGATGGTGACTCATTTTTTTCCATTACATTTCATTGTACATGGGTACCTAATTAGGCCTAGTTTTCGTGACCCATATCAAAGGATGTGTCTCTTTTATTTTCTCTTTTCTCTCTCCCCAATTTTGCACCTAAGGGATAATGTTGGTGTGTTCATACTAGGCTAGAAGTGGTATTTAGCTATCTAGCTTAGTTTTGTCTAGGTGTACACTAGAAAGGGTTAAGCTTTATTTAGGGAGGTTAGCTAGTTGAATTGGTTTTGATTAACAATTTGAGTGCATGTATGATTTTGTTATGTGTCCATATTTATTAATCCCTAACTAATCATTTATTTTCTACAATAAACTATTTTGTTGTGAAAATAAACTTTCTTGGCTATATATTGTACATTACATGAGAGACTAATACACAAACATTCACTCAGGTTTTATCTTAATATTTTGCATAATTTTGTTGTGTATTTGATGGATTAGATTTCATTGTAGTAATGTTTTGCAGAAGTGATCTTGGATGTTGAATTTTGTCAACTCCAATATAATATCAAACCTTGATTCTTGTAGCCATTACTCTATACATACTCTTTTTTCCGATTAAAAATATATTTATTTTATAGATCTTTGAAAAGAGGTTTTTGTGATAATTGTGAAAGACATTGTTATAAAAGTATTTTGGGACAAAATCGACATCATTGTTGGGTTAGAGTGTCGCAAAACCTATACAAGAATTTTAAATATGTCCAAAATAAACATCTTTGAAAATTCTCATTTTTTTAACTTTCTAGCATCTCCAACATAGGCCGTACGGCTCCATATTGCCAAGTACAGTAAAAATTTGAAAAAAAAACTAGGTATCACCAACTTTTTTTTAAGCTTTATATTTTTTTGAGTAAAGGTCGTATAGGCCATACGACTCTTGCAGTTGTCGAAGCCAATAGAGTCACTTGTTCACTGCCATACATGACATACGTGACTGTTATGTTGGATCTCCATTGCTTTCAATCTCATGTGTTTATGTCAGGCTCACGAAACTTTCCACTAATCATATTTCCCATGTTTTTTTACAATTGGCATTAACGACCCCTTACAAGTGCAACCTATCATACATCATATAAACAATGGCATCAAATTTGGACATGATGTTTGACCCCACATAGTCCGTCATCCGCCTCATACCTCGACATTAACCCAACCACAATTGCCTCATTGCCCAAGTATTATCGTTCTCACTGCCACCTATCATGGCTTTGTTGCCACATCTCCCCACACCTTTGGCCAAATCTTCGATCGACATGGCTCCTCTCTCCTACATGGCACAACCAACTTTTAGCACATCCCTACGAACCACCACAAATGATACCAAGGTTTCTATCTATTAATTTTTTTTATTTTTTTATTGATTTTACAAATTCAAATATCTTTTTATCCCAGACCCGGAAATGATGTGACTAAGAATTTTTCCATGTTCTTCTATCAAAACAATGCTTATTATAAAGGATCCATAATTATCTAAGATCAATATCCTCTTCTCCATAAAAAAATTTAATTCCATGATCGACATATAAGCTAGGGTTAATGAACAAAACTCCAAAAATTTCAATAACTCATGCAAAACTAATCAAAACAACTCAATTTTTTTACTTTAGCTTCCTTATATGATAATGGAATTTTAATTAAAATTTGGTCAAAAATTTATGAAAATTTTGGCTCTTAGAGCATATCTATGAAAAATCATTGCAATAACTCATTTATAACTTATCAACAAAAGCTCAAATCTGATTGTAGCTTTCTTATATGATCCCCCATAACAAAACATTACACAAAAACCTTAAGACATCAATGAATCTGCACATCAAGATCATAACTCCCACCATGCTTATGAATTCCAAACTCTAGGTTGGATTTTATGACCGTACATTAGGATTTCCCGCATGTATGATCCTAAGATGAACATTTCAATGTTGACATAGCCACTTGCTTCATGACTCAAACCCAAGTGGAGGCTATGATACCAAATTTAATGAACTGTTACATCAAAACCTTGAGACATTAGTGAAATCTACATAATATGATCATAACATCCCACCATGCTTTTGAAGCCTAGAATCTAGGCTATATTTGTGTTCATACATCATGATCCCCCGCATGTACAAGCCCCATATGAATAATATAATGCTAGCGTAGCCACCCACTCTGTGACTCAAACCTAGGTGGAGGCTCTGATACCACATGTTATGATCCATGCTTATAATATTTGAAATATGTATAATTAATATAGATCAACACAACATAATAGATATTGGTGGGCCAAGATGCCCAAATATTTAATATATACAAAAATAAAATAGTACCCTTATAGAAGGGCAACACCATACAATACTCTTTTAGGAATGAATAACTTCACAATGCAACTTCGAGGGGGATAACCTCCAATATCCTTTTACCAAATAGAAGACTCAACACTTGATTGATTGATATCATTTACAATGATATTCATCTCCTATATATTAACATCTAACAACTAATAATGGATGGGTAGCCTCCTAATCCTAATGTAGGTCGACCATTACCCAATGTATTAATTTTAGAAGTTACTCGTTTATCCTAATATATTTGACCCATATAACTAACTAAGGGGAATATGTGCCATATGTTCCATACACCCATATACATTAATATATCATATCCCTAGGTACATATCATGTTGGATCACTCACAACATTACATATCCATTTTTGCAGTTACTATCGCATGGCTGTAATTTTATCTCTCGATATCATCACAACGGAATCAACATAGACTAGGGCATCCAAATGATAGCCCATAACATCAAGGATCGCCTCAAGAACAGTTCTTACCTTCTCATCCCTTGTTATCGACATTGATATAACAAGCAATCTCTCCATCTTAATTGTAAATTGAACATCCTCATCACATGCTTGGGTTGCCATACACATTAGCAAATCCTTCTTCTAGTTGGTTAGCTCAAGAGACTCACTCTCCATACCTACAACATCATATACTTGAGCTAATCTCAAACTCAACTGCTCCAATTCAACCATCATCCCACTACAAACTTGTTCTACATCAAGCTTAGGCTTCCCAAGTCCTTCACCATCATTCTACAAACTCTCTAGGATAATATTCAGCTATTATTGGGACAACTTTTCTTCTACACACCTTTGCACATGACTATTAATTTTCACATCTCCTTGTGAACAAACTTGTTCCCATCCTCTACCATACTCTTTTATCTCCTCAACTTCAAGACACTCCTCTATGGCTAGAACATCAACACCAACCAACTCTTCATCCACTACTGTCATATCAATCACTTGGTCAACTTCTTCACTTCACCTCTCATACAAATGAGCATGATTGACTGCACCACATTTAATCCTCATATTCACTACTATCTCTATGGTTGGACTTTCACATTGCACAAACACATTAGGGGAAACAAAATCTCCCTCAAACAACTCATCCACCGCTCCATCATCCCCCAAGGACACATTGTCTAACTCTACTTTAACACTAACATATTGCTCATGATTTCCACTCACACTATGAGCTACCAATGGCCCATTCTCCATACCTTTCAAGGATGTTTTCACCTCGTATATGCTTTTGATTTTAGCTTATACACATGGTTGAACCTTCATTGCCATCTCCTTGTGTACACTAGCTTGCACAACATCCACGTCCAATGTTTCCTTCATGAAAACTTAAAACTCTACATGGTTGCATTATTCACTCACTTGTATCTCTACGTGGTTTTTATCTTTACTCAACTCAATCAGTTCATTCATAGAAACATGTGTCTTCAACCCTACTACCTGTTATCTACTAGACTTGCACCCTTGTGAAGGTAGTTTCAAGCCTTCACAGTTTGGAGTAACATGGAGACAATCCTAGGCTATGGGTGGCCTAATATATGGATTGAATCTATAGATTTTATGGGATACCTCCCCTTGATGTATCAGTTAGGCTCAGGAAACCTATCTAACTAAGGTGATGCACTAAAATTTATCCTTCACTTGTCTAATATGCACTAATAAGGCTGAATAAAAACATGGACCTAATTTCACTTCTCAAATTAAGGTCTCCAAACATCAGCATTTCACATAGAGGCTTAGCTTGATGAATGATCTAAGGCAGTTAATCAATAGGTCTCTCAAAGACACTAAGGAAAGATTATATTTTCCATACATACAAGATTATTAAAGCACACTATGAAACCTGTAAGGATGAAAAATCACCTACAAATACGTAAATTGGAGGGGACAAAATGAAAGAAAGCATGCACTATCATTGTCATTCATCAACTAACCATTAACATACACTACTCACAAGCTTTGAGGAGGCATGAATTCAGTCTTATTCATTCTAAAGAGGTAGGTAAAAGCGTTTTCCTGAGTAGGGGTCTACCACAACTCAGGTTAAGGGTCCTATAAAATTCCAAAAATAGGCTTACATATAAAGAAAATGAGAAAGGAGAGAGAGACAAAGTAAAAGCCTAAAAACTAGGAAATATGACATCCACTAGGTCCTTTTCCAACTCCAACTTAGTAGTTCCTTAATTTTATCTTGTCCAACCTTTTAAAAATGGCATATAGGTTGAGGTAGACTTTTTTGGAAGGTTGAAGGAGTCATGGCATTTATTTCTGATGTTTGACCAATACAAGTGCCTATACCTTGGCTTGCACACCCTATATTTTAGCTTACATGTCATGTTTGATGAATAAGTCTTCCTCCTTGAAAATAGGTCTTTAAGTCTTCATTCATGCTCCATTGAAATCTTCTTCTAAGTCATTTATGAGGTCTCTCCACCTTACTTGTACTATTATAAGACACATTGATGCATCCTTGACTCTTTCAACATGTTAGGCTTAGGAAGGAAGGTCTTGTTAGGGGTGTTTGAGACCTCTTCAACCTTTGAATCCTTCTTCCAATTAAAACTCTAAGTTTTTCATGCTTGATGAGGTGTAGGAGAGAAGGATAAACATCAATAAACCCTTTTGTAGAGCTTATATGCATTAATTTGGTGATTTGACCACTTGACTCCTTAAGCAAAGTGGCATAGGAGAGAGAAAATTGAAATTTACTTTAAATTAGGAAAATTCCCTCCATGGATGGCTTCTAAACATCATTTAGACCTGTAACAAGGCACTTAGAGCCATCAAACCCTCCAAAAGATGCAATTTTGCTTTATTTGCTTGTTTTTTCACCCATTCCTTGTAGCCCTAAAAACTGGTAAAGCTCCTTGTGTAGAAGAGTGTACAGACTATACTGAAGAACTAAGAATATTTTTTAGGACCCTCTATCCCCTTACAGCTCCATACCATGTTTTATAATCCAACTCCAAGTAGAAGTATCTCTTTTATGCCATTTCTCTCTCCAATTAGGCCTAGAAATAGAGATTTGGCCCAAATGACCACCCACACATGTGAAACCTACAAAAAGTATTTGATTCACTTTACCTAGACTAAGACCATACTCTATGCTAAATTTCAAGTTTTGGGGCCTTGTGTAGATGGGCAAACCTTGAAATGGCCATCGGCAAACCTACATGGTTGTGTGTGCTTGAGGTGTTGTTTGAGATGTTTTTCATGAAACTCGCAGGTTTTGATGCTTGAATATGAATTTTTGAGACTTTTAGAACCCTTATAAAACTCATTCCTTGTGATTTAAGTCTCTCATTTCACTCTCATACCTTCACCATTGATTCTTGTCTTGCAAAACTGAGTTCTCTCACCTTTTGAGCTAGTGGCCAACCTATAGGGATTGTAAAACAAATTGAGAGACCTGTAGAAGATCTTGAATGATTTTGATCCTCTGTCAATCCCACATAAACCTTTGTAAATGGTTTAGATGTCACTCCACTACCTATGCCCTCACAAACCAACTTAAAAATGTATGTTTTGCCTTGTATTATACATTACTATACATGTACATGCGAAAAAACACCTGGAAGTGAAGATTAAGAGAGTTTTGAGTGTCAATATGAACATTTAGAGGTCAAATTATTGCATTTTAATGCATTAAGAAACATATCATCTCCATCAGGTTAGTTGTAGGGTTTAAGGAGGGTTTAAAGAGATTTATGTTCTTAACAATGGTTCATAAAGGACAGAGGCCCATTCTAAAAACTAATTTTGAGAATTTATAGCAGGGGGACACCTCTAACATCTCCTATGGGCTTGAGTTCCCATGCATCTCCTCATGAAAGTTATGAGCAAACAACTAACCTCTTCGAGCTCCTTCTCAAGCAAAATAGGGTTCTTTGTCTTCTAGTTGATTGTTCATAAAGACGTGAGACCAAAATGCTAAACCAATGTCATATATTTGAAGCATGAGACCCCCTCCAACACCTCAAGTAACATCAAGCTACCATGCATCTCCTTCAAGAATATCTATCCTTTGTAAACTTGCCTCTTGGGATGATGAGTGTGTATGAAAAGGATGGGAAAGGCCATTTTGGGTCTTACGACCTCAAAAGTCACTTTAATACAAAATGAACTCTAAGCAAGTTTTCTATGATCCATAAAATGATTCAACATGATCTTATATAAAAATTGACCTTCCAAATAGGTCTGAAACATTGAATTCTCACCATTGAGGGTTTTTATGCAAATTGAACCTATTAACCTTAGAGGTTTATTCCCTGAGTTTTCTCTCCTCCTCTCATGATCAGAACTTGATAAAGATCTTCATCAATGTCATCTACACTCCCTCTTCACTATCATAATTCCAACTCTGGTGAGAAAGACACTATCTTCACTATGCTTGTGAGCGGGCCTATAGGTCTCTAAAGGACTATGTTAGTTTGGGTTGAACCCTGTCATTGTGGATATGATATTCCTAGACACCTTCAATGAAAATGGATCACATTCACTGAGCTTCTCTTAGAGATCATTAAACTTATTTTTTAACACTCTCTTATCATCACAAGTGTAATTGTAACCTTTGTCAACATTCTCACTCTTTGCAAAGAATGTTTGTAGGTGCATTGGCTATAGGTGTGTATTTACTATTCTTTGACTTATATGGAGGAATGTGACTATAAAAAGACCTTGAATAGGTCTATGACATGGATTCAGAACCTCTTAACATCTTTTGAAAGGACATTAAACTCCTCTCTTCTTCCTCTCACACAAGACTTCTCATTCATCGTAGTACACAAGCTGACTGTTGGTTTACCTATGGGCTTGGTTGTAACTCCTTGAGGCCTATGAGTAACTATTGAGAGGCTTCTTGATTTGAAAGACTCTTTATGACCTTATATCTAATCTTTAAAAAAATCTTATGCAAACTACTTGTTCATTGAAAGTTCAATTTCTCATTATTATGTTCCTTCATCTCCCTCATCGTCCTTCAAGCTCAGTTAGGCTCAGTTAGGCTAAGTTGTAGGTGGCTATTTTGGAATTTTTAGGCTTTATGGAAGAGTTTAAAAGCATTAATACCATTAAATAGGTCTATATAGAATTATCTCACCTCCTAACACCTCATGAAAGTGTTATACTTCTACTTCTTCCTCTTACCTATTCATATCTTCATGTGATCAGATACAAGCCACCTCAATTGATTGTGACTAGAAACTTAAAAGTCACTTTGCCTTTTATTTAATTTTTAAACCTCCTTTTGGTCTTTAATAGAGACTATTCAAGTCATTCATATACCCTACTCATCCATCTCACAAGTTCACATTGTATCTTCTTGACTAACACAAGTTCGCATTGCATAGAAAGCTTGATTTTGCTTAAAATATATGGCTATAGATGCACATTTAGTGTTTGTAAGGACTAATTGAAAAATGTCATGGTATTTATCTTATACTCCCAAGATATCAAATGCTAAACATTGATCTCATTTAGAACTTATTAATGGAAACCATTACCTCAATGACTCTACATGATGCCTTCTTAAAATAGCCTCAAAATGGATGACTGTTACAGGTGCCTATTTTTCCCTTTTAAGCCTTTATATGGTTAGAGAAAAAATATATGCCATGGTTGGTGATATGACAAATATGACTTCAATAACACTTATTGAGTCTAACTTACCTTACATCAACTTGGAGAAGCATCTAAAAGGCTTAATTAACAAGGAAACCAACATAAACTTTACCTTAAAAACTACTAAGAAACCTTAATCTCTACCAAACTATGTTTTAAGGTATTCTGTCATGCTTCTAACTTGTACCTTAGTGACACTTGGATCATTCTCATTCCCTTATACTTGTTACAACATCCATGACTATCCATCTAACACATTCCTAAGGGCACATAGTCCTTTATAGGTCTCTCAAGGTGGTAATATAGTATTACACAATCCTGACTATGTAATTTAGGCATATAAGGCTCCAAATAGATCTTTTACTCTCATAGTGTCATTAGTCATCTTTAAGACTCTTAAAGAGTGTTATGAAGTTACTTCATGCTCTTTCACAAACCTTCCATTGCTTTTTTACCCCTTGATCACTGATATTTTCCATGATGGTTCTATTGCTTTGCTCATTAGACTTTGGGGAAAGTCTATGTAGTTAGTCTTCGGAATGGTATCTTAAGTCCTAAAGAGCATGGTTTCTAAGATGTAATGTAAATTGCATGCTTTGATGAAACAAGCCTTTTCCTCCAATCAGGTGCTTGGGCATATAGTCCTTTAAAGGTCTCTCAAGGTGGTAATAAAGTATTACACAGTCCTGACTGTTAAATTTAGACATCTAAGGCTCCAAATAGATCTTTTTCTCTCATAGTGTCATTATCCATCTTGAAGACTCTTAAAGAGTGTTATGAAGTTACTTCATGTTCTTCCACAAACCTTCCATTTCTTGTTTACACCTTGATCATTGATATTTTCCATAATGGTTTTATTGCTTTGCGCATTAGACTTTGGGGAGAGTCTATGTAATTAGGCTTAGGAATTGTCTCTTAAGTCCTAAAGAGCATGGTTACTGAAATGTAATGTAAATTTCCTCCTTTGATGAAACAAGCCTTTTACTCTACTTAGGTGCCTACCAAGATCACTTACTAACCTAAATTCAGACCTTTTCATAACATGAACTCATGTTTTAGTGATTGTACCTCACCAAAGAGACTATCTCACCATAGGCTCTCTTAAGAAAGACATCCTTCAAGATGAAGTCATATAGGATTTTGTTTGAAAGTGAGAGGTGTGTTATAATGAAAACATGAACTTGAGAACCCCTGAAGATGAATACACTCAGTTGATATATCAAACATGCTTGAAAATTGCTAACCTTAACAATCAAGATAGGCAACTGGTTTCTTGTCAAAAGACCCTTTATCAAGACAAATTACCTGATGAGTCCAACATGAGAAATGCCTTATTTTACGCTAAAATCATCCCAATATAACCATTTTTCTCCATAGAGTTTTTAAGTGAATAAATGAAGACAAAGTTGGACCCTGTCTAGATGAATAAGCCATTCAGACCCCCTTACACTCTTAGCAATTGTTCATAAATAAGGGAGGAAATTTTGACAACCAATGTCACAAATATTAATATTACTAGGGCCCCCTCCTCTGGTAAATTTTTTATGACACTTCTCTCTCTCCTCTATGCATATTGAGCACATAAAAAATGGCTTTAAAAGCTTGCAAATGGAGTAATGGAGGAGAAGAAGCAAGTTTTGGACTTTTAAGACCTGTGAGAGATTGAAATTAAAGGATATGACCTATATAAGACCAAAATACACCTTCAAGTCATTTTAACCTAGAAGTGGGCTCCTCAAGTCTATACAAACCCATAAAACTTCCCTTTTTGAGCAAAAACTAAGTTGTTTTGACATGTAGACCATTATTATGACTTCATTATGAAATTAATAAATTGAAAACTAATTTTTAAGATGTGACAAGTGCAATGGCATGTGTATTCCATCTTGACCATATTAAATCCCTTAAAAAATATCCAAGTGTAAAGAAAGCTAGTGTAAAAGAGATGATCTCATGTAAAGAAACTATATCAGTCCAAGACCTTCAAGGACTTTAGATGACCTATTCACCATCTATTTTAATTCTACATGAAATAAATTCACCTTGAGAAGGATTAGATTGGTAACAATGCAAAACCTAAATTTCTCCAAAAAACTTGAACTTTGCTAAAATACCTTAATTTCATCAGATAAGACTAATGGGCTTTAAACCAAGTGATCAAGTGAAATAACTTGACCTAATAGACAATGTACCTTCTTGACACAATATGGCATACGCTTAGGACCCATTAGATTGATTTTGAAGGCACTGTAAAGCTTGCTTAAGAAATTACCTTAAACAATGCTAACAAGGCTAACAAATCATCACTTAAAGATTACCAAAGGCATGACAAAGATGTGAACAGGGTTGTAAAAGCATGACAATCAAAGTTTGAAATTGTAGGGGTGATAGATTGACCTATGAGTTCAAACTTGTTGACATTTTGGAAACTCATTTGGAAAGTATGCCTCTTATGCTTATAAACCAGTAAAATGACATTTCTTTTAGACTTAAAGACTCACTTACCACTCTGAAAACACACATGATCAGACCTTGACTTTGGCTGCAAGACTATTGAACGAGATAAGATGATTGATTCACACCTAAAAAAGGAAAATGAAGACACACAAAACAAGGGAAACTAACCAACAAGAGACAGGTGCTAGCTAAGCACCTATTTGAAACACAAATAAACCTAAGCAAACTACTATGTACAAACTAACCTGTCAAGATGGATCTTCCTGGATCAAAAGGGAAATCTCTGAGATCTTTTACTTCATGAGGTGAAAAATGATATGAAACAAGATGTTTCTTGGAGTTTTTATTCATTGATCTTAACTACTCTATGGTTGTTGATCCTCTTGACAGACTTTCAATTGAATCATCAACGTCAAACCAGTCACAAATGAAGACATATTCATCTTTTATTTCAACACTTAATCCATATGACTACTTACCATCACTTGTAATCTATTTTGGCCTTTCAAAAAGTTTAGCCAACTTGTTTTTAGCCACCCCATAGTTTTCACTAAACATGTTTACAGACACAATATCTTGAGAAAGTTCAAAGTGATGATGTCATTCTTCAATTAGTTCTTTAGGAGCTGAAAACTTGTTGAGGCTTCCTTATTGATGTCTTGGAGAGAGAAACACTTCTTCAATGTCCTCAACCTGCTCCATAGGATATGTAGGCCCCCTAAGAACTTAAAACTATTTACAAATATTAGCATACTTCTACCACATGTCTTCAACATCCTCTTGATTAGTATCTTGAGAAGAAACAACATGAATCACCTTCTTACCTTCCTCTTTCAAAGCCAAAAGGTTGTTAAGAACTTCAAAGTCTTCTATAGGATCATGATGCAACTACAAGTCTACCCCATCAATCTCATCAATAGCTACAACCTCTTCATTTGAATCTTCTTGATCAACATCATCTTGATAAGCAATTGTAACTAGATCAAGAACCTCTACTAGAGCTGCCATCAAATCAAGTAGTACTTCTTCATTAAGACCAGTTTTATCTTGCACATTGGTAGTACCATAAGGGGTATTTAGTTGAAGTTATACTATATCAAGATCTTCAAACCAATCAATAATATCTAGCACCATCTCCTTTCAGTCAACTATAATCTCTTTGTCATAGTAGTTAATCACACCGAATGGGACTTCTTGAAACAAGTCAACATCTCCTATACTTCCTACTACAACCTCTTCATCTTCTCTTAAAGTTAAATTGCCTCTACTCTCACCAACAAGAGTACTAATGAAAACTTCCTCCTCATGCACACTTGAAATGTCTTCCTCACATTCTCTTTGAGATTCAATTACAGTTGCAATGTCCTCCTTTATCCTCCCTAAAATAGGCTCCTCTTCAAGAATGGAGATGGTGGGAGGGTAATGAATATGCACATAACTTTGTTTGTGAATGAAGGGACTACTCCTACAAATTAAAAATGTGGGGATAGAAGACTCTTATATGAATGTTTGGAGAGAGAGTAAATTGAGTTGGGCTATAGATACTTGATTTTCTTCCTCATCCTCATGATTCACTCTATTAATTTCAGATGTAGCTTGAAATTTAGTCTCTTCAACAACTCACTCTTTCTTTCTTTTGGATGTTTTCTTGAACTGATTTCCATGAGGGAATAACTATAGGCACAAGGTCTTCTTCCTCTTGTTTCTCCCAGGACTCAATTACTTGGTTCCAAGGTAGGACTTTGAAACGAGTAGGTTCTCTTGGAGATTGGATTGACTCTCTTGGAGGCTTTTGAAGAGGGATGATAAGAACTTACATTGGTTCAGTTTTTTCCACAAGAGTTGGCATGGTGTAACTGGGAAACATAGCCAAGAAGGCCTCCAAGATGAAGATATTTGGGTTCCTTGAGGAAAGGTAGGTGTTTCTTGACGGAAACTTGGAACACAAGAAGGTTGACCAAGAGTAGGTAGAAATGATTGAGGTTGTTTGGATTGAATCTCTTGATTTTCCTGTGTGATTGTATTTTGGATTATTCATAAAATTACTATGTTTAGTAATAAAAACCCAAGGATACAAACAAAATTAAAGGAGGGGATAAAGGAAAAATAAAAAAATGACATTCTTACCATCATTTTATCCCTTATAGCTCCTTTCCAAGCTGATTTGAGTGCAAAATGGTTGGATTGTGTATTTCTTGATTAAGATTCTAAATGGATTCAATGGCTTCTTTGACTTGTTGATAGCTTAGACAAGGGTATGGGAATGCTTTGATAATGGATGATAATGCAGGCTTGTGGCTTTCTAAGTTAGTTTGGCCATGGGGAGCGGATTGTATATATAAGCCAAGGGGGGGGGGGGAAATCAATGGCTCACATTCAAACTTGGGCCATGGAGATCAAGGGTGGAAGAATTTTTGAGGAATTAAAAATTCCTTGGAAACCTCTAGAATAGAGGCTTCTAGAGTGGAGGGGACAAGTTAGAGGAGGTTCTAGAATTGGAGAATTCTAAAATTTCCATTAGGGATTAAATTAGGATTAGGGAGTAGGGGTATAGGAATGGCTAGGCTAGTAGGGTAGTAGATGGGTAGATGAATTAAAAGAAATTTTAAATTGTCAAGTGGACTAGTGGGTAAATTAGTAGCTAAGTAGGCTAGTTAGTATGTTAATAGAGTGATTAATTGGTTGCAATGGTATGGTAAGGTTCATGAGATATAGGTAATTTTGTGTAGGATTTAGGATATTAGTTAATTGGCTAGGAATATGGTTTAATGGGTTAAATTAGTAGGCTTAATAGGATTATTAGAGTGAGCAGATTTAATTGCATACATTTTACCCCTCTTTGAAACGGTATTGTAAGTGAAACAAATTGGAAGGAGTAATGGTATTTCAAAGAAAAACCATGCCATGGATGAAGATGTTGTTAGCAGGTATGATTCCCCCTTGAGGGAGCATGTAGGGAGAGACGAGCTAGATGGTCACTCAAACATAAATTCCTTAGGTGGGATAAGTCCAGCATGATGAGAAGGGGTTGGGATGACCCAAGTATTAATGTTGCTAAGATGGAGATGTCCCAAGCATAAATGTTATGGGATAAAGTGGTTTAGCCTCAAGAGATGAGTTCTAAACAAATAACCAATGTCTAAAAAAGAGGTGGGTTGATTAAGACAATAAGATTTAAAGCCTCAAGACGTAGATATTGTTCGGAGGAGGATGAGATAGGTCGAAGTCTAATGGCAAGGGCACATGCCAAGGATGACTAAAGGCCTATAGATGAAATTGGATGAATGATTGTGAATAATAAGCCACTATATGGTAGGTTCATAGCTTAAAATGATATAATAATGTCAAATGGATTAGACAATATTGGAGTTTAATAGTGGTCGATCTATCCTTGGGCACAAAATTGTGGCCAAGTGTTGCATACATAGTCTTAGGAAACCTCAGACTGATGTTGTTCTGACTTGGGATTGAGATGGATAATGAGGAGATGGAAGGCCATGCCCTAAAATCTTGAGGGATGATATGTGAGGATTAAATGGGATAATAGATTAAGAAACAAGATTCAAGGAAGAAAATTAGTGGACCAAGTAGGAGAAGGGATGTAGCAGAGGTCAAATGGGTGATAGAAAGGGGTAAAAGAGGGGGTAAAGTAGGAAAAAGGGGGTGAAAAGGATCATTTTAACTTTAAACCTGAGTGAGAATAGTGTTTTGGATTTTAAACCATGGATCATATCCCATGCGCATCATATCATAGTGAGAGGGTCAAAGAGTTTCAGAGACCAGAGGATGTAGGACCACCGGTATGTAGTCAATCCCTAGCTTGTCAATGTTGTGTTTTTTGCTTTTATTTATTGATTTTTTGCTTTTATTTATTAGTTTTTTTAATGTACGTTATGAATGAAAAATATCATGATTGAGGGTAATGACCTCAGTGGTGATATTGTGCCTGTGACTTATGATATCATGGTCATGAGCTGTGGTATTACAATACCATGATAAGTGACTCGTGGTAGTTCAATAACGTAAGGAATGATTAACAATATCATAATATTTCTAGGGGTGAGTCACGGTTTTGTAGAAGCATGAGGTTACAATCGTCGTTATGTGAAACTATAGGATGCAAATCATGATATTGTCATTATCTTGATTAGGGGTCAATTCATGATTAACGATATTAGGTTGGATGGGGTAAAGGGTTAAGGGGTGGTTGGAGAGAATGACTTTGGTTAGGCTAAGGAATGTGGTGGGAATTAAGGGAGAGTTAGTAGGTAAATTGAATTAGGGGAATGGAAGGATAAGAGTGATTCAATTAGGCTAGGGATTTGGATAGGATTAGAGAGTGGGTTTGTTAGGGGATATTAGGATGGAGATTAGAAAGGTAGGGGGGAGATTTAGGTGGTTTACAGGAATGGTTTATGGGGTTTATGACTTGGGATGAGGGTTAGGGTTGATGGATAAGTTAGGATTTGGGATTAGGTATAGATGAACGAGGGACTAGGGTAATAAGTGGAGGGAGGGATTATAGTTAGAGTTATTTGGGTAAGGGAGGAATAGATGGGTTGGGTAAGGTATTAGGGTGATTATGCAACATAGGTTAAGAATAAATGTGATGAGATGAGTTCATTGTGATAGGATGCATGATTGGTGCAAGAGGATTTAGTAGTGATGATGTCTCAACTATGACATCCCCATGTTCTTCATGATATGCACATATTGACACTAGAAGAGTACGATGTGTTGGAGTTGGTTGGTTTGTACTATGCCATGACCATGCTAGTTGTACAGATAAATAGAGCTTTGATTAAGGCCTTGGTGGAGAGATGACACTCAGATATGAGTACCTTTTACTTTGTGATAGGAGAGATGACTATCACCCTAGATGATGTGTTTTGGATTTTTTAACTTTTAATGAGAGGCAATAGGATCTACTAGTGATCACACACCCTTAGTGTGACGATGCAGAGGTTAGTAAGGAGATTGTGGATTGGCATGCAAGATGCATGGGTAGATATTAATAGGTTTTTGAGAGAGGGTACTATCGATAGGCTAATATTGGTAGTGATGTCTCTTGTGACCAACATACTCTTGCCAGAAAAGAGTGGATAGTGGTTCCATTTGGGGCTGGGAGATGTGGTATTCGACATGATGTAGGACTACAAAATGTTTGCCTAGGGTCCAGTAGTACTAGCACACCTATATCAAGAGTTACACATGGGATCATATAGGGGAGTTGAGTATTATGATCCACACTTATAATATTTAGAAATAATGTAGTATATAATGTAGACTAAATCAACACAATATATATGGGTGGACTAAGATGTCCAAATAATCAATATATGCAGAAATAGAATACCCTTAAGGTAGGGCAACACCATACAATACTCCTTTAGGAAGGAATAACTCCACAATGTCTCTTCGAGGGGACAACCTCCAATATCCTCATACAATAGAAGACTCAATGCTTATTTGATACCTTTACAGTGATAATCATCTCCTTTATATAGACCTCTATCTAACTAACAATGGATGGGTAACTTATTAATACCAATGTAGGCCGACCATTACCCAATACACTAATTCCACAAGTTAATCCATTATCCTACTATATTGGACCCATATAACTAACTAAGGGGGATGTGTGCCACATGTTGGCATCTCCATCAACCCATATACATTAATATATCATGTCCCTCGATACATAGCATTGAGATCCTGGGTCTATCACTACTATTGCAGATATGGAGCTGGGAGCATACAAAGATAGAGCATCCCCTTGGTACACATGTGGTTAGACAACCCCATGAGTCCATTGTATTTAGACGTTATATCATTATAGGGGTACAGAGAGGGCATGCAGGGGAGATGTGTTTTTATAGGCAGACATTAGATGGTTTACGGCCTAAGCATATCACTGGATGTCATATAGATAGATGTAATTTAGATGGGTTGAGGAGTCAGACATGACCTAGTACATGTTGACAAAGTGTTACCTGACATGACACAAAGATTATATATTATTGAGCATCACAGACTTGATCAGGTACAAAGACAGTTTGGGAGACCCCAAGATGTGCCAGGGGAGGAGTACCTATTTGCTTAGAGTGATAGGGAGAGGCCACAGTGGGGGATATTGGTGGACAGGGCACTAGCATGTATGGACTATGAGAGCATTACCCCAATTACATATGATTATAGGATGTTGATCCTAGATCCTAGTGTGATAGCGACATACACTACATGGTGCCATAGAGGTGGCTGGTGAGGTTATTGAGATGCAGAGTGAGAGTGAGGAGGGGGGTTGTGCAGAGACTAATATAGGCACAGGTGAGGCTTGGGAGGTAGTGAGCGAGGACAGAACAAGTTCCAGTAAAGGATCCACAAGAGGGGAAAAAGGGTATTGATGTGATGGGTGTGAATGGGGGAAATCAAAGAGGCCTAGATGAGGACCATATAGCAGTTACATGACAAGTTCGTGGGAGTGGGGTACATGTTAGAGGTAGCGGAGGTGGAGATGAAGCAGGGTCATCCTAACCACCCTTGATAGAGGATGAGCAATCATTATTGGAGTGGATTAAGAGAGAGTTGTAGGCATGTGTCTTAGAGATTGTAGGGATAACTATAGAGAGGGACAGGATTATGGCTCAGTTATAGGGGCAACTAGGATAGAGAGATGGCCAACTGACTAGTACATAGGATTAGATTATAGGGTTATAGGGGTAGGTGACCACTTTGTAGGCTAGATAGTAGTTTTATAGAGTCAGATCCATAGTCATGATGCACAAATTATGGGTATATAGGGTCAGATAAGATAGTTGTAGGCACGGATGAGGGAGTTGATGGCAAAGGTGGAGGTGGCTGAGAGGGCCAAGGAGGAGGGGGGCATCAACGATGATGATAGGGGGAATGGATGGGGTTATGTAGCAGATTATGTGACTGACATGGGAGGCACAATGCTATAGAGACTTATATGAGGCAACAATGCTAGTTGAGCAATGTGTAACCACATTCAAAGCCAACTCCTCATAATTAGTGCATCAACATCCCAAGGGACCACCTAGATCATAGTCGAGATTTATGAGACTTTGTATTTTATGATGAATATTTTTTATATTATAGCACATTGATGCCTGTGGAGGCCATATTTTGTATCCATATATTTTTGACATGGACTTCATGTGGACATTATGGACCATTATTGATACGATTATGACAATTTTCTGATATGTGTTATGATTTTGTTGCATTGAAATTGATGTTGTGATCATTACACATGTGTGATAGACGTGATTGGATGATTATGCTTATGATGTTATGTGATTGGATGATTATTCTTATGATGTTATATGAGTGATTGATTAGAGATTGATGTTAGATGTTTAGATATTCGATTATATTACAATGATGTGATGGTCATATGATTATTATGTGATTATGTTATGTTGAGTAATGATGGATTGATGTGATGTGATTTGATATGAATAAGATGTGTTATATTAATGTTAAAATGGGATGATCATGATTTGTGAAAATGTTATTAAACAGGCTTGATCAATGTGCTAATAAAGATAATCCATGGGGTCTAATTTTGTGTCTCACAAATTATGATTGGGAAAATTCCCTCCTGCACCAAGGAAATGGGTGGGTATATGATAGTATTTTAGGATGATTAGGGTGGATAGTGATTTGATTAGGGGGGATAGGATGGGGGCAAATTTTGAAGCCAATAGAGATGTAGGCAATCCAATTTGATATTGCACGTGTGAGTGGAAGTGTACCAAATGACATGAAAGTAGTCAAAGGCACATTGAAATCACAATGCGTGGGAACTCTGTTTTGGGTGACTTTCCTAGCTTGTTGAGCTTGGGTAGTCATGTGAACCATCCTTGTTCCTATTTGATCACAAAGATCAAAATATAAAAAGACAAGATAACAAGACTATGTGACTAATTATGACAAATATTTACAAGACTTAATGACTTAACAAACAATCACACACATTCACACACACACACACACACACACAAAGATAAAACAAGACAAAATGGACTAAGGTGATGATGATGGCTTTATATACACGTGATTTTAATAAACAACCTAAAAAAAATGATTATTTACAATGGACTTAATACAATGTAAAATATATACATGGGGTGAATTGTGCCCAAAAGTATGTTTATCACAACTAAGACAAGGATCCAATCTAGTAAAATACAACCGTTTATAGGGCCTACAATGAATGATCATGATTCGATTATAGAGTGAACAATGGATCCTGGTATAATAATATTATGTGAACCTTCCATAATGAGGAGATTAGTGGGGTCTTATGGATCAGTGTTGGGGAATGGAGAGGGAAAGACAAAGATGCATATAAGTTGAGGCTAGTAGAAGACCTAATCGTTTAGGAGGAGGCGATTGGGATATGTAAGAGGGTATAAATGGGATGGAAGATATATCAAAAGTGGATGAAGATATTGCAGAAAACTCCTCAACAAATGTTTCCCTCGCACAACTAGCAATGACTTGCCCCATCTTGAAATATCTATCTCTTGATTCTGCTAAAGCTTGTAATGTACACCCACTGTTAAGAACAGGGCAAGTTGGAGAATAATGGAATGGAATGAAAGAGAGAAGCAAAATGGGAATGGATATGCCCCCAAGAGTGGGGAATCATAGATGGAGGTGTTTGCAGCCTTTCAAGTATAGAAACATTTCAAATGCATGATATCCATTGGTTCATCGAGCTCTTCACCTTCAAGTGTGGCTAATTTGTAGGCTCCTAACCCAAATTTTGGAATAATTATGTAGGGCCTAAGCCAATTTGCTTCAAATTTGCCCTTCTTGTCCTGATCTACATTGTTGTTTCTTTGATTCTCCTTAAGGACTAGATCACCGACTTTAAACTCTCAAGATTGGATCTTTTTATGATATTGGTCTTTTAGCTTATTCTGATATGCCTGAAGGTGATTTAAGGCATTTTGACATTTTTCATCTAAAATTTCCAGCTCTTATAGCCTTTCTTGTTTGAGATTATGATCGTTAATGATGCCTCACAAAGAGATGTATAAGGAGGGGAGTTCCACTTTTATAGGCAAGATTGCTTAAGTACCATAGACCAAAGAGTATAGAGTAGCTCCAATTGGTGTCCGGACACTAGTTATTTAAAACCAAAGTGCAAGGTATAATTGAAAATGTTAGTTTCTACCTGCATCATTTACTGATTTCTTTAGAATCTTAAGAAGTGTCTTATTAGTAGCTTCCAATTGTCCGTTCTCATGGGGATAGTAGGGAGTAGAAAAGTGTTGCTCAATGCGATAATGCTTGCACAAGTCTTTGACTTTTTGATTTTTAAGTGACTTGCCATTGTCTGACAAGATTTTTGCTAGAATGCTGAAATGACAGATGATTTGGTTGAGAATAAATTTTGAGATCCAGAGACCTATGGTATATATAAGTGGCATAAATTCAACCCCTTTTGTAAAATAGTCTATAGCTATGATTAAAAACCTGTGTCTATTAGATGATGTTGGATTAATCTTGCCGATTAAATCTAATCCCCATATAGAGAATGGCCATGGGCTCATAATAGGTTGTAGCTCTTATGTAGGGGCATGAATAAGATTACCGTGTTTTTGACAAGCTACACATTTACACACATATTGATAGGCATCTTAATCCATTGTAGGCCAATAATAAGCATTCCTATGTAACTTCTTGGTTAGCACCATTCCATTGACATGGCCACCATAGATACCATCATGGACCTCCTTGATCACAAGAGTAGCCTCTTCTAAGGTCAGGCCTCTCAATAGGGTCCTGTCATAGCCTTGTTGATAGAGCATGCTACCAAAGATGGTGTAATAGGATGTGCAGTGGATAAAGGCCCTACATTGGTGATGATTTAGGTTCGGTGGAAGGATATTATAATGGAGATAGGTGTATATGTTGTGATACCATGGTAGACTGGGATCAGGGATGGCACCAATTTGGAAATGAGTCATGGATTGATGGGTCAGAAAAATCAAATTCTCAATTAGAAAATTTCCTTTAAGGACATCTTCTGGAAGGTCAATTAAAGATGCAATATTTGCCATAGAGATTCAACTACCTTATTACTTCCCCTTGGTACTTATTCAAATGTGATAGACTAAATTTTTTCCTTTAATTGATCCATCAATTGTTTGTGGGGAAGTAATTTCTCATCCTTGGTTTAGAACTCCTCATTCAATTGCTTGATAATCAACTATGAATCACCAAATACCTGAAGATGTTGGATGGTCCACTAGATGGCTAGTTGGAGGTTAGTTATTAAGGCCTCATATTCAAAAATATTGTTTGTATATGGGAAGCAAGGCAAAAAGCTTTAGGGTGAGGTCACCTAATGGGGTTACCAAAAGGATACCTACTCCTGACCCATGTGTGGTAAAAGATCCATCAAAATACAGTTTCTAACTATTAGATTTGGCAGTGCTCAAGATGGATTCATTTGAAAAGGTTGTGATAAGGGGCTTAGTATCTGCAAGAGGTGCCTCTACAAGTTGATTTATGATTGCTTATCTTTTGATGGCCTTTTGATTGATGTTCTCTATATCAAATTCACTTAACAACATTATCCAGTTAGCCATCCTACTAGTAAGAGCTGATTTAAATAACATGTATTTAATGGGATCAACTTTGGCTATGAGCTGAACTTGGCTATTGAGCATATAATGTCGAAGTTTCTTGGATGCAAAGACAATGACTAAGTAAGATTTTTCAATAGGGGTATAATTTATCACATATGAAATCAAAGTTCGATTGAGATAATAGATTTCCCATTCTTTCCCTTCATCATCGTGTTGTACTATAAGGGCCCCTATTGCACAAGATGTTGCAAATACGTATAAAAGCAAAGGCCTTCTTTTGATAGGTGTTGATAATACTGAGCCTTGACAAGATATTGCTAAAGATTGTCAAAGGCCTGATGATACTTGGAGTTCCAACTGAAATGAGTCCCCTTCTTCAAAATATGGGTGAAGGGGTGGCATTTGTCTACTAATTAGGAAATAAACCAATAATTGGCTTGTAGCTTGCCTTGAAGGCTCCTAAGTTATTTGAGATTATGGGGAGGAGGCATTTCCATAATTACTTTGACCTTAACTAGATCAACCTCAATGCCTGTCCTAAACACTATGAACCCTAATAGTTTGCCCAAGCTAACTCCAAACACACATTTCTTTGGATTCAATCTGACCTTATATTTGCGGATCTGCTCGAATATTCTTCTTAAAACCACATGATGCTCTGATCAAAGTTTTGACTTTCCCAGAATATCATCTAAAATAATCTTAAACAATGTCGTGCATCATGTCATGGAAGATGACAATCATTACCCTTTGATAGGTAGCACCTATGTTCTTGAGACCAAAAGACATTACTTGATAACAAAAGGTTCCCTACGGAGCAATGAATGATGTCTTGTGTTGATCCTCGGGTGTAATTTTGATTTGATTGTACCCAAAAAATCCATCCATGAGGGATAACATCTCATAACCAATATCATGTCTATATTTGGTAGGGGAAAATCATCTTTAGGACATGCTTTATTGATATCCCAAAAGTTAGTACAAATCCAAATTCCACCTTGTGGTTTGGCCACAACAATAATGTTAGATATCCAATCAGATAAATCATGCTTCTAGGAATTTTAGTAATTCTTCCTTGACTAATAGAGCCACCTTAGGTGCATGTTTAATTGGTTTTGCATTAGGATGAACAACTAAATGATGAACTACTAGGGATGGGTCAAGTCCTGGCATGTCCGAATAACACCATGCAAAGACATATAAACTCTTTGAGTAGCTCAATGAGAATTTGGCTTTCCTCAGGCATAAGAATTGCCCCCAATTTGACCATTTTCTTTTGTTCCAATGTTGACTCTAACAACCTCCTCAATAAGGGAGGGTGACTAATCTTGAAGATAAGTCAGGGGTGATGGTAAATCTTGGATGTCTGAGGCAAAATCATCTAAGAGTTCTGTATCCAGTTCTATATAGGATTTTATTTCATTAGGAGTGGGCAAAAAGTCCTCCAAATTTTGAAAGGGGTCTCATCTTCACATTCCTCTTATTCAATTTGATTAAGGGATGTTTGTTGTTCCCCAAAATAAGTTGATTGATTGAGATTAATAGAGAAGCCCTTCTTGTGATCCCCAAAAGGCATAAAATCTCACACTCCCAAATATTCTATAATGGCCTCATCATTCTAAATCATGTCAAAAGAAGGTTCATGTTGTTGATCCCAGACTATTAAGGCATGGTGATAAGGGATATATCAATGGTGGAGATGTTGGTGTCATGGAATAGGTTAATGGCAACAAACTCTTCATAAAGACTATAAATGGATCCTGTCTCGACTTCATCATCAAAAGAAGACTTCTCAAGCATCAAATAAGTATCCAAAATGATATTGTTTAGGTCAGTGTTGAGAGGTTTGTACCCCAAACCAAGATGTTGTGGGTGTTCCTGAACCCCTATAGGTTCAAACCCACCTTGTTCATGTCGCCCTAGTCCTTTTCCCTGATAATTCATATTCTACAACATTTTATGAATTTGGGGGTACTTTTATCTATGGAATGCAAGGGCCTCACTATCTGGAAGAAGCCACAAATCATCGGGCTCATCTAAATACTCCTATGATAGCAGACTTGCACTAGTAAAGGTCATTGGTATGAACTAATAGTTGATTGGATTATTCTTCCTCATAGTTGGGGACCCATAGCTATGTGGGGAGAAAGGTAAATCTCCTACACATAAGGTTTGGTACTCATATTTCCCACAACCTGTGGATGTGATCTTGAGACTGGTGACATCTGGGAATGGCATTGAAGCAGGTACTAGATCATTCAGGTGGACATTTTTGGTAGCTATTGGCTTAAGAGTAAAGCTATGTGTGTTAGGGAAATAACATGTAGGATGAGATTGATTCATCTGATAGCTATGAAAATGTTCTATCTCCTTGGGGATTATGACCTTCATTCCAGAATGAGGGAATTTCAAACACTAATGGAGAGTAGAAGGGATTGATTGCATTTCATGGATCCATATACGACCCAAAAGTTTATTACATGGCAATTTGACATTCACAACATGAATTAAGGTATGATGGATGACGGGTCCCACAACAATAAGAAGATAAATGGTGCCCGCATATGGCCTTTCAATATCATCATATGCCTTGATCATGATTAAAGTAGGCCATAATGATGCCTCATAGCACCCCAATTTCTTTAGAAAATCTAAATTGCAAAAATTCAATGTAAACCCTTCATCTATGAGCACCTGAGGGATTCTATGGTTGGAAATGGAAATTTCTTTGAATAGTGGATAATTGTGATGCAGGCCAATAGGAGGCATGTCTTAGACATTGAAAGTTATTTTCTACGAAGGTGACAAGTAACCCACCAATGCTTGAAATTGACTAGTGTCAATGTCTTGAGGGACTTTAAGATCATTCAAGACTTGATTGAGGATCTCCTAATGTACTGATGATGTTTTGAAAAGATCCATAAGTGAGATTTGGGTGGGGGTCTTCTCGAGCTATTGGATTATGTCATATGGTTTATTGGAAGATGCAAAAATGTTTTTAGAGACATTGACCCTTTGGGATGTTGATGTGGATGGGTCCTTTGGTGGAGCTCTATGAACTACAATTTTATTGCATCATGTGGTGACTACACAGTTAGTTGTGGTCCAATTAATCTTAAGGATGGTGGATGGAGGTGATGTGGGCTCTTGAGGGCATGGATTTTGATGGTGTTGACATAATGATATGGAATGGCATAGTAATAAGTGTGATTTGAGGTGGATGCCTGAACCTAGTCTTTAGGTGGTTTTCGTTGCCTCTGATCATGTTTGGGTAATGGGTCCTCATAGATGCCAAGTTGTTGATTCTTAGATTGATTAGTAGGGCTTTCCCATTCAACTTCAATGTCCCCTTTTCGATTAGGTCTTGAATATAATATTTTAATCATATACATTTTTCAGTATCATGACCTTTGATTCTATGATATTGGCAGAACTCATCCTCATGATACCAATCAGGTTGAGGTTTGTTGCATCCAAAGGTCTAATTTAGGGGAGAGTAATCATGTTTGTAGCTATTAATTGTTGGAGGGCCACTTTTACAAGTATCCCCATATTGGTAAGAGGCCTCTTTCTTGTTTGGAGTTTTGGTTTTCCCCGTGGTACCTTGATAGAAGAGATAGTTTGTTGATTAGTGGGAGTCCTTTTCTATACTATTTGGACATGTTTTGAATCCGTGATTCCATCTCCCACAACATTTTTATTTTATGAAAGATTTTTGGTTTACCCAAAAAGGTGATATATTGATTATAGCATTGTTCATTATGTGTATACAATTTGATCGTTCCTTTTTTAATGAGAGCCTTCTTAATTTGGATCCCCTTTTCAATGATCTCATTAAAGAATTTAGCACATTGTAGATTCAATTGATGTTGAGGTTCTTAATGAATATCTTGGCCAATTCCTTCTTTAGAACTGTACAATAGAATCAGTTTGTTAAACTTCTCCATCATTGTACGAAGGATGCTAGACTTTTCTCATTTTTTATCTTGGTATTGTAAAGATTTATGATGAATATATCATGTTCTATATTGAATGAAAAGTGTTTAATGAATTTTTCAGTCAACTCTCCAAAGTTAGATATGGAAACTTTTGGCAAATGCATAAACCATTCTAAGGTGGGTCTTGCGAGACTTTTGGGAAAAGTCGAAGGAGATAAGCATCGTTGTAGGCAACCTCATGGCAAGCTACATAAAATTCATAGATATGATCCCAGGGATCTCCTTTTCCTCTATATTTTTCAAATTTTATAACCTTGAAATGTGGTGGGAAAAGTACTTGTAGAATGCTCATATCCAAAGGAGAGGTGCAAAAATCTTCATACTTATACCTCATTGTTTGTGTGCGAGGGTCAATTTGTTGAAGAGTTTCCTTCATTATTTTCCACTCTTGAGCAAAGGATGGGTCCACGAGAGGATTAGAAGTTTGAGCATGACTAGTGTGACGTTGGGAATGATTTAGGTTAGTATTGTAGACATTTTTTTGTGCAGAGAATGATCTTTGATTTTGTGCAAGAAATTATGAGGATAGGGAGTTGATCTAACTGACCCTCTAAGGTTTTTTACCTCTTATTAGCCTCAATGTGATTACTTTGGAGTGGTTCTTGTTGTTCTTGTTCTTCAAGATTTTATTCATGATCGACAAGGTTATCCTCTTTAGGCTCTTGATTTGTATTGGTGTGATGTTATGGAGTGTTGGGACGAGTGGATGGGTGGACTCGGTGTTGTAAGAGGTTTTGATCAATGGTAGGGGTAGTGTGCCTCCCATTCCAATGACTTGAACTAAGATTTGGTCACAATTTTCATAAATATGTTGTAAAATTATGCTCTAGCCTCATCACTATGAAAGAAGTCATTTGTGAATCGGTCTTCCTCTCCAAGTTTATGCATATCACTATGTGTATTGTCATTATCTTGGTTTCGATCACCTAGGTTCCCTAAGAAGTCATTCACTTGGTTGGATCCTTGTACCATTCTAAGAATTTGGGCATGGGTTCACATGGGCATGATGGATGACGAGGGTGATGCTAGAAAAGTGATTAGATGTGTTTTTAATGTAGGGTGAGAGAGTACATGACTTTGGGTACTAATTTTGTCTAAAAACCAAAACTAAGAGTGGTCAAGAGAGATGATCTAGATGTGACTTGGACTTGGATTTAGGGGGATATGAAGACAAGAATGACCAAATACTATCAAATCAAAAACCCTATAAGGATTCAATATAGAAAAGAGACCAAGAAGATGTAGTGACTAGACACCCTTCACACTAGAAAAGTGACTATTAGATGGGTGCTAGGTATGAAAAGGTAGGAGTGTTGGCTGCTAGACTAAAAACTTGATAAAGGCTATGTACGTTGATAATGTTCAGTCAAAAGGTGATGATCAAGATAGAAGTGATGGGTGACCACTAAGGTTTGATTTCAAGACTAATGTTATATCTAAAGATGTGAATATGAAGTGTGAAATGGGTGGTTTATTTGATTTGAGAATGGGATTTATCATAGGAGTCTCTAGGTGTTTTGTGACAAAAATGGGATTGGCCAACTCAATTCACAAATAACACGGGATTTAGCACAATAGATAAGCAACACACTTAGTCACAGGCCCTATTTTAGTCAACTAAATGGGTGTGTACCCTGATGTCTACATCATCTAACAGCTTTGTAGGCGAGGCTGTTGGTCGATGACCTGTTACAGAATCAACTGAACTCTCTTGACCCCATTTGCTCTTGATGACTATTTAGGAGCTGATCCTAACTCTGGTGGTAGAATGCCTATTAAGGCTGATAGGTCATATGCTATGTTTACACAAGGGTTTCTAAGGGAGTCCCTAAGATACGTGAAGGTATGTGGGAACCAAATCCATATAGGGTGTTTTCTAATGCTTGGTTTAGACAGTTAACTCTTCCCCTTCACGGACCCCTTATATGGGGTCAATCACCTTGCTTAGCGATAGTTGTCCCTGATATTTATGGTCTGCTAGAACACAGAGTTTGGTCGAATGCATGTTGATGAAATTCAAAAACCCGACCCCTAATGACTAAGCCCATGCATGGGGATGAATTTCACATCACATGTTATCCTAGACTCAATGAGCTAACACACAGGTAGACAAGATTAATTTATCTGATTAATTATCTGTGTGAGGAAATGAAAAGTGAACAATCAAGCCACACAAGATAATATACATACAAACAAATAGATGGAAATATATGTTTCATGCACTCCTGCAAACACAAGGGTCAACAAATCAAATTTGGTGTCTTTGCCTTTAGAGGTCCTATTGACGCAGGTAGATTGCACCTTTGACAGGAGGCTGAGGTCCTGCCTTCCACGCACAACAATGGAAACTCCCCTCTTGCCTGTGGGCCTGGCAAAATTGGGGGGAGAGTCTCTAGATAAGGGCTAACTCCCTTTAATGTATCTTTTAGGTCCTAGATTTCCTACTGCTAACAAATAAATGAAAAAGTGGGGGGGGGGGTTGAAAAGGGAGAAGGATGCTAAAAATAGAACCTAAACCTAAACTAAAAGGTGATACACCAAAAAAGTTGATCTACTTAACCCGAACATACCCTTTTCACCAAAACAAGCTCCCATACACTTCATTTGACACGAGAAATTCTTATGCATCAATGAGCTAGGGGTCTGTGGAGATACAAGGAGGAATAACTACTAGAGGTGTTCTAAGACACACTATGGCAGCCTGTTCACATGTGCCTATACTCCTCTAGGGACACTTATGGATAACCTGCAAAAGGAAAACTCACAATGCACTAGACACGCTGAAATCATCCTGTGAAAGCATAAATGAAAATGACTTAACACAAAACAAAGGCATAGACACATACGAAAGTGCAAACTTAGAATGGAGGTAAAAATGTTATGTCTTGATTTAATGTAAAATCTGACAGAGTTCTGCCTTACAAGCCAAGAGGTTTTTTGGGCAGAGCTTTGCCTTACAGGCTAAGAGATCCTTTTTCTCAAATGAGAAGTTTACAATATATAGAGAGAAAGAGGAAAAGACTTTGGTGCTTTACAGAAAAGACTTTGGCACCCTTTTACAAGTTGGCCCATGTGCGTTGAGAGCATCGGGAAGAGGAAGTCACTATTGCTGATATCATCCTTTTAGAAGAGGCCTGCAAGAACCATGTTGTGTAATCACCGGTCTTGACTTTGGTGTCCAAACATTAATGTGAAAGCATGGACCGTACCTCTTTTTCTGCAAAAAAGACTACTCATTCCAAATATTCATGCAGTTTGTCTGCTCATTAATGTAAAGTGAAGAAAACGGGTCGTGTCATTCACTGTTTGCGCTTTTTGATGACCACTTGGCAGACACTGGTTCAACTACAGGAATAACTCGCCTCCCTTTCGCCACCAGGGCCATTTTGTTCGTTTCTACACTTTATCTCTTTTGTCTCCTTTGGCCCTCGAGGGCTATCTTCTCGGTGGGTCGCTAAGTTCACTCGCGGCCTGTCCTTAAGATTTTTCAAGATTAACAGCTATTTCATCACCTTAAAATTGACGTCTGTGCACCAGTCACTGGGCGTTTGAACCTCCAACGGCTAGTTCACCACGCTCGATTTTGACGTCTTCAGGCCTGTCACCCCTTGGAATTTCTTCGGCCTTTTCCTTACCTTCAATTTTTTTTGCTCTGGTCAGGCTTTTGTCTTAGTTGGGTCCTCATTGCTTTGGCACCCGAATTTCTTCGAACTTTTGTCCGAAGAAAATCCTTTGGATGAAAAGTCCCGAAGGATATCTTTCCTTATGTTTTGCCTTCATTCGAGCTTTCCCTTTTAGTCATTTTTGTCACGGACAAAATGTCCACAAGAATTGTCTCGATCACTTCATTTCCTTCTAAATTCTTCTTCAGGTTTTTATCCCGCGGCTTTTTCTCTAAATTTCTTCGGAGAAAAGTCCGAAAGAAATCATTTCCTACCTTTGCCTTAGTCTTTTATCTTGTGGGATTTTCTTCTGAAGGATTTCTTCAGATAAAATCTCCGAAGGAATTCCTTCGGACATTTTGTCCGAAGAAATTCTCCCTTTCTTGCCTTGAACAATTTCAAAGGAATTCCAACTTGCCTTATTCACTTTTTCGAAGGAAAACTTACCCTTTCGGTCTTCTTTCCAAGTGCTTTCCTACCCTCCGCAAGGGCTATTTGGATTCTAAAATTGCCTTTCAAAAAAGTTGCAAAGGTCCTTTTGTCGCCTAAGTGTTGGGAACTTATTTCTTTCCTGCAAAGTCCGTAGAAACTAGCCTGCAGAGTCCGTAGAAACCAGCCTGTAGAGTCCGTAGAAACGCTCGTAGACTCTGTAGAAATCAGCCTACAGAGTCTGTAGAAACAAGACTTGTGCAAAAAATCAAATTTTGGGCTGGCTCAGAACAAGGGAAAAGGTGGGACCGATTTTGGTCTGTAGGACCAAAATGGTCAACAAATTAGCGACTCCCAGGGGAAGCATGTCTGCTATGCTTAGAAGCCAGTTGCCTTATAAGTCCATTGGGCATGGAGTCAGAACACAACTTGAAAAAATTAGCAACAGCCCTGATAGATCCAAGAATCAATCATTAAGCTTTTACCCCAAACAAGGAAAACACACAAGGCTAAAAACACTACTTGTGCAAACAGCACTTAGGAAAAACAGGAAAGAAAACTAAAAGCAAACTACTATGTACAACTAACTAGGTGTATTTGCCTCCCTCCTAGATCAAAGGGAAAACTTCTTAAGTCTCCTTCATGGCAAGGAAACTAATGGTGTCAGATAAGTGGCTGAATGGAATGGAGACTTGGTGACCTGCTCCTCTTTCTTGCCACCTTGATTGGCTTATATCCGAGTGGATCAGAGTCAAACATGCTTCCAACATATATGTACTCTTCTTGTTCTTGTAAGCTTGTCGAATGCTGGTCCTTCATGCTGGTGCGTCTCATCAAAAAATCAATGGCTGCTGGCTCATCACCATAAGCCCTTTGATATGCATAACTCCTTTGCAGTGCACCATGGTTTGACCCGTTCCCTTCTACTTCATTGAAGACCTTGTCAAACTCGTCCTCTACTCCCTCATGGTTTTCTTGAAGAATGGTGACTGTTGTGATGTCTGAAATGGAATCACAAACTGATTGCTCATCCCACATAACATCACCCTTTTGTCCAAAGCTCTCCTTTTCCAAGTTGTCCTCAAGATGGACAGGCCTCTCCTTTTCTTGCTCAAGGATCAGAGTCTCTAGTTGTTCAAAGACATCCATCTGATCCTCCTCCAACTCAGGCTCCATGGCACGGTCATCCTCCTCATCGAAGCAACAAGGAAGTTCATCAAACAAGGGGGGAGAGAGCTCATCATGCTTACGTTCTTCTTCATATTGCTGGAACATCTGCATGTATGCATGAGCCATGTCTTCTCCATTGCTGATGATGTCTTCAAAAGGAGCCTCCATGATGATTTCATCTTCTTTGACGTCCATGATAGCCTTTTGGACAACTGCAAATTGGATCTTCTCTTCTTCACTTGCCTCCTGCAAAACAGGTTCCTCCTTAAGAAGGGATGAAGTGGGAGGCTGATGATTAAAACCATGTGGAAGAGGAGGCAGTCCATGAGCTAGAATTGAATGATTCTCCTCTTTCCATTTGGATAGCACTTCATCTATATCAGATGTGGTTTGATATCTCTCTTGGAGGTGTGTAGATGGGGTGTGTTCAAACATGGAATCTGCTATTTGGTCTGAACCATCCATCAAACGTTCGCTGAGGAATCTCACTTTGGACTCCAACTCTGCAATTCTCCTGGCTATGTCTTTTTGAAAAAGTCTTTCTTGGAGGTCACAAGCATCATCATGATGAGTAGGAGAAGCTTTATCTTCTTCAAGGTTTTGAGCAAAACCTTTCTCCTCCTTCTTCCTACCTCATGATTCCACTGTTTGCTTCCAACTCATGACCTCAGAATTGGAATTTTCCCTTATTATTGAAGGGCAACTAGGAGAGCTGCTTGAGGTGATTCCATAAACATCTCGAGCTTGATCAAAGTTATATGAAGGAAAAAGGGCCCATTATGATGAACAAAGTTATACATACAAAAAATGTGATCTCTTGATGGCACTAGGACTGCTTAACTAGCTGATTCAACTAAGAGTCGCCATTGGTGTTGATAAAAAGCCTCCAAAGGCTGGTTGGTTGAAGAACACACCAAGATTTTTCAACTCTTTGAAACCAAACTAGTTGGTCCCACTGGGCATGCCAAAAACTGTTGACGCAAGCAGATTGCACCCTTAGCAGGAGGCCGAGCTCCTGCCTTCCACACGCAACAATGGAAACTCCCCTCTTGCCTATGGGCCTGGCAAAACTGGGGGGAGAGTCTCTAGATAAAGGCTAGCTCCTTTTGATGTATCTTTTAGGTCCTGGATTTCCTACTGCTAACAAATAAATGAAAAAGGGGGGGGGGTTGAAAAGGGAGAATGATGTTGAAAACATAACCTAAACCTAAACTAAAAGGTGATACACCAAAAAAGTTGATCTACTTAACTCGAACATACACTTTTCACCAAAACAAGCTCCCATACACTTCATTTGACACGAGAAATTCTCCTGCATCAGTGAGCTAGGGGTCCATGGAGATACAGGGAGGAAGAACTACCAGAGGTGTTATAAGACACACTATGGCAGCCTGTTCACATGTGCCTATACTCCTCTAGGGACACTTCTGGTTAACCTGCAAAAGGAAAACTCACAATGCACTAGACATGCTAAAATCATCGTGCGAAAGCATAAAGGAAAATGACTTAACACAGAACAAAGGCATAGACACATACGAAAGTGTAAACTCAGAATGGAGGTAAAAATGCTATGTCTGGATTCAAGGTAAAATCCGACAGAGTTCTGCCTTACAAGCCAAGAGGTTTTTGGGGCAGAGCTTTGCCTTACAGGGTAAGATATCCTTTTTCTCAAATGAGAAGTTTACAATATATAGAGAGAAAGAGGAAAAGACTTTGGCGCTTTTCGAAAAAGACTTTGGCGCCCTTTTACAAGTTGGCCCATGTGCGTTGAGAGCATCGGGAAGAGGAAGTCGTCGTTGCTGATATCATCCTTCTAAAAGAGGCCTGCTAGAACTATGCTATGTAATCGCCAGTCTTGACTTTGGCGTTTAAACATTAGTGTGAAAGCATGGGCCAGACCTCTTTTTTTACAAATAAGACTGCTCTTTCCAGATATTCACGCAGTTTGTCTGCTCATTAATGTAAAGTGAAGAAAATGGGTCGCGTCGTTCACTGTTTGCGCTACTTGATGACCACTTGGTGGACACTGTTTCAACTGCAGGAATAACTCACCTCCCATTTGCCACCTAGGCCATTTTGTCCATTTCTATACTTTGTCTCTTTTGTCTCCTTCAGCCCTCGAGGGCTATCTTCTCGATGGGTCATTGAGTTCACTCGCGGCCTGTCCTTAAGCTTTTTCAAAATCAACGGTTATTTCAATGCCTTAAATTTGACGTCTGTGCACCCATCACTGGGCGTTTGGACCTCCAACGGCTAGTTCACCACGATTGATTTTGACATCTTCAGGCCTATCACCCCTAGGAATTTCTTCGGCCTTTTCCTTTCCTTCATCTTTTTTTGCTCTGGTCAGGGTTTTATCTTAGTCAGGTCCTCATTGCTTTGGTGGCCAAATTTCTTCGGACTTTTGTCCGAAGAAAATCCTTCGAACAAAAAGTCTGAAGGATATCTTTCCTTCTGTTTTGCCTTCGTTCGGGCTTTCCCTTTTGGTCATTTTTCCCACAAACAAAATGTCCGCAAGAATTGTCTCGATCACTTCCTTTCCTTCAAAATTCTTCTTTGGGTTTTTATCTCGCGGCTTTTTCTCTGAATTTCTTCAGACTTTTTGTCAGAAGGAATTCCTTCGAAGAAAAGTCTGAAAGGAATCATTTCCTGCCTTTGCCTTAGTCTTTTATTTCGTGAGATTTTCTTCCGAAGGATTTCTTCGAATTCTCCCTTTCTTGCCTTGAACAATTCTGAAGGAATTCCAACTTGCCTTATTCACTTTTTTGAAGGAAAACTTACCCTTTCGGCCTTCTTTCCAAGTGATTTTCTGCCCTCTGGAAGGGCTATTTGGCTTCTAAAATTGCCTTTCGAAAAAGTTGCAAAGGTCCTTTTGTCACCTAAGTGTTGAGAACTTGTTTCTTTCCTGCAGAGTCCGTAGAAACTAGCCTGCAGAGTCTGTAGAAACGCCTGTAGAGTCCGTAAAAATCAGCCTGCAGAGTCCGTAGAAACAAGACTTGTGCAAAAAATCAAATTTTGGACTGGCTCAGAACAGTAGGGGAAAAGTGGGGACCGATTTTGGTCTACAAGACCAAAATGGTCAATAGGTCCTGCAAGAAGGGTTAGTAGTCTAATCTCAAGCAAAACTGTTAATTCCCTACAAAATCCTAAATACATAGTCAGTTTAATGCAATACCGTAACCAGAGACCACAATACCATAAATTTTATGCAAAATTACAAATTATGAGTTGTGATATTAAAGTTAGTAGCTAACTATGATGGTTAACCATACACCCCCTAGAAAACCACAGATGGTTAGGCAAAACCAGTACTTTTAATATAATAATGCACTTTCGAGAGTAGCAATATTACAAAGAATAAATGTCTTTGTAACTTTGGCCTCACAGATGTTTATGGAATATTTATAGATTACTATTTGTAGACTAATTCACAATTGTGTATTAAAAATTTATTTTAAGGAGACAAAGACAAGACTTTCGACCAAAATGGACCAACTACAAAAAAATTATAGAATAGAAAGGTAAAAAAAACAAATCACCAAAAATATATGATATAAAAAACTATCGAATTATAATATCGCTCATATTAACACAATGTCACAAATTTAATTACAAAACACAAATTTGAGATTAGCGACATTGTGAAAAATAACACAAAAGGACAGGTATAAAATATTTTATCTTCAGACGATCCTATTTTGTTTTCTTTGTTAATCAACACACAACAAATTACACATAAAATCCACTAAAATTTGATTAGCAGAAATACTTTAATGCCTAAATCATTTAGATGAGCTGCCAAAGGGGGTTTATGTGGCCAATTGATTTCCTGCAAACAATACTGTAGGTTAAATATCAATAGATTAGTGTATCGGATTTTAAAGAAATCACAATGTCATAATTATTGATGGCAATATCACAACTTTTAGGTCAATACCATGATTCTCGAAGTGGTGATTTTGCAATTTAACACCTTGTAATCTGAGGTCGATCAATCTAAATTTCCTATAATCAGAGGACAAAAACCTAGTTCTTGCAAGATAGAATAAAGTGCTATGGGCCCATGGACGCTGTCAGATTAGGGAAAACTAGTTATTTTTACTTTAACACAAAAAATTTGCAAAACCACAACTTAAAGGATAATATCATTAATTTTATTACAATATCACTATTCATAAAGTAATGATATTGCCTAAGGGTAAAAACCTTCCAGGAAGACAAACCATTAGCAGTTGATCTTAGAAGTTAAAGCAATATTGCTTAAATATAGATAAAGTCATGACTGCAATATCACTACTGGCAGGTCAATATCGTAGTTTGCCTATGCGTGATGTTTGGACCAATTTCAGAGCTTGTTCTTCATCTAATTGTATCTACAAGTCACCAAATCACTTCTAACAAGCACAAGAGAATAGATTAAAGGGGTATTCTCCCATAGTGGTTGTCAATGTGTGATCACATCTTGGATTACTCATAAAATTACTATGTTTAGCAATAAAAACTCAAGCATATAAACAACATCAAAGGAGGGGATAAGGAACAATCAGAAATTTAAAATAATATTTTTACCATCCTTTTGTCCCTTAAAGTTCCTCTCCAAGATTTTCAAGCTTAGTTGAGTGCAAAATGATTGGATTGTGGATTACTTGATTGAGCTTCCAAATGGATTCAATGGCTTCTTGGACTTGTTGATAGCTTAGACAAGGGTATGGGAATACTTTGATAATGGTTAATAATGCAAGTATAACATAGGTTTATCTCTTTCTAAGTTAGTTTGGCCATGAGGAGTGGCTTGTAGATATAAACCAAGGAGAGAAAATCAATGGCTCACATTCAAACTTTAGCCATGGGGATTAAGGGTGGAGGAATTTCCAAGGAATTAATTTTTTTTTGGAAACCTCTAGAATAGAGGTTTCTAGAGAGGAGGGGCCAAGTTAGAAGGGGTTCTAGAATTGGATAATTCTAGAATCTCCATTAGGGATTAAATTATGATTAGGGAGTAGGGGTGTAGGAATGGCTATGATAGTAGGGTGGTGGATGGGTAGGTAAATAAAAGGGAATTTTAAATTGTCAAGTGGGCTAATTAGTATATTAGTAGCTAAGTAGGCTAGTTAGTATGTTAATGGAATGATTAATTGGTTGCAAGGGTATGGTAAGGTTCATGGGATGTAGGGAATTTTTGTGTAGGATTTTGGATATTAGTTAATTGGCTAGAAATATGGTTTAATGGGTTAAATTAGCAGGCTTAATAGGGTTATTAGAGTGAGTAGATTTAAGTGCATACATCTCCCACCTCACTAATCTTTCTATCCACCATTGAATCAAAGTGTTCACCTCATACAACTCATCCATTATAATATACTAGTTTTTCTCTCCAACTGCAACCCACTTATCCAACATCTGTACTGATCTCCTCATCTTCTCTATGAGGTGAAAAGGTATCACATCTAATTCTTTAGCCCATATCCTCAATACTCGTTCAAACTTTAGCATATTTGGCTTGAATGCCAACAAAGATATGGTAGGGGAAACACAATTTGGAGTTGGAGATGGGGTCGGAGGAGGTGAATATGACTGTTGCAAGTCTTGGTAAGGTTGCTAAGGTATACAATTAGAATCATACAAAGGCTGATAAGGAGCAATATAAAATTGATAAGACCCATCATACTCTTGAAAAGATTGATCATATGACTAATAAGACTCATGGTATGGCTGATAAGGATCATAAAAAAGTTGGTATGGATCATGACAAGGTTGGTATGACTCATTATAGGGTTGATAAGGAAGTATAGCATAAGAATTCTCCTCATACACAACCATCAAACTTCATGAAGATAGTGAAATCAAAATACAACTTAATTGACCATGTGCTTGGGTTGATAGAACTTGGAGACGCCATTGATGTTTTGAATGCCTCCAAAAGCTAATCTGTAGAAGAACAACACAGCCATTCCTTCCACTCTACTTTGAACCTTGGTCCCACCAGACGTACCAAAAATTGTAATCTACTAAACTTGCACCCTTGTGAAGGTAGTTTCAAGCCTTCATAGTTTGGAGTAACATGGAGACAATCCTACGCTGTGGTTGGCCTAATAGATGGATTGAATCTTTAGATTTTAAGGGCTAGCTCCCCTTGATGTATTTGTTAGGTTATCTACTTTACACTACTAGCTTGCCAAAAAAAAGGAAGAAGATAAATTGAAAAAAACCTATCTAACTGAGGTGATACACCAAAATGTGTCCTTCACTTGTTTAATATGCACTAAGAAGGCTAAACAAAAACATGGACCCGATTGCACTTCTCAAATGAAGGTATCCAAACATCAATATTTTACAGGTTGTATAATGTGCTTGAATAATCTTGTATGTATGACAAGTGTAATATTTTCTTAGTGTCTTTAAGAGACCTATTAATCAGTTGCCTTAAATCATTCATCAAGCTAATCCTCTATGTGAAATATTGATGTTTAGAGACCTTCATTTGAGAAGTGAAATCAGGTCCATATTTTTATTCAACCTTCTTAGTGCATATTAGACAAGTGAAGGACACATTTTGGTGTGTCACCTTAGTTAGACAAGTTTCCTTTCAGTTTATCTTCTTCTCTTTTCTCTAGCAAGCTGGTAGTGTAAAGAACCTAACTAATACATCAAGGGGAGATATCATTTAAAATCTAGAGATTCAATCCATCTATTAGGCCACCCAAAATCTAGGATTGTCTCCATGTTACTCTAGACTGTAAGTGCTTGAAACTACCTTCACAAGGGTGCAAGTCCAGTAGATAACACAACCATCCAAAAAAAACTTGACAATCGAAGCCAAAAATCCTTCACCATCATTCTACCCACTCTCTAGGACAATATTCAGCTATTATTGGGACAACTCTTCTTCCAAACACCTTTGCATATGAATATTAATTTGCACATCTCCTTGAGAACAAACTTGTTCCAATCCTCTACCATACTCTTTTGTCTCCATATCAACTTGAAGATACTCCTTTATGGTTGAAACATCAATGCCAACCAAATCTTCATTCACCACTGCCATATGAATCACTTGGTCAACTTCTTTAGTTTACCTTTCATACAAATGAGCATGCTCGACTGCGCCACATTTAATCCTCATATTCACTACTATCTTTATGATTGGACTTGCACATTGCACAAACACATTAGAGAAAACAAAATCTCCCTCAATCAACTCATCCAACGCTCTATCATCCCCCAAGGACACGTTATCCAACTCCGCTTCAACACTAACATATTGATAATGATTTCCACTCACACTATGAGTTGTCAATGGCCCATTCTCCACACCTATCAAGGATGTTTTCACCTCGTATATACTTTTGATTTCAGCTTATACACATGGCTGAACCTTCACTATCATCTCCTTGTGTGCACTAGCTTGTACAACATTCACATCCAATGTTTCTTTCATGGAAACTTGTAACTCTACATGGTTGCATTATTCACTCATTTGTAGCTATACATGGTTTTTATCTTTACTCAACTCAATCATTTCATTCATAGAAACATGTGTCCTCAACCCTACTACCATCCAAAAGAAACTTGACAATTTTATTGCCATCATGAACCAAAGACAATTCAACATTTGCCCACTCATGGGTCTTCATAACTCTTGCCCATCATCACATAATTTGTATCCATATTTTGGTGAATAATGTATCACCTCTTCACCCTCCTTCACATAGATTTCTTCACCTATGGGTTGCTCATAGCTCTCATACACACTATTGTTTTGAAAATCAGAATTAGGCTCTACATATATAAGCCTCTCCTTGTTACCTTTCAAGACAACCTACTCTTTCATGAACCTATGCACGTCCATGCTACTTATTGAAGTAGTATTTAGCTATTTACATGACAACTACCCATCTTTATTACCTCTCTTAACAATATTCTTCTCACCAACTCTCTCAAACCTCTTCAGACGAAGCTTCTTTAACCATCCCAACTGCAATTTTGAGTGCGCAAACTGACCCAACATCTTGGAAACCATTTGTTCCCATTCACAAACTTTCTTCTTACCCTTCACTTGTCTCCTCACTTAGAGATCCTTCTAATATGTGGCTACAATTCCACTCAATTGCTTGCATGCAATCTTCACCCTCATGGGGTCAACTATTCATATGCTTAAAACACATCTCTATCTCAACTATCCAAGTCATGAGTTGTTTTGGGTTTTCATTTACACAAACCAAGAAAATATTATCAAATGATTTACCTTTTTTCTCCACCACAACCTTGGCTAGTCTTTTTCGTCTGTTGACATATTTTCCTCCACTTGCTTGGACTCTATCCAAAGCATCTACATGTGCTTATATGGACAACAACCCCTCCATTATCTCTTCATATTCACCATCACTTGTAGTTGCACCATCATCACCATGCATAGACCTATTCAGTCTTACTTGAAACACTTTCAACATCTCTGTCAACTCATCCATTGCATGTGCCCTTCTCTTATGTGCCATCTCTCAGCAAAACTCAGTGGGCTTCTCTTTCATACCCTGCAATTGGACTCCAAACTGAGCCTCTCACAAACTCCCTCATAATCTTTCAAAACTTCACACACTTGCAACCACCTCAACAAGCTTCTCAACAACTTGCCATCTCTATTTAGAGTTCTCTCTCACAGCGTACAACACACATTAAGGAGTTTTATTCCACACAACACCACACGGAGAATACCTTGATCTGATACCACTTGGTGCAACACACGAGGATGGGGAGATCAATTAAGGCACGACATTAACTCTCATGTTGCAAGGGTTCACAAATTCAAATTGACACACAAGCATTTTGTCAAACAATTGATATTCAAACTACATAGATTCAATTCTATTAATCAACACAACATATTACAATCAGACTTTAGCCACTATTGGGCTTATTGAAATACAATCAAATACATGGTGGAAACCAATTCAGACACCCCTAATCTCATACATAAATTGTGCCTTCAAATTGGCAGTCTACACAATCACTTACCTACAAGAAAGATCAAACAATACAAATTTGTTAAGTTTTGTGCAATTTTAAGCCAACATCCCTCAAACCCAAGCCATTTCCCCATATAGGCAGATTTTGACTGACCTTTGATATGCCCCAATGTCCCTTCCACTTCTTGGGCATTTTCCACACTAGACGACATCAAGAAAGAACAAAAATCTATTTATGCTCACTCAGGTAGTTCAAATCGGGTTGTTAACTGTGTAGCAAAAGGAAAAAACATTTTTTTTGGTCTTTTATAAGATCTTGTTGAGCTTTAACTCTCCAAATAAATACTCATTTGATATTCTGTTTCATTCCAAGACTTAGTCGGGCTCAATTTGTTGCACAGTACTGCATAAATAATTGCTAGACTGCGTGACCATTACACGCTTTCCTTTACTAAATACAACTGTTGGGAACGGGCTTGAAGTCCAGCCAAACACTTTGCACAGTCTCGACAGTCATAGTATGATGCAGGCTTCACATTGTCCATGTCCACAATGAATAAATGTTTCGAAGATCCCCGACGTAGTTGACCTTTTGTTTACCAAGAAACACCATGGCATCGAAGCCAAAAAGAGCATAAACCAAATCGGGCTTTGAATCCAAGACCCATGCAGGCCCATAATTCTGAAATGCAAAAGTGAGTCTTCCAAATGAATGCCAAGTTCCATTCGGGACACAAGACCCGAATAACATAGATAGTGAACTCAATGTTTCTCCAAGACAGAATCGGTCAATGCAATCCGAATAACCCAATCAAGGAAGCTGAACTCGAATACAACTGTTGATGTATGAAGAACCCAACAAGACCAAATCGAAGTTGAGGATCCACTTAGCATTGTAACTCAACCAACAAAAAGATGAAGCCAGATCTTAAGAACACCAAGGCAACCAAAACTTTGCAAGATGAGTGTCGAGAGAACAAGATGAACTCACCAACATAATCAGGGCAAGCACAAGATGGATTGGCAAAAAACCAAGACAACCTTCCTCCAAACCAAACACACACAACAAAGCCAAAAGCAAAGCAAACAACGAATATAAGAATGCACTCTGTTTTTGGCGATGCAAGATTACTAGGGACCTTAGATGTTCCTGCATCAGAATTCCTTCACCAACCAAAAGGCCTTTTTGGCAAAGTGATTTCTTTTAACTTGTTTGCACCGTTTGACCTTTAAAATTGACCAAAAAACTTTTCAGAGGTAGTTTTGGCTCATCACAAGCATAAGGGATGGCACCTCCTTTATTCAACTTTTTAGTCTACCGTTGCTCCTCTTGCCTTATGATGCACCTTATTATTAGTTCACCTTTATTTTGCATTGCTCCCTTTATTATGAGCAACTCACATATTATTAATGGCTTCCTTTGATGAAGCTATTATGATGAATACAATATCGGTGTCTTTCTTTGGTGGTTTTATTTTTAGGTTGTATTATGTCACACTGAGTTATAAAGTATTATGGGGGTTTTATTGCTTTAGCCTCGTCTACCTTCATGCATGGGTGCTCTATTGTTCGTATCTTTTTTACTATTTCAGTTGCTTGACTTTCCTATCACCACCATGGCCATCTTTTTTCTTGAGATATTTTTGTCTTTATCTTTGATACTTCTTCAATACTTCTTTAATAGATTGGCAGTCTCTTTTTTGTAAGGAGCTACTCTGGTGCATATAGTCTCAACTTGTCTTATTTGGGGTTCAAGCAGTGACATTTATCCACTCATATATATTTTTTTAGTCACTCCACCTAATCAACATTATGGGGGAGGGGGTGCGTGCACATATTGCTTCTTCGTGTGTTGAATTCCTTGCTAACCCATTGGGACATAACAACATCTATTTTAGGTAGTTGATTGAATTTAGTTGGTGAACTCCATTGTATTTTTAATCCCTCATTTGACAAATTGATAGTCTCCTTGTATGGAGCTATTATGGTGAATACAATGTCATCCTGCCTTTTTCAATGATCGAGTGGTGCATTCAAACCACTTGTACAATATTTTTGAATTCTTCACCTTCTTCGTCATTGTGTTCGAGTATTGAGTTGTTTTGCCTTTTGGGATGCTTTGTAACATAGCGCCTCCATACACTTTTGTTGTTTTATTGTTTTTATGAGAAATCTTGTGGTGACTCATTTATTTCAGTTACATTTCATTGATGTCATTCCTACACCACACATTCTATTTATCATGTTGATGTACATTATTTACTAGCTTACACAACTTAGTTGTTAAAACCCATATAAAGGATCTATCTCTTTGCTTTTCTCTTTTTTCTCTCTCTTCCCCTAATTTTGCACTTAGGGTAGGGTGTTGGTATGTTCACACTAGGCTAGAAGTGGTCTTTAGCTATCTAACTTAGTTTTGTCTAAGTTCACAATAGAAAGGGCTAAGTTTTATTTAGAGACGTTAGTTAGTCGATTTAGTTGATTAACAACTTAAATGCGTGTATGTTTTTGTTATGTATATGTATTTAATAAGTCCTAACTAATAGTTTGTTTTCTACAACAAACTATTTTGTTGTGAAAACAAACTTTCCAAGGTATATATTCCAAGACTTCCTTGTATTATGATAGTGTGATACCATATAATTTTAGTGTTGTAGTAATAATATGCATAATATATCCCAGTGTGGTGATGATATGTATAATATATCCCAATGTGGTGATGATATGCATAATGGATCATGTGGATGAGTATATACGATTTAGTTTTAATATTGTAACAATAATATGCAAAATATATCATACTATGATAATAGTATGTAAAATAATCACAGAGTGGTAATGATGAATGAATATTCACACTTCAATATAATATCTTATTATTAGAATACAAAAATCTCAAAATATATAGCTAAAAAAGTTTCTTTTCACAATAAAATAATTTATTGTAGAAAACAAAATATTAATTAAAAATTATTAAATAAATGTACTTCACAAAATCACACCTACTTTATTGTGAAAACAAAATATTAATTAAAAATTATTAAATAAATGTACTTCACAAAATCATACCTATTTTATTATGAAAACAAAATATTAATTAAAAATTATTAAATAGATGTACTTCACAAAATCATACCTACTTTATTGTAAAAACAAAATATTAATTAAAAATTATTAAATAAATGTACTTCACAAAATCATACCTGCTCTCAAATTATTGATCAAAATTAAATCCACTAACTGACATTCTTAAATAAAACTTGACCATTTCCATTGAATTGTAGCACTGAAAACAACGCTTCCATGGACCATTAAACCCATCTCTGTTACAAAGCTCCCATTGACCATTTGACGCTTTCTCTCTCTCCCCTCCTCATTGCATTGTAGCCTCACAAATGTGTGGTGGTATCCATTCCTGCTATACGACGAAAACATTCACGAGGTAGTACTACCATGCGGCAATATTAAGGTCCACGTCTCGACATTGAATGCTCTAATTGCGGAGAGACTCGATTAGGTGCTCATTAACCCCGATGCGAGTCTGAACGACATCATACAAATATTTTTGTTCCAATGTCGTTCCATTTGCCTCGCTCAAAATTCAGCACAACAACGGCTCATTTCTTCGTGCGTAGTGGCAATTGCAGATGGCCCTGCGGAGCGCTTCACCTTCAGCTTCCGCAGAGAGTGGAACAGACGGGGTTTCGAACATGGACCAAATTCCACCTATTTCGGATGCGGACAGAGTTAAGATAATGTCGATGAGAACTATTATTGACAAAAATGATCCCAGCTCAAAGGTCCGTGTCATAATTTATAATAACATATTTGTTCGGGTCTTTTGCAACATTTTATTTAATTAAATTCTTGGAACCATGTGGTCCCGTCGAAAATGGCTCCAAATTTTTCGAAACCGAGCCGCCAATACTTGATTTACAAATGATATGATTCGAGTTCGAATCTGAGCGGCTTGTGTGAATTTAAGATGTTACTATAAATCGACTAGCTCTTCCCATGTAGAGTGACGTTTCAGATTTGCAAATAAGTACCATCCTCAATGCTCAAGCATTTTATTTTATTTTTCGGTGACAGAACCGGGTCAAACTTCTGCTTTCTCAAGCACAGTGTTTTAAATCCATCGGGGTTCGAACCTGGGTTATTCATGCTTTCACATTTTCAGAATGAGAAGGATATGAGTATAAATTCTCGTGTCACTTCCATCAATCTCATTCTGAAACCAAATGGTAGGACCTGTGTTCGAGTCCTAGCTACTTACATGTGCTGGCCAATTTTTCATGTTAAAAAACCCTAGTAATGGATGGAAATCTTTCCCTCCGCGTTGTTGTCTATGGACTAGCTAGGACTCGTATGTAGCACCTCTCATTACATGGTGAGCTACTCGCCCTTTTGCGGTCCCATGCGCAGATTGTTCTTCCAACACTTCTTGTTATGTAGGATTGTAAGTCCTTGCCAAAAATCCTGGTTTCGCATTTTGGTGTGGATTTATACCAAGTGAAATAATTTAGAGTTTATATCTTGCTCAGGTCCATGGAGAGGGTGATGACCCCTACTTTTCCCGTGGAGCTGGTCTAAACAATCATGTGGTGATTTGTGTAAATTTAAACTTTCATTAAAGCGAGGTCATAATAAATTAATTATTTCAGGCCGTTATAAATCTAGGGCTCAAATTGCCGATAGACGTCACTCCCAATGTTTTGGGATCTTTAAAGTTTTTCTTTAGAATAAGAAAGCATGTTTTTTTGGGGGATCTTTTAGGTTTTTGTTGAGAGTAAGAAGTATTGTTTTAGTGAATTCACCATAGAAATTTCATCTTTTTATGATAGGCTGCATATAGAGGCTAGAAATGTCAATAGAATTTGTTTTGTTTGTAATTTCTAGCTTGAAGTCTCAAACAATTGTTATGGGTTGTGAAAGCCTAAATTCTCTTAAAAAGAAGTGTTCTGGATTCTTATAGGATTTACTTGAGAAGAAGAAACAACTGTGTGAAAATCTTGAGTGATAAGGCAGATTGTGTACCTGAATTTACATGATATAAACAAGCTATATGTGTCGGCCCAGCATTAAATTTTAAGAAGCGTAGTAGCAGCTGAAACCTCTACTTCCCTTGTACTGTATATTTTCCTATGTTGAAGACCCTGGCTTGGTCTTTTGGCGCAGATTTACATTTACAAGTGAAATAAACCAAGTTTAGATGTTGCCGGAGTTCATGAAGGGGGTTTTTCTGTGCACATGGTCTCCTACAATGTTTTAAAACAGTAATAAATGAAAGCTTGACCGTAGAAATCATTGCAGGAGATTTTGAGGTCGCTGGAGAGGGGTTATGAAAGTTTGCAGCCTGCTGAAATGTTGTAGAGAGTTGCCCCCCCAAACTGTAGCCTATGTGTAGCGAATTTTTCTCAGAGAATTTTTAAATGGTAGTTTTAGATGCTGATCCTAGAAAAATTGTAGCCAAAAGGCAGAAAATTTATCCTGGATTGCACCTTGAGAAAATTGTATTACCCTCCTCCACGGAACCATTGTCCATTCTTCAGTTGAAGTTAGCATTACAGCTTCAATTTGAGTTTAGAGAAATAAATTCCCAGGAAAGAGCAATTGGCATGCGAATTCAAGAATGTTTGAATCTTGTGATGTAGTATTAGACTGTGCCAAGGATTGAGACAATGGATCCTTTGGAAGGGGTCAACCTAAAATTTCTTAACAAATGCTTTTGAGAAAATTAAGTTGTTTTTTGCTGTAATTGGTTCCATGCACATATAAAATTTCTAATAAATTTAAGTAAATTGTAAAAATAGCGGAGAAGAGGATACATTCAAAAAGTGGAGAATTTTTAAAGTCCTGCCCTCGAGAGGCTGCTCAAAGTTTCCTGCGATTCTATTGCTTGACATAGAGGTACTCCCAGGACCTCATAGGCTCTCACACAATAAATGCAATTTGGATTATGCACATATAAAATTTCTGACAAATTTAAGTAAATTGTAAAAATAGTGGAGAAGAGGATACATTCAAAGAGTGGAGAATTTTTAAAGTCCTGCCCTCGAGAGGCTGCTCAAAGTTTCCTGTGATTCTATTGCTTGACATAGAGGTACTCCCAGGACCTCATAGGATCTCACACAATAAATTCATTTTGGATTGTGCACAATAAAGTAAAAAGAAAAAAAGAAAAAAATCAAGAGAATAAACTTATCCTTGTGTACTTCTGTCTGCTTGCTTGATTGTATTTCATTCTCTTATTTAGAGATTGCATCCTGCCTTAAAATAAATACATCCGTAAATAATATATTTTTCTTTATTTTTATCTCTCTGATTTATTTTTCTAACCTATCCTTTTCTTCAACAAAGATACCTTTTTTGTTATTTAAAAGAAAATCTATTCAAAGAAAAGGCTTCCAAGTAAATCTATTATGCAAATTTTAATATGCTCATGCACCACTCTTTGTTAGGTAAAGAGACTGATTTTTTCTGTTTAGAGGGTTCATTGGACCATCTAACGATTACTTAAAAGAAGGGCTTCCGATTAGGAGAAACAACCCTTTATAACAAATCACAATTCTGTCTTTTTAAATTATGTGAAGTATGAATTGGTGTTGTAGAACACGGTAGCCCTATAGAATAGATAAGAAAGTTCATAATTTTATATTCTTTACATCAATGCATCCAACCAACATTATAGTGCATCCTTTTTTGTGCTTGAATTACAAGTTGCTTTTCAAGTAAATTGCCCACATCTATCACGGTGTCATCTAAAATTTCCCTTTTTAAGTTTTCCCCTTGTAAGTAGGGATTTTGAACACTACACTGTAAATAACAATGATGTTAATAATTGTTTGCTAAATATGGTGACACTGCCACATTGAAGGGCAAAGTTAACACAGAACCAAAAGCCAACAGCTGTTTTTCTTGCCTACTCAGATTGGGTACGGTTTCAAGCAATGGCTTGAATTGATTGCTGTGAATTGAGAATAGTATTAGTTACAAAAGCTGAATGCTGTCCACCAAAAGTATTCCTAGGAATGCCAGTAACAAGGCTAGTATCAACAATATCTGCATAGGCACGAGTACGGGTCATAATGGGATGTGGTGTGTTAGCATCCATGGGGCGTACCCCAACTTCAACTCCAACCTCAAGGGAAGACACCTCCCTAGTTTCTACCAGTCCTTTGTTTTATGTTGTATTCTTCAAAATTGTGTTAATTCTCTTCATCACCTCTAGGGAGCTTGGTCACATAGCCTCATGTTGTGGCCGAAGATTCATATCAGATTATATTTTAATATGTTAATACCCCCATGATCTTGTTTGCCACAATAAATGCTTTGTGGTCCCCTTTTTATTTTCCTCGATGCAGGTCTGTGTCAAGTCTTTCTTCTCATGCACCATTTTAGCGTCAAATTCTATTGAGTTTTGCTTTATAAATGTAGAGACCATTTTTTGTATAGCACAAGATATACTTATGTTATGTACTTGGCATACTTGAGAATTATTATGTTTTGTATACTTGAGTAAGAGTATAAATAATGATTAACATACATGTATTCTGAATGTGTTTGTACGACCAATCTAACTCTTTCTTAGTTAGTTGGGGTTTACTACTTGTGTTGGATATGATATGGCTGTCCACCATTGTGTAATTGACATACCTTCACGAGTTCCTTTGTACTTATGTTGTGTTCAAGTGCATGTTTAGTTAATTCTCGTGTATTCTCCTTGGTGTAATTGTTGCCCATTCTAGAGAATCTCTATTGTATAAGTTATGTTATATGAATAAATGGTAATGTGTTTATCCCAATTTATCTGTCTCTTGACTATTTATTTTCTAGTTTGTTTGTGAATGCTTCTTTTCTATACTGCATTATTTGAGGTTGCTTCTAAAGAATTCACGTCACAAACATCAATCACCTTTGACAGTCGAGTTTGATTAGAAAATTGAAGAAGAGAGAATCTTTAGCATGGTCTAAGAGTCTTTGATGGGCAGAGAATTTGAAGCACCTCAACCAAACCAATATAGAATATTTGTTGGCATTGGACTTTCAAGTTCCTTTCAAACAAGGCAGTTGGAGATTACATTCAAGAAGCTTAGGAAACCTAGGTTATCCTTGTCATTATTGAGGATCACATGGTGTGGAATGAGCAAGTTGCATGATTGTTCACCATTTTGCCTTGACTCTTGGCATGCCATTACTTGTTGATGCAAGGATTTCATGACAAGGGAGAACATGATCTACAATGTGTGGTTTTTTGATAACGGTACCAAGAGAAACTTTGTCAGGGGGATCAAGTGCAATTGGAGGAAAGACATCAACCTGGACAGGAATGTGTCTGGGAAGGTTTATGAACAACAACACTAAACTTATGTGAATAAGGTGACAACTCCTAGGAGAGCAGTTAGTGAGAGGGTCTGCATAGTTGGCATAACAAAGAGCCCAAGAAGAGAGGTTGCTTGAGTCAGTGATAGATTGGTATATAGCGTATGAAGTTTTTTAAGAATGAAGTCAATTTCTGAAGTTAGTTGTTTGAAGATCTGTCAAGCATGAAGTGTTATTGGAGTTTTAGAGGTTCATCCTAGAGCCATTGATGGATATGAGATATTGAGCAAAGGGGAGCAAAGAGAAAGCACGTCCCAAGGTGTATCAAGGGGACAAAGAGCCATGTTGCAAGGATCTTGCAGTCTAAGGATTATGAAGAAGATGGCATGAGTGTTTGAATTGCCATCGTACGAAGTTTGAATTTGGTTTCACAAAATTGCAAGTGCTACCTAGAGTCTTTTAGAGGGAGTTTGGGGTGATGGCAAATTGTAACCAGGGCATGTGCCTTATTGTTATGTTGGAAAAGGAGAGCATTTAAGTTTAGTGGCATAAGAAAAAAGATTGCTCTAAGACAAAAGACAAAAGAATGAGATGTTAGGTTGTGGAGCTAAAAGCTTCACCAGGATGCAAACAGGAGAAGTTACGGAGGTTACGGAGGTTGCAGAATGAGTTGCAGGGCAACCGACGTCGGTCTAATCAGCCGACGTCGGTCAGATAGCAGTGAAGAAGCAACCGACGTCGGTTACCAGTCGGCCGACATCGGTCAAGAAGGTGCCGACGTCGGCAGCCTGTACGTGAACATGCAGTTTGCATGTTGATTCCGGAGAGTCTATTTTTGGACTGTCAGTTTGCATGTTAAAGGCCAGTCTTAGTCTTGAGTTGCGCGTCTAATTATTGTAATTAAGATAGTCTAATTATTGTAAGCATGAGATCTATATATGGACTCATGGGCTGTATTGTAAACTTGTGTGCTAGAGAGTAAGAGAGCAAATAAGCTCCTTCTGAGAGAGGAGAGCAATGGTGTGTTCCTCCTAGTGCCACAGTACCAAGGTGGGTGCTGGTTTGGAGAATCAGAAGGGTTCTTCGTATTTGTATGATCTTGGTCAGCAGGTGAGCATGGCTTCTTTTGGAGATCTACAATGGTGAGTAAGGTCTAGTGATTTGCAGGTAGCAGCAGAGAGCAGGAGATCTACTTGGAGTACGGTTGTGTACTTGGTGTACTGCAGCGTGTTACTGACTGGTTGGAGAGGTGAACATCAATTCTATATTGGAGTTGATTGTTGGGACCGAGAGAGAGGGAAGAAGGTCTTGAGGTGTGGCGAGCCTTTGAGGTGGAAGAAGAAGTGGCATCTTCTTTATTGTATATTCTTCTGAGTGATTATTAATACAATTGTGTATTGTCTCTCATATTCCTGTGTTGTTTCATATTTCTAGTTACTTATTGATTCTGGTTAAATTCCGTGTTTAGTTGCTAATACAAGAAGTAATCATATGTGCTCTATTGGTGGAGCAAGATCCTGACAAGCCTTGGTATCAAGAGCTTTTGGTTGGGTTGACTAACAGGTGGTTTTCAGATCTGGTAGTGTTTGTTGATTACAGGTCACTCACATGAGTTTCAGATTGAGTGGGAGTATAGCAATGACAGAAGAAAGTAAGCTACGAATGGAGAAACTGAATAGCACGAATGGTCTGATTGATGGAAAGAAAGAGCAGAGAAAAAGAGATTGTTGGTCGGTAGAAGATCAGCGTGTAGAAGCAGATGTTGCAGGTGATGTTGCACAAGTTGCTCTGGATAAAGTAGAATCTTTGTTTACAGATTCTTTTGCCTCTTTCCATGCAACCCAAAATAGAGCATCTTTTCATGGGTATGTCTTCGGAGACTTTGGAGAGATTTATTTAGGGGTTGGAGAGCCTTGTCAGATTATTGACGAAGGGGAAGTGAAGCTGAAATTGCAGACGGATAACACGCAGTGTTGAAGGAGGTCATGCAGGTACCAGTCTTGGAGATGAGTCTAATTTCTTCAAAAAATTTGGGTGATGAGAGATGCACTGTAACTCTCACAACGGATGCACTTGAATTAGATGGTGGTAAGAAAGTAGGTATCTTTTATCTATCTACTTATATTACTGATTCACTTTTTGTTACAGAGATGTGGCTTTGTAGGCTTGGTCACATATGTAGGAGGGGAATGCATGTTCTTAAGCGGAAGACAGATGTTTTTGACAAGCTAAAGAACTGAAAAGCCTTGGTGTTCATGGAGGAGATGACGGACAGAGATCAGGTGAGGGAACTGAATTATTCTGAGCAGAGCTGTGTTTATTTGAACAAGATTTTGATCCATGGAGAGCTCGCGGGTAAAAAGTTATCACTCACAGGCGAACACAGGTACCGGCGTCGGTCATACAGTAACCGACGTCGGCAAAGGAAGACCGACGTCAGTCATGAAGGAATCGACGTCGGCAGAAGGGATACCGGCGTCGGCCAGGGAAATGACGTCGGCAGTCAGGGTCAGTGCAGGAAATCGACATCGGTCGGGAGCAGACTGGGAGATGGCCGAGATCGGTCACTGGGATGGATGGTGGGCGGACAACAAGCTGTCAACAAGTCTCAAACACTTATATGGAGGTCAAAAAGGGTAAGTGAACCTCATATTTGTTGTTCACCTTCTTTATATTGCTTATTGATGGTCAAGAACTAGAAAGACGTGAAGAGGCAATGCAGGTAGAATCCAAATATAGTGGGAGCTTGGCATGGATGAGGAGTGTGAGTCCTTGGAGAAGAACCAAACAGGTATTTGTTGGTGGAGTTGTCAACTGGAAGTAAGCACTGAGAGACGGAATGGATTCCCAAGTTAAAGAAGAGAGTGGATGGACATGTGAGACGGAAGGCCAAGGTATATGGTCTTGAGCAAGCAGCAGGTATAGAGCTGACAAGCAGTACCAGGGAGATGACAAAGCAGAGCTTTTGTCAATGTCAGTATAACTATTGTGTTTATCTTACTAGGTGGATGATGGTCGCAACATTATCCAGTTACTGTATGTGGGTGATTTGCTAGCAAGTTTTGTATATACAGGGATTTGTTGAGTTAAGGGTAAAGTTAGTTCAGATGTATGTCATGAAGAATTTGGAGCAGCGAAATTCTTTGGCATAAAAGACATGGAGATTTTATCTCCAGTGGGAGCTGGTGTGAAGACGGTGTTGGCGGGGTTCATGATACAGGATGCAGAATCAGAAAGCACACCAAGGGCTGGACAGTTCAAGCTTAGCTTAGAACAGGTTTCGAAATCACATAAGGTCTAGTGTAGACCTGAGTTTTTTCAAGCAGTGGGAGTTGTCAGAAAGTATGGAGCCAATTCGGGGAAGGAGTATTGGAGGGCAGTTCAGTAGATTCTCAGGTATCTGAGAGGGATCGGCAGCAGGAATTCTTGTTATGCAGGGTCAAGGTCTTCACTACATGGATATGTAGGTTCGGATGTGGCAGGTTACTTGGATGACAGGTGTAGCATCACAAGTTGTGTAGTGGTTGGTCTTCAGGATTGATTTTGAAGAGGGATACAAGCCAGGAAATAATTTAGACGGTATACAGGTACAGGTGCAGCTGTTTATCTCCAAGTGAGAGATTGTTAGGTTGTGGAGCTAAAAGCTTCACCAGGATGCAAACAGGAGAAGTTATGGAGGTTATGGAGGTTGCGGAGAGTTGCAAAATGAGTTGCAGGGCAACCGACGTCGGTCTGATCAGCCGACGTCGGTCTGATCAGCGGACGTCGGTCAGATAGCAGTGAAGAAGTAATCGACGTCAGTTACCAGTCGGTCGACATCGGTCAGGAAGGTGCCGACGTCGGCAGTGTGTACGTGAACATGCAGTTTGCATGTTGATTTCGGAGTCTATTATTGGACTGTTAGTTTGCATGTTAAAGGCCAGTCATAGTCTTGAGTTGCGCGTCTAATTATTGTAATTAAGATAGTCTAATTATTGTAAGCATGAGATCTATATATGGACTCATGGGCTGTATTGTAAATCAGTGTGCTAGAGAGTAAGAGAGCAAATAAGCTCCTTCTGAGAGAGGAGAGCAATGGTGTGTTCCTCCTAGTGCCACAGTACCAAGTGTGGGTGCTGGTTTGGAGAATCAGAAGGGTTCTTTGTATATGTATGATCTTGGTCAGCAGGTGAGCATGGCTTCTTTTGGAGATCTATAATGGTGAGTAAGGTCTAGTGATTTGCAGGTAGCAGCAGAGAGCAGGAGATCTACTTGGAGTACGGTTGTGTACTTAGTGTACTGACAGCGTGTTACTGATTGGTTGGAGAGGTGAACATCAATTCTATATTGGAGTTGATTGTTGGGACCGAGAGAGAGAGGGAAGAAGGTCTTGAGGTGTGGCGAGCCTTTGAGGTGGAAGAAGAAGTGGCATCTTATTTATTGTATATTCTTCTGAGTGATTATTAATACAATTGTGTATTGTCTCTCATATTCCTATGTTGTTTCATATTTTTAGTTACTTATTGATTCTGGTTAAATTCCGTGCTTAGTTGCTAATACAAGAAGTAATCATATGTGCTCTATTGGTGGAGCAAGATCTTGACATGAGATACAAGTCAGAGGCCACAACTTAGTTTAGTGGCATGTGCTTTAGTGTTCTGCTGCAAATTGAATGTGTGATCACAAGTCAGAGGCCTCAACTTAGTTCAAATGTCAACATGGCGCTATGTTATAATAAGACAAAAGATTGAGTACAAAGTACAAACCAAGATGTGTACTATTTTGAAGAAAGACAGAAAAATCAAGTTGTTTTGATGGCAGGTATAGGACAAAAGGAGAAAGTGTGGAGCAAGTTGAATTACAAGAAGTTATCTCTACCACTATGGCAGACACAAAGGATATTTTAATTCTTGAGCGGTATGAAGTCCAAACTAATGAGAAGATTGAGATGCAACTGCCCAAGAAGTGGGAAGGTTTGAAGCCTATCAAATTGCATGTTATGTGTTTTCTGAGCAAGAGACATGGTGCCATTGACTAATTTAAGTGTGGAGAAGAAGACAAGTTCAATTTTTGGCCCAAGTATAATCATTGAAAGGAGGTTGAAATTGACATTGTCTCAATTGACAAATTCAAATTTAGAGAGGACTAAATTGTTGAGAGGTTAAAAGGTGTGAGATTTTGTAAAATTTTTAAGTTCCTCCCAAAATTCTTGAGTTTCTTGTGGAATGCCTCTCAAGGTAAGTAACATGGTAAGTGAAGAAACAAGATCGAACATAAGAAAAAATTGAAAAAACAATCTAGATAATACTTGAGAAATTCCTTCAAAATAAAAAAAAAACTTTGTATTTGATGACAACCACCCAAAATCATCAATTTTTTAAAATTAGGAACCCTCTTTATGGCCTTTAACATAAATCAGAGTTCAAGGACGACATCTAATTATCCTTTGTCTATTTGGAGAAAGCTTAACTGCAACAAGCTTTACACTTTCTAAGTTGTGTATGATAGAGAAGACTCTCTCAAGTAGTAATATTGTACGTTAACTAGGATATTATTGTGTGTAAAACCACTGTGACTGACCATATAACTTAATTAGCATGTTTTTTTATTGGTAAACTGAGGGTTCTATTGGGGCTCTCACCCTTGTTAAGAGACCGTTTATTACATATCATTAATCGAAGAAGGGAGAGAAGATGCTGAGAAGAAAGGGAGAAGGAAGGTGGGAGTAGTAATAGAGGAAATCGTAATACAAAGGTGCATTGGATATTGCTATCAATATTTAGGTTAGTGAGCCATAAATACAAAAAGATGTTCAATGGACAAAGATAAATTGATAACACAAAAATTCATTAGGCAACACATATAATTAACCCTCTACTCGACAATTAGAATGAATGAATGAATATAGGGGTCCCCCCTAGTTGAACACCTTATATATGGTGATTGGGTGGGCATGACTCTAACATCGGTAGTTATTGGTGCGATTACTCTCTTGCACCATTTTTTCCCCCCGGGATTGACTCAATTGAATAGCTATAGTCGCCCCTCATCGATATATAGCTAGATAGGGCCCCAATTAGATATATAGGGCTGTCCAAATCTCTATCTCTATAGATGGAGTGGGGGGCATAAATGCCATAGCCATATATTTTTATTGGAATTTGTGGGATGGCGTACTTGCCGAAAAGTTTGCCCTTATGTTCGTAGAAGGCACTCACGGTTTCCATGCTGCCATGGTGAAACGTACATCAAAATCGAAGGATGTGGCCATGTCATATATAATGGTAAGTTGGTTGGCAGAAAGTGGAGGACCAGTGAGGATGCCGCTAATGTGAGGTTTGTACGAGGGTTGGTACTTGTGAGTACTAATCCAAGCAGCCTCATTGATTTTTCTCGAAGGATGCTTACACTTGCCACACCAGGGGGTGGAAGGGGGTAGAGTGAGCAAGGGGGAGATGAATGGCTAGGTGTGGAGGGGGTGGTGGAGGGATGCGAATTCCAACCATTTTGGGTGCGGGAGGGGATGGATGAACAAAAGTGGAAGCAGAGTGATGTAAGTGGGGCGGTTGAGTGGAAGATGGCTAGAAAGAAGGAAAATTTCCAACAGAAAGTGGCAAGCAAGAGGAATTACCTAGGACTGTCTTTGGTTTGCTTTGAGTCTAGACAGGGTGATGGAGAATGGGAAGCTCCCTCTCTAGGGCAATGTGTTGATAAAATTCGATGTCAACGTCAACCTCTTCAAGTTGCAACTTGGAATTGAAAAACTTTCAATGAGTTTTCAGTTCTTCGCTGCCAAATAGTAAAGATTTTGGAATTGTGTGAAGAATAATTTACTGAAAATGCTGGAAGTAGGCATGATAGACGCTAACTCAGCTATAAAATATTTTCCAATGGATTGGGGTGTGCTTGGGACACCGGCCTTGAGTCTGCCATGGCCAAGTATTTGCCGAATGAGGGCCTCATTCAAATAGTTTGAGCCGTTCATGATGAAGCAATTGAACAACACCTTAGAGGTGACCGGACCAGAGAATTTCATATTTGAGGAAGAAGACATCTGTGAAATCCCCTTTTATTGATTTTACTTGCAAAAACCACATGGTGCCAAAGGTGTGTGAGGTGAGGATAAATAGGATGGGTTAGGTGTTGAGGACGGGGGGAATAATGGTGAGGCATGTGAGATTCACAAGTCAAGGTTGTGCACAAATAAACATAATGAGAGGTGTTGGAAGATAGAGGAAAGGACGTGGGAAGAATGGGAGGGGCATGTTATTAGGGAAGAGAGGAATTGAAGGTACAAATGCGTGGGGGATGATTAAATGATGATGGGAAGGGGAGAATGAGAGGGAGAAATGGGGCGATTGGAGATAATGCGGAGTGCGAGACCAAAATCAGAAATAATGGAGCTCTCAATGGAGCTGAAGATTCCCATGTTGGCATAGATATTCACAAGATAGTCAGCAGCTTGGTTGGTTTCCTTGTAGCTGTGGGAGAAGGAAGTTTGATCGAAGAGCAAGAGAAGATGTTGGGCTTGCTGAAGGGTAGAATTGAGCTTCTAGTTCGTAGTAGATCCCTTAATTAGGGCGTTAATGACCAAAAGAGAGCCACTTTCAATTTCTAGTTTGGTTGCTTCTTTTTCTTATCCCAAGTTTAGACTGAACAATAGGGTGTGAAATTCTGCCTCATTATTTGTAGTGTGGGAGGGGAAAGATGCAGTGGCACCAAGAAAATTGCCTGTGTCTGATCTCAAGATGCATCCAGCTCTTGCCTTGCCTGGATTACCCTTTGATGTTCCAGGAAAATTAAGTTTGAGTCATCAAGTATGGGAGGGCGCCATAAGGAGGGCTGTCTAGTATTCACATTTATTCGAGTCCCATGAATGGGGAAAAACTTAACTAGGATGTTATTGGCTAGTGGATAAACTAATTGCAAAAAGGTGAATACCAATCAAATCTCTAGGTATCTTTCTTAACTGAACGATAACCTGCACCTTGTTACTCTTTTTCAATGGATGCTAATTGATCCCCGTGCAAACCACCGTACATCTGTACACCTAGGGTTTTGTTTTTGCATTTCAGGTTTTCAAACATTTTATATGCAAGATAGTCAAATGCAACAATGTAGCATCATTTGAGCTTGAGAAAACAATGATATATAAACATAAATAAGTAAAATATCCCTAGGTATCGATGTTGTTGTTGATGGTCAAATGAACAACTATCAACCAAATAGGTGAATCAAAGAGTGCAAGCACAATATGGAAGCGAAAATTCACTCACATAAAAACTTTCCTGTATTGATTTTGCAGAAATGTACATGAATAACTAGCTGAGAGAAGAACGCACTTCAAAATTCGTTTGATACTCAGAACTTCATTACATCAACTAATTGTCAAGATGCATCACTGAATCACACTTCTACTTTCTGCTTTCCAACTTGTATTAAAACACAAACTCTACACCTAGCTTGACTTCCTTGCAAGTAGTTTTCACTCACTTCCTTGCAAGCTTCCCTCACTTTGCCAGCTTCACTCATCAAAATTCCAAAATTCCGTTGTCTCTGATTTTAGAGTAAACATTTATCTTCATTGTTTTTGTCAATTGCTAGAGGTTAATGATTCACCTTCAAACTGGTATAAGATCTGGGCCGTTGAGATGAAAACAAAGACATGCTATGACAAATAGATTGATTGAGCTACATGTTGAATTTGACCTTTATGTGTCCAAACATCAACATGTGACACATGGTGTATTTTGCCATCTGAAATTTACTTGCCTAAATGTGCATAAAATATCTCATGAGAAAGGTCATGGAATTATATTGGCACAATTATCGTGATGACACATTGATCTTCTCACCCTTATGTACTCAACATAGCACAAATCATAAATATTTTGAGCGCACCATGTGCTCCTCTCCAAAATTTATGCGATTCCAAAAAAAAAGCAGCATTCAATTTCAAGTCCATATGATATAGTTATGACCTCCACAAGTCTTAGGTTTCTGACTTGCGCGAGATCAATAAATAATCAACTTCAACAAAATGGTTTTGAACATGGTATTGTCTCCATGAGACCACATGGTGGTCTCTAACATGTAGGATGAAGTAGTTCTGCCATAAATGCACTTGCATCAGATTCCCTTGAACAATTTGATTGTGAGCATGATGCTCACAATTTTGAATGGAAGGAAACATATCATGTCCAGTTATCTTGGCCACGTCCAACATTTGACACCCAAGAAGTTTCTTTTGACCTTTTATCTTCCCATCATTGAGTTTTCCTACCAAGTCTTTTATCCATAGTTACCAAATCTGGCTGGACCTGCAAAAAATTCGGCTGGAACTGGATTTTTTGGCTGGCCTGAATAAGTTCGTCCGGGTCGGCCCTGTTTTTTTTTTTAAAATTAACTTTAAAAAAAAAAAATATTTTAAAGGTTTTCTGCTAAAAAAAATGCCCAAAAGTCATAGATATTACATAATATTAACATTTTATGTTACTTTATTAATGTTTTTCATTATATTTGTCAATTTTGCATATTTATAAAACTATGCTCTCTCTCTCTCACCCTCACACACACACATATTTTGGATCAAAATTTTCTGAACTTTTTCAAGAATTCCGGATTTTCGGATTTTTTGCCCTCTCGAATGGATCCAGATTTCCGAACTTGGTAACTATACTTTTATCCAATGTCTTTTTAATCTTCACACTTTTTTCCTAGGTTTCTTCCTTTCTAATTTTATCAATGCTCAATACCAAACTTGGAAGCTTTATTTTTCAAGGGACAACTTTCATTATTTGAACTAGCTATTTATCCTAGTGGAGAACTTATCTTTTTTCAGATCCTCTAATTCTCTATATTCAACAATAAATGCCTTCACTTTCCTCTGCTTTCTTCTTTGAAACTTCTTATTTTTTTTGCATGCACCTTTGGCATGCATTGTGTTGATGATTTAGCTTTCACATTTCACTCCTCTTTAAAGTTCAACACAATCCCACTGTTTGTTTCATTAAATGCATCAAAATGCATTTCTGCAACATTCTTTTGGTTAAACCATTTTACAACAATTATTCACACAACCACTTCAAAGGAACAATAATCTCCCACTTTTCTTCCTTTCTAATTGCACCTTTATCCAACAAGTCTTGCACTTGTCTATTTGCACTCTCCAAAGCAATCAATTCCATCAAGGGTATCACTTCCACTGGAGCCTATTTCTGCACTCTAGATTCCTGTTGCCTGCAACTCAGCTCTCATGTTTAAGCTTCTCGTGACTCTTTCTGAAACTAACATCAACTTGCTACTTTCTCCCTCATCTTCTTTCATGGGAAACAACTCGACCTTCTTCCCATATTTGGAGAATTTGTAATTTTTCTTCTTTCCATCATGCATTTCACTTTGTGACACTGCCAAGATATTCACCACAGCATGTGGCATGCATCCATGGTAATCACATCATACACCACTCCATCCTAGTAACTCTCAATTGGAAATTCACATACACTGTTCAATCACCATTGCTTGATCACCCTTTGGCAACCTTATGGTTTGGGTATGGGGAACTTTTTAGGCCCTACTTCTGCACAAAATCTATGAACACCGAATTATCACTACAGGGAAATGATCAATTTGCACCAGTTGATTCCAGCTTTGCAATTTGGTTCTAAAAGTAGGTTTCTCTTTCTTTGGCTTCAACAACACTTTGTTTAACGTCATATTCTTTCCTACCAGGTTCAATTGATACATTTTCTTCTCTAGAAGGTTCATCTAATTCTTAAGCTACATGAGCTTTTGTCACACGTCTTCTAGTTTCCTTCTCTACTTCCAGACATTCATATGCCCGATGGACATTTTGAGTACATCTAAAACAAATTCCATCAAATCTTCTACCATGACCTCTTCCTCCACGAGAATAAGAGTCACCTTTCTAAATTTGTTGTGAAGAGCTCATTTCTGACCCAACTTGTTGTTTTCTAGACTATTTACCTCTACCGACAATCCTCTTTTCACGTCCCTTATCTCCTCCTCTTCCACGTTGTTGTCTTCTTGACAACTTCACTTCTACCCTCAAAGTCATCTGATAGGCTTCCTCAACGACTTCACTTCTACCCCATCAAAGCCATTTGATAGTCTTCCTTTACAAAATGCAACTTAAACATAACTAATCTTGAATAGAAATGCTAAGATCATTTACACACTTGGCAAGTTTTTATTCATCTTCTTCTATGTGATAAGATTTGGTGACCAGCTTGTAGAATTCCTCAGTGTAATGCTTTGCACTCAACTCTTTTTGCTTCCAAATCAGTAACTTCTTGAGCAAACTCAAATGACAATCAGAAGAAAAAAATTTACCCTCGAGTTTTAAGACCATCATATTACAGGTTTTTATCTTATCTTTTCCTCGTCTATTTATTTCTAACCACACATGTTTCCACCAACGAGCTATGTGATCTTTCAACTTGGTACATGAATATTTAACTCTTTGTGGACCCTCTATCTGTTCATACTCAAAATACTCTTCTAATTCTGCCATCCAATCTATCAATTCCTTAGGATTCAAACTTCCTGAAAGATGGGATTATAAATCTTTGACTTACCTCCCATTTGGAAATGGCTTTGACAAGGTTTTTCTTAGGTACAAGGTCTTCTTCAAATGGTCGAACTCCATGTTGCTCCTCGTCATCACTTTCTTCTCCTATTTCCACAACAACACTTAAAGTTTATCACCATTCAATTTTTTGTGTACAACTCTGAACATCTCAGCAACTCTTGGTGGTTATCTTCTCTTCCTCTTCAAATAGGTATTCCTTTGAGCCATTCTTCACACAATTTTTAGAAATATAGCTTCAAATTATTCTTTGATACCAAAAACAATGGCATGGATGAGAGGGTTCAATGAACAAAAATCAACCTCTCCGGCAGGGGAGAGTGCATCGACAATGGAAATTCACTCTCAATTTGTTTTTCCTCTTTATTGATTTTTGCATAAATGCACATTGAGAGAAACACACTTTCGAAATGTGATTAATATTGGAAATTAATTACATCAACAAACCAAATGACGAGTCATATTAAAACACAAACTCTACACCTAGCTTGGCTTCTAGACTTTCTTGTATTCTCTCTTGCGTGTTGTACCCACTCAGTCTCTTGCAAGCTTCCCTTTGCTACCTTCACTCTTCCAAATTCCAAGGGCCTTTACCTCTAATTAGGACAAAATATTTATCTTCATGGTTATTGTTAATTACTAGATGAAAGAATAACTGTGAAGGAAAATAAATTTCCAACTGTTACAAGATCTCGGGCATTGAGATTATACATAGGATATGCTATTGCAGATGGATGAACCGAGCTACATGTCTAATTTTCCATCTCGACATGGATCCAATCATTAACATGTGACATGTGGCTTGCTTTTGTAGTTGAAAATTAACTTGCCAAAGTGTGCATAAAGTGTCTCTTGAGAAAGGTTGATAAGGATACATACATGGTATAGTTATCAGCATAAAATGTTTTGATCTTCTCACACTTAGGTACTCAACATGGTGTCCTAGGCAAGAGACCTGTTGACAATTCTTCCATAGGTCAGATTGTCTCTTGCCATTCAGAAAATTCACGTCTCTAGCCAAGGAAGAAATAATACATTGGGTAAGAGGTAGACCAATTGAAATAACTCATTTGCAAAAGCCTTGGCTACAACAGGATTTCCTTTGGGCAAAAAAGGCAAAATGTCACATAGCTTCGGAATAGTGCAAAGGACATAAGTCCGCAGGGAATTACAAAGGAAAGAGCCTATAGCATAGAAAGTAATTCTTTCGGACTTTTTGTCTGAAGGAATACTTCGGAGAATTACAAAGGAACAAGGACCCCTACAAAAAACCCGAGTGTCCTACAAAAAGCCCGGGTGTCCTACAAAAAGCCCGGGTGCCCTACAATTTTTTTTGAAAAGCTATTTTTGAGAGACACAAGCCCTTGCGGAGGGCACTTGGTTGGCAACAGGACCATTGCGACTTTCCCGAAGGGAAAATAGGAAAGACACAAGCCCTTGCAGAGGGCACTTGGTCGGCGACAACACCTTTGCGCATTTTCCGAAGGGCATTCTGAACAAGGTAAAGACAAAGACAAAGGATTAATTCCTTCGAACTTTTTGTCCGAAGGAATTCCTTCGAACAAAAAGTCCAAAGAAAGTCGGAGAGGTCCGCCAAAAGACAAAAAACCTGACAGAATAAAGTCCGAAACCAACACAAAGGAAATAACAAAGGAATATATCCTTCGGGAAAAAGTTTGAAGGAACACTTTAGAAGATAAACAGAGACAAAAGCCCGCGGGAAAAGATAAAAAGACAATTCAAGAGGACAATTTGTCCAAAGGAAATCCTTTGGAGGGTAAAGCCAAAGGCAAGGTCCGAAGTAGATAAGTCGAGGGAAATAAAGCCGAAGGAAAGGCGAGGAGCCATAAGTCCGAAGGATTCCTTCAGAAGAGTTGCCATGGAACATGGACAGAAGCCTGAGGGAAATAACAAGGGTCAATTCCTTAAGGCATAACAGGAAAGTCCGAAGACAGGGTCGAAGAAATAAACCTGAGGCAAATGCAGCCAAGAACAAAGATCCGAAGGAGATAGACCAAAAGCATAAATTCCGAAGGAAATCCAAAGCTTCGAAAAAGTTGCAAACATAAAAGACGAAGGAGATATCCGACAAACTATCTGCGGGAAAGTGGACTAACAAAATATCCAAAGAAAAATCCAAGACCAAAGATAAGTCCGCGGGAATAAACCCAAGAGCAACGCATGCACAGAAACAGAAGCAGAAAATAGATAACCAGGAAATAAATTCAACCTGAATTTATCTCACTCAGCAAAGAGTTTCCCATGCAAGCACTTTTGTTTGTCTCAAGCTTGTAACGTTCTGACAGCTCAATTGGAGTTCTAAATTCGGACATCGAGTTGACCGTTTCAGATTTAGAATTGACTAATTGTTAAAAGCCACATCTACTAGGAGTTTTCAATGCAAAGGAGAATAATCTCTTCGTCCAACTCAGCAGTTCAAACGCTCCAACTCAGCTTATCAAACGTTTCCACTGTGCTTCCAACGGATCAAGTCAGAGTTCTAAAATTGACATTGGCGTTGAATTTCATGCATGATATTATCATCTCATACTTTCAAACGTTCCAGCAGCTCACGAAGAGTTCTAAAATTGACATTGGCGTAGATTTCCATGCAAAGAGAGGTGGGCGTTTCAATAAACAAAGACAAGTCCACTTCCTCTAGCGCCAAGGAGCTTCATGCAAAGACAAAGGGAAAACATATTTTATTGAAAGGCCAAGTCAGCCTTGAGTTAATCTAAGTTGATCCTTCTCTTCAATTTTTCAACGCCAATCTTTGGCTTTTGTAATTCTCTATAAGATGGTTTTCAGCCTTGATTAAAAATTATCCCTCTCTTGGCAAGACCAGACTCTGCCATTGGTGAGTTGTGTAACCTCTTCGATCAATAGAAGGATTGTACTTTCAGATTTCAAGTGTTGGCATAGTGTATATTCATTCAGCAATTTGCATATGTAGTAGATTTCTCTCCCTTCCCAAATCCTGATTCGTACCTAGTTGCTAGCTTATCATTATGCAGGTCATGTTAAGTGTTTTTTATGTCTTTTGCTGAAGCTGTAAGTGGATGTTAGGTGGCTAAAGTGTCTTGTATCAGACCTCTCTCCATCGTTTTCCCTCATGTTTTGGTCATTGGATCAAACCTTCTCACGAAATACTTATGCATAGTGGTCGATTGAAATCGAAGGTCTTCCTTTTCCCTTGTTTGTTCAGTGTTCAAGGTTCCAAGTAGAGTGGATGAATCTTTTGGTGTATCACCTTTATTAGGTAGGATTTCCCCTTAAAATTTCCTTCTCCCTTTTCCATGGTAGTTCACAGCATAATGTAGAGATCCTCATTGATACATCTTACAGGAACCAGCCTTCTCTGGAGGTTCTTCTCACCATTGAGGCACCCATCCTCGTGAGAAGATCCCATTGTTTCAACATGATAGAGGACTGGGCATTTTATGTACGTCTTCGATTCAGGGCGCAGCTCCAGGTTGACAACAAGACCACAAACCAATTTTTTTTATGGCACAACTGTGTTCCTTTGGAAAAATTATGCCATTTCAAAAAAAAACAAGAGTCAATTTTGAGTCCACATGAGAGTTGTTGTAAGGTCTCGTTGTTGTGAGACCAAGACTTTAGCTTCAACATGGTGTCTTTGGTGAGATACCATGTAACATGGGGATTTTTATGGCATCATTGCGTTTCTCTTGAAAAATTATGCAATTTCAAAAAAATGGCACGCAATTGTGAGTTTGTATGACAAAGTTATGACCTCTACAAGTCTTAGGTTTCAGTTATGGTGTTAAAGGCATGAAACTAGAATATTGCCTCCAACATGGTCATCATAAGATGGTTTCCAACATGGCCATTTTCTCAAATTTCAACAAAATGATCTTCAACATGCTATGGCCTCGGCAAGACTACAAAATCGTCTCGAACATGTAGGATGAAGTTGTAGACACAGATGCTCCTTCATCAAGTCTGCCTGGAGAGCATAAAATTCTTAACTTCAACATTCTTACCATATAGACTGATGAAGTACAAATCTGAAGTGTCATGAATGCTTTAAAAAAATGCATTTAAAATAGGGAAATTATAATAGTAGACACTCTAAAAATTACTTGATTCTCCATTTGTTTCTTAAACTTGATGCTTGATAACCAAGCGATATCAAATCAAGTGGCTTCAATTCCTGAATGCAAAAAATGATGCTCTGAAGCAGGTATATACAACTTCCAGACAGGTACTGAACTCTTTTTGGGTTCACATGTAACCGTAGGGATAAAAAAACCATATTTTGGGACCAAAATGCAACGAATTCCCCTTGCATGACAGTGATCTCAAAACCCTTTTGACATTTTTTCATGCATTCTATTAGGATAGAGACACCTTACAAAAGCTACTGTAGGTGAAGCAAAACTGCATGTTAAATGGTCTTATTTATGTCACAATAGCATGGTAGATTCACTTGCTATGCTGTGAAGAAATTATTTTCAAAGCTTCTAAACATGTGGTCTTATGCCAATTGTCATGGATGTAGATCTCGTCCCCATTGTGCTTAAGCTTGCCTCTAATTAGTTCAAGAGTTTGTTTCCTTTGTTAAGTTTGTACCCTGAATTATGATCAATACTAAGATTTGTTTTCTTTGCCATCTGATAGTTTGACTACATTTTCCTTTGTAATTCAAAATTTGCTAGCCTTCCAATGGACATTTTTTCTCATTTTCACAAACATACTCCTCATTTATTCTGTACCTAAATGTTATTATCATATTTTAACATGTTATTTATTGCATGAGTCATCCATATCTCTCATACCTGGTAACTTTCATGCAGCTTGTGGATGATGCCACTCTTCGGCGTTTCTTATATGCTCGGGAATCAAATGTGCAAAAAGCTAGTGAGTTATATCTAAAGTACAGAAAATGGAGAGAGACTTTTGTACCCCTTGGCTATGTGTCAGAGACAATGATCTCAAATGAACTTAAGAAGAACTTGGTCCACCTGCAAGGATTTGACAAAAAAGGAAGGCCAGTTGCAGTTATTCAGCTAGCAAGGCACAAACCTTGCCGTAGGACTATAGAAGACTTAAAACGTATGTCACATTTTCAATTGTTGCTAATATTGTTAAGCGGCTAGTTACAATCTTAAGATCTCCAATATATGGCTAAAACAAATGTAAATAGACTGTATCCTATCATATCTATCTGCATTAATTCTATAGTTATTTGATGGTATCGTTCCTGCATAATCTTAATTTTTTTATAAATGTTGTGCAGGCTTTTTTGTCTATACTTTCGATAAAATGTCTTCTAGGTATTCATCCATATAAGAAACTTATTTTTTTCTGTTTGCTCTTTTATTGTCAACCTAAAAAGAATCTACTGCTAGTTTATTCCATTTTTCATTTAATATTTAACAAGATATTTATATCTGTGAAATGATTATAGTGCATCAAGAGGACAGGAAAGCTTTTCCATCATAGCAGATCTTGATGGTTGGACATACAAGAATGTAGACATTCGTGGAGCCCTTGCGGTCCTTGAAATATTACAGGTTATATTGCAGGGACCCAAATGCTCATATTTTTACTCGTTTGTGCTTTGTGGGTTTTATGCTGTCTAAAGTATAACAAGTAAGGTTCCTCTGCTAAATGCCTATATATAGTATGTTTTTATGGGGTGTAACTATGTGCCAGTTTTGCTTGGTTCCTGTTTTGTTTATTGTACATGTTCTTGTTTTAATTACTTCTTGTGGATGCGTATTTTAAATTGAAGAAAAGGTGCTATTTGAAGCCACAAATTCAAGAAGCATAATACCAAGGTCATAACATGTGTATTCAAAACACAATGTTGTAGTGGGGACCAAACAGTGAGCTCCTATCATTTAAGACACATCTCTCATTCACCGACTTCTTATCGCACCAGATTCATCCAATGGGACCAGAAAATGTAAAAACTTACCATTCTGCAGCCATTCTATCATGCAATATGAATAAGGAACAGCACATGCTGGAAAAAGTGTCATGGGTTTTTATTATTATATATGAAGAAAAGTATGGGAAAAGCCAATCCATCCAAAGGGATGATTGGATTGAAAATCTCAGCATATCTGTATAGAGCATTGGTGGAAGACAAAGAAGTGACGAGTACAATCTGTAGCAGATGTATGAGGCCAACTGGAGGAGCAGTTTGACCATTGTGCATTATGTGTAGAAAAAATAATTATTCCCCCCATATTAATGTGCATAAACACAAATGTGGCTTGTACTAAAAAGTGATAACTATACATGGTCAAATAACATCTATAATCCCGCACACAAGCAAATATCAATTTGTCTACACTGATTCCTCACTCTTATGGAATTAAATGTATAATTTTGTATCATGAATTGGCAAACAAACTTAACAATGCTGGGATGAGAAAAACGTGACTACCATTCTCTGACAATTCTTGCCCAGACGAATGATACAACCCTGATTGTCACTTGGATGTAGGAGGCTGCTACTGCTGCTGTTCACAAGGCTGTAATTCCTAATTGTGAGGTTTATGAGTTTAGTCTGCAAAAATTATATTAATATAGTTTGTCTCATCCATGTCACAGATGGGTTGTGGTCTGGGTGTAAATCATTGGGAGTGTACAGAAACTGGCCAAGGTTCAATTTTAGTGCACCCCCAGTAGCTCTAGGGTTTAACTTGACAGTTCTTGTAGTGATACATTTCCTTGGAGTTAGACCCTCTTTGACCAAGAAAAGGGGTTCATTGAACAAAAAACAAAACATGGATTGTTCCATCCACAATTTGTAGAATTATCGTGAATTACTCGAACTTTGCGGAGGCTGGTTTGAATGTATCCATAGGTTTGAATGGTTGGGCTAGAGACAATGGAACAACTATGATCTAGGTGCAGCTGTGTCGGTTTGTGCTCTTCTCCTAAGGGCAATGCACACCCCACACATGCTCGTGCACTCCGCTCAACTTGTGTAACACTATGCCAACTTGCGCCATCTGGACAACCTCTGTTCAACATCTACCGCCTGCATAGCATTTGTAGACATACCACACAACTTGATCCTTGTGTATAACATCCAACACACATAACATCCACATGAAGAATTTGTGCCACTTTGTGCAATCTCAGGGGTTTTACCTTATTTTTGATAAAACACATGAAAAAACATTGTTATTATAGGTATAAAACTAGAGAATATCAAAATGCTAAAGATGTACAATAATCAACAATTCTAATTTTGACAAATTGCTAAATATGGAAAATTGCTATTTTTAGAAAAACACTAAGAAGAGTTATACTTAGCTCACACACAAATTTGCGTTGATTGCTTCAGATATTAGACAATGAAAATCAATAGAAGAGGTAACTATATAGGCTTAGGATTAGGAATAGAATCAGGGACAAAATTTGGATAGGTCTGCTATAAGTGGAGTGCAATGCACTCGAGTTCGTTGATTGTGGACTTGTCCCAGTTGACTGTGACAAATGATTGATAGGAAATGACAAAGAAAGTAGAATTCTGGGAATGACAAATCAAAGACAAAAGCATAGAATATTCCTAGACGTGACTGCTATAAGTGGATGGCAGTGCAATGCGTTTTAGTCTGTTGACTGCGGACTTGTCCCAATTGATTGTGATAGAAAACCGATCTCCGTGCTTTCTGTGTTCGTGTCTGTTCAACAATTTGAGCAATCTGAGATATCACACTTTGAGTTATCACACATAAATCGTTGTTTTTCCTTTATTGTCTTTGAAATCCTATGGGCACTTTGATAGCTTGAAAACTTGCAAAAAAGAGGGGAGTGTAATGGGTTGAGTTGATGATTGACTGTTGTCTATGTATCCTATATTCCAAGGACGGAAATCAAGCTTGCGTAGTTCTCCCACCTAGAGTGAACGTGCAATTTGTTCCTTTGACTATATGTATGTAGCTAGAAGATGGTTTTGGCACTTGACAATAATAGCGCTTGACTTGCTTTGGAATGCTCGACTTGGCTTATGGCTGCTCCTTGTGAGTGATATTGAAATTGGAAATAATAGGGCAAATTTACTAAATGTGCAATAGTGTGTAAGCTTGAACCAAGTGAATAGCAAGTGGAGTTAATGAATGACTCTTGAGATGTATTTATAGATGAATCTTTTGACAATTTTTTTTAGCCGACCTTACAAAACGACTGGGAAGACCCAAAATAATCTTTTGAATTTCGAAAACTAGCTGTTATTGGGCACGAAACGTGGCCGACCTAAGTGGACAAGAGCGCTCCGCTTAGTGTGGACTTGTCCAGAAGGATCAAAGACAATTGTGCTTAGCAAGGGATAATCTGAGGGTGATTTTAAGCAGCTTGAGCATATGACATTGAAAGTTCTATATAATGATAATGACAAACAAAGAGTTGAACCCACAGATTGATAAGAGGCTTAGAGGAATGTCGAATAAGAGTCATGTATTTGAGCACAAGTCATGTGGTTTGGAATGTGTCAAGAATTGGCATTGTCAAGTACTTGTGACCAGTTTTAAGTGTCTACACCAGGTGTCACTTTTAGAACTTGTGCCATGCCAACACACCTGCTAGCATATCATGCATTTGGAAGTCGAATTGTCACATCTACAGGGAGGTGAACTATTATCCATTGCAAAAGTTGAACTATTTTTGTAACTGTCTTCTTTTGTGACTACTTTCTTGTAATGATATAATGTAAACCATTCAATCCCAAGGGGGACAAGCATCAAATGGTCATTAGTTCAAATCAGTTAGGAAGAGTCTTCCCCTTTCTGATCATGAAGATCCTCATTCGCAGTGTTGCTGCACATTGTACACAAATGTACCATATCCTATTCTTTCTCATTAAATAGAAGTAAGCTCTATTTTGCTAATCACATGAATATGAATGTGTAGTGGTTCATTGTTGTTTTTGTTTACCATTGCATATTCTATAACTTAGCGATTTACTAGCTGAGTTATTGGGTTATCCTCTACATTGCCTAGGTCCTATGGTGCGGATAATTGGTATAAGAGAAAAGATTTTTGCATGACTATAAACATGTGTGCACAGTAGCAGACATGACATTAACTAGGTTTGTTTCAAAGTACTTGAAAGAATGTTGACATAAGACTAAGATGGCCTATTCCTAGAAGCAACCATTTTATGCATCCAAACCTCCAACAACTTATTCAAGATGCTCTAGAGGAGCAACACACTGCACTCTTTGGCCGATTTTGTGAGATCATGATGGAACTTGGTCCGACAACATCTCATTCTTTGCACTACCTTTCAACCCACTATTTCATCATCAAACCTTTCAAAGTCCAAGTCAATTTAGACATTCCTATGCATGAAGGTGAAATTGATGCCACAGCATTGGATAGATGGATTCTACAATTTGAGGCTTGCTTCTCGGTCAACAATTTCAATGACACAAAGAAGATCAGATTTGCAATGCTAATGATGTCCATCTCAGTTGCACATTGGAAGCTTACAATGTGTAGTGTGAACAAGACTACAATCTTGTCAACACTTGGAGCAAGTTTGTCAATGCCATGTAGGTTTGATGCTATCCACTTAAGTACTTTGAGAATGAGTACATGAAGTTTGAGCAGTTGGTTCAAGATTACACTAACAAGTTCCATGACTACATTGTGCACTTGTGAGCAAACACAATGGGGCAACATAAGGTGCTGAAGCACATCAACAAACTCTCATCTTATATACATGTCAAGATAGAATTCTTGACCTCTGATGCATTGGGGCAAGCAACCTCAATGACACTAAGATCAAAGACAAAGCCAAGATGAAACAAAAGCTTTCCTCTTCATAAAACACCATGTGCAAGAGCAAGCCCACACTAAACACTCTCGAGCAAAAGCAAAATACATTGCCCAAAGGAGAATAGCCAAAGCAACCTTTGACTCAACAAAAGGCTCTAGGTCTATCAACATTGGAACAAAGGCAAGAAGAAGCGAAGTGACAAGTGGTGCCATTGACACCGCACAAGCTCACACAATGATTTTGAGTGTCGTGCACAATAATCTTTGATTTTGCAATCTATCTCAGGCCCCTCACAAGAAGACATTATCCAAATGCTACTTTTTTGAGCGCCAACACCTTTGCCACTGACATTTCAGAGGAATGGGAATGCCTCTTCCATGCTACATGTATGGATAAAGTCTAGCAAGTACATGTCATCATCAACAATGAGAGCCAAAAGAACACTATTTTGCAAAATGCAGTTTAGTGCCTAGGTCTTACCACTGAAGCACATCCCTAACCATAATCTTTGAGATGGCTACAAGGGAAAGCTATTAATGTTTGACACCAATTTGCTTTCAAGTATGGAGTCAAGCCCATGCAACACACAATCATTTGTGACATCGTGCCATTGGAATTTTGTGACATCTATCTTGGCAAGCCATATGTGTATGACCATGATGGTGCCTATGAAACTAAGCCACAATGTCGGCCCATCTGAGACAACTAATGCATCTTTAGCATTTGGAGTCCCCTCCAAAGACCAAAGCCACTTTGGTATTTGTTGAACCATGTCACAAGCTTGTTTTTTACGTGCAGAGTGCTACTATTGAGCCGTCCCAAAGTGACATGTGCAACCAAGCAAGAGTACAATGGCAGCACACCTTACCATGCACACGTCGCAACAAAAACTCAACAAACTACTGCAACAATTTGGAGACATCTTTGAAGAAACAAAAGGTCTTCCCACACACTGTGTGGTAAAACATCAGATGGTTTTTGTTCCTCAGTTTCCTATTCCAAACAACTTGTTGTACCACAAATCCATTTGGAAGAAGAATGAAATCTGGCTCAAAATCCCAAAGATTCTTTATCAAGGCAAGATCATGCAAAGATTTTCTACTTGTGGAATCCCTATGGTCCTTTTGCCAAAGAAATATGGCTCATAGCACTTGTGCATCGACTATTGCGCATTCAACAAGAAACGGTGAAGAATCAGTGCCTAATGTTGCACATTGATGATCTTCTGGGCCAACTCTGAGCTAAGCCACAATGTTGGACCATCCAAGTCACTTAACGCATCTTTTGATCTGTAAACTAGGTGAATATTCCACACTAAGCTTCACCAACATGGATCCTATAACTCTTAGCTCAATAAATGATTGAAAGGTTACTGTTCTAGGTTACTTGCAATGCTAAAACAAAGCTAAATAGGTGCTGGAAATGAAATATACAACATATTGAACATGAATATGAACATGAAGCATGAAAATGAGACAAAGCATAACAAGAACACAAGAATTGACTCGGAGAAGATGTGGGAAAAACTTTAGTGGGTGATTCAATTGCACTCCTCTTCCACTATGCAGTTCAAGAAATGTACAAGTTATTGCTAAACATGGCCTTTATGGACATAATTTTCACTACTACCCTATCCAAAGATTCCACACAAGATTGCTTTGCACTTCTTAGACATTCCATAGAACTCCAAACACATCTAAAACAAACATATACAACTAGGAAAAATGAGATAACAAGAACAAAGACTCAAACTTGCAAACTACAATGGGAATAAAACTTCAAGACTTCTCAGGTGTGTTTTCTAATGTCCTTTGCCTTCAACAGAGATTGTACTTATGCTCGCTCACCTTAAAACTCACCAAAGATCTCAAGCGAACCGTTGTAAGGAAATGGAAACGTTTGCAACTGTTCCCATTCCCGTGTTTTGTATGGTGGCGACACTGCTGCAGTATGTAGATTGACTGTTGTGTAATCGTCACCTGCAAATACTGTCAGTTATGAAACTGCCGAGACGGTTATGCAATCGCCACCTGTGCAAACTGGTGTCTCTGTCATCTATGACAAGACCCTCAAATTCAAGAGCTGAAAGTTGCTGACTTCACCATTCAAAGGATATTCAGATCATATTTATATTGATTCAGCAACTGCAATTTATCTAAATGTATATTCTAATGTGAAGTTTCTTACAATAATGTCTTACAAGCATGAATTACATACATTGGGTATAGTGAAGACATTTAGTAGCGTAGCTATTACATTAGATCCATATTTTGGATCGTACCTTCCCAATTTGAGGCTTTTAAGTCCCTAAAAGATTTAGAAAATCTGTAAAGTGAGGAAATCTCTTCCCCACATCTTCTTTGGAAAACCATTTGGCCTTTCCATGTAGCTGACCCTTTAACCCAACCAGCCAAAGCTCTTGCACTCCTCTTCTTGTTGTCCTCTTCCTCTTCTGTAGCATATCCTCCTCCAATTCTAGCTGACTATTAGGAGCGAGGTCGTCAATTGAAGGTAGTAACAACCCTTCATCTTCATTGTCTAACATTGAAGGCTCAAAGAGATATAAGTTCTTAACATTGACAATTGAATAAATCTTCATATAAGGAGGGAAATTAAGTCTAAATGCATTCTTGCCGACTTTTTTTAGAATTTCAAATGGACCATACGAATGCTGATCATGCCTTGCTTTGTACTTGCCTTGTGACTCCTTCAACCTCTCTTGCACTTGGAGGTGAATTTGCTGAATTTTCTCAATGAACCTTTCAGCTTTGTGGACTTCTTGATCCACTTTCCCATTTCTTTGTATGGCTGTCTCAAAACAACATCAAATGCACATGGAGGTGAGTAATTAAAACAAATTTCAAAAGGAGTTTTTTTAGTAGAAGAATGCACTGCCTTGTTATAGGAATGCTAAATATACACCAAATTTTCATCTTAAGTCTTAGGATGCTTCCTATTGTACCCTCTCAAGAGCTGTACCAATGTTTTGTTCACCAATTTCTATCTGCCCATTTGTTTGTGGGGTGAAAAGTGATAGACCGTTTAAGCTTGGCATCCATCTTCTTCTAGAATGTGGCACAAAACTTACCAACAAATCTTAGAGTTCCAATCTGAAACAATAGAACTAGGCAAACCAAAATGAACCTACACATTAGCGAAAAAACAACTCAGCTGCATCACTACTGGTGAGGGTCTTCTTACAAGGAATAAGAATACACATCTTACTAGGCCAGTTCACAACCACAGAGTCATTCCTCTTCCTTGACATAAGCGACCTGCCTACGAAATCCATGTAAATACTCTCCTATGGTCTAGGAGGAAATGGTAATGACATATACAAACCTAACTTCCTATAACTAGGCATGCTTATGCTACATAATACACATCCCCTTATGAACTTAACAACATCAAACTGCATATCAGGGCAACAAACATACCTCTGCAAATGTGCAACAGTCTTTGTAACACCAAAATGACCTACAAATTTTGAAGAATGTGCTTCCCTCTGTAATGTCCTCTCCCCATGACTCAGAAGCCTAATTGGCCTAGTTTGCCCCTTTATTATTCCCTTGGGAATCGAGGCGTGAGAGCAATAAAGGGAATATCGAGGCTCTTAAGAACGTTTAATGTTATATTTTAACATTGAGGTGTTTATTAAGGGTGTTATTTTCCCCTATGGACACTAGACCCTTTTTAATAAGTATTTATTACTTATTCATATTTTTTATTTAAAAAAAAAAATGGTGAATGCGTTTTTAGGGTGATTTGGTTTATATGATTGGAAAAGAAGGCAAAATGAATTATCAATATACATTCGCTTTTGCTCTGGAAGAAGTGGACCTGCATGTTCATGCTTTGCTCAAAGAGTAAATTCTTTGGGATCCTTGGTTTTGATGCAATGGCCACTTGCTCCCTAACTGGATGATCTGTTTCGGTGAGAGGAATCCATCCTCAAATCCCTAATAGAAATATTGCAGTATTGAAGTGAAAGGACTGATTGGAAGATTGGATCATACTGAAAAGAGTTTTGTGAAGAGGCAGATTTATAACCAAGCTGCTACGATTTGATTGGAAGGATCAGTTTTAGCGTGGGGAAGCCTACGGATTTGGAGGTAAAGCGTGGGAGTGTGCAGGCCCTGAATGAGCTCTCTTTACACAACGCAGTTGTAGGATAGATTAGCACAGGCTTCGGCAGAGGCTATAGATTGTGAGCAGCAAGTCGTGGGGTTCTAGGAGGAGGTGCTGCATCCTAGTTAGTGAATTGCTGCATCCAAACAACTACAACAGTCTTTATTTGGTGCAAACGCCCCCTTTATTATAGCAAATTGTAGGGAAATTACAGTCATAGGTTTATGTTACATGCTGAAGAGTTTCTAGTTAAATTCTGCACAAATATATTCACATCTGCTTGTAGGAGATTTTCAAAAGAAGTCTAAATCGCTGCTGTGCAAATACCGAGACATCTCATGTCTTATCAAGCATCCATAATCGAGGTTATGAAATATTCTGGAGGCTCTATGTACCTCTGAACTTTTATTTTAATAGTTGTATTGCATTGCTATATTCGTTTGCATTTAACAGCAGAGTGCATGCAAACTGTTTGACAAAATGAATAAGCATCAACAGGTTTGAAAAAATTAATTTGGTCTATCATAGATAATGAAACATTGCAATTAAAGTGTTTGACAAAATTCCCTAGCCAATAGAAAATAGAAATTCGTGCAAGTTTGGGGTTTCTAAGTGGATGCAGGATATTTCAGTGGTATCGCGCTGGTTTTCCTGCCAGGGTGTGAGTTGGATAACCTTATGCAAGATTGAGCATTCTCATGCAGACAATATGAGTACCCATCAATATTATTTGAGAAGAAACAAATCTATTCCCAACCTTGAGGATCAACCCGTGATTGAGGAAATGGCTAAGGGTAGAAGTAAAAAGGGAGCGGTAGAAGATCTGGATGGCGAGTTCATGAAGAAGGTACTCATTAATATGGTCAAACAATAGGGACAAACAAATTTGTATTTGAGTCAGCTGACACATCATTCAGGGGTACACGGTAATGAAGGTGGTGAAACCATAAATGGGGAGCCGAGTCGTAATGCCCCTTGCACGAATAACTCACTTCGCGTTCCGTGGAGACCATTGATGCCTACGTTCTTACAGGAGGTAACACCAGAGAGACTAGAACAACCACATGAGCCAGAGGAGGTGGCATTTTGGAGAGCATACTAGCAAATGGATGCTGACTTTCAGGCAACCATGCCTTTCCTAGAGAACCGCAGGTGGAAATCTAATACTAGACCTCGATAGGATAGAGGTGGGCCTAACTAGGATATGCAAAGACGTTTGGGAAAGCTTACTCTTCGAAACTTTAATGGTGGGCGAAAGTGCACAACAAGGGCATGGGTCCAGAAGCTCGACACATACTTGGAGCTGAATCCCATGCAAGAGATAGAGGCAATTAAATTCGCTACCCTCCATCTGGACGGGGAGGCACATAATTGGTGGCACCATGGGTTGGTAACCCAAGGACACAAGTACATTGACACATATGGAGAATTCATGCAGAGGTTGATAGATAGGTTCGGCAAGAAGGATCCTGAGGCATTATTTTGAGAATTGACACACTTGAAACAAATTGGACCACTTGAAACTTACATTGCGAATTTCCAGAGGTTATCAGTTATGGTTTCTGATGTTTCTGAGGGACGTATGACATCCTTATTTATCGAGGGATTGATAGAGCCTTTACGGGGTTGGGTAAAGGCATTTGGTCCACCTTTGCTACAGGGTGCTATTCGGAGGGCATGAGATTAGGGAGTTTTCTGCTTCCAAACCAAAGTTTCCATCAAAATTCCCTACTAGGCCTTTTTCTCAGAAGCAAGACAAGGAATCTGAATTACCAAAGAAGTCTTTCATAACAAATGAGGTTAGGGATGAGTTGAGGAGGAAAAAAGTTGTGTTTCACATGCAAGGACCCATGGGAACTGGGACATAGGGGCAAGGGGAGAGGAAAAATGCACTATATTGCAGTATTTTTGGAAGAAGACAGTGAAACTTCAGATAGTGATGTACTGGATGACCATAGTGAGCATAGTGAGCATGAGGAGTTGGAACCCCTTCAGACACAAGAACCTACATCATGAGGCACTATTACTACTTTGTCTAGCACTACTAGGTACAATGCTTTCAGGGTTCGGGGTGTGCTATAGGGGCAACAAATATCAATATTGATTGATAGTGGGGCAACCCACAACTTTATTGACGAGGCACTAGTTGTTTAGCAGGGATTACTGGTTGAGGACTTTGAGGGCTTCAATGTGGTTGTTGCAAACGGTTTCAGTATGGCATGCATCAAATGAGTTCCTCAGCGCAGTATTACATTAGGTATCATAAAATGACCGATGATTTTTATGTGGTTGGTATGGGCAATACCAACGTGGTTTTAGGTGTTCAGTGGTTACACTCACTTGGGGAGTTCACTCAGAACTTCCAAACTATGGAGCTGAAATTTCGAGCGAATGGGAAGTAGGTGGTTTTGCGAGGAATGTCCAATGGAGCCCCGAGGGTGGTTATGGCCAAGAAGATGGGGAGGACTTTTAGGCATGGTGATGTGGATTGGGTAGTTCATTGCTTCATTTTAGCAAAGGATGCAGGAGGTGGTAAACAAGATTACCACATTGACATACAATCTTTGTTGGATAAACATGGTGGGGTTTTTGGTGAGATGCCTCCAGGGAGACCACCTAATAGGGGATTCGAGCACGCCATGGAGCTCGAGGAGGGAGCCAAACTAGTTATTACTAGTCCTTATCGTCACCCCAGACATTTTAAGGAAGAGATCGAGAAAATTATAAAGGAGCTGCTTGAAATGGAACACATCATACCTAACTCTAGCCCGTTTGCTTCCTTAGTGGTCTTGGTTAAAAAGAAATATGGGACTTTTAGGATTTGCATTGATTATAGGGCACTTAATAAGAAAACTATCAAGAACTAATATCCCATCCCCAGGATCGATGAGATACTTGATGAGCAGCATGGGGCAGAGTACTCCAAAATAGATCTCCGTTCAGGGTACCATCAAATTAGTGTACGGGAGCAGGGCGTACACAAGACAACTTTTAGGTGCCATTATGGACACTATGAGTTCTTGGTGATGCTGTTCGGGTTGACTAACGCCCCAACTACATTCCAGTCCTATATGAACCATGTGTTCAACCGTCACTTGCGGAAGTTTGTCCTAGTCTTCTTTGATGATATACTGGTATACAATAGAACATGGGAGGATCATCTTAGACATTTGGATGAAGTTTTGTTTATCATGGGAGCACAATCACTTTATGTGAAGGCTTCCAAATGTGAGTTTGGGATGAGAGAAGTCCTCTACTTGGGATATGTAATCGGAGCAGGAGTCAAGGTGGATCAAATGAAAATACAAGCCATCATTGATTGGCCACCATCGATGACTGTGACTCATTTGAGAGGCTTTCTAGGATTGTGTTGCTATTACAGAAGGTTCGTGAAAGGGTACTCTCAATTGATAGCACCATTAACAAACTTGACCAAGAAAGGAGCATTTGCTTGGTTAGATTCTTCACATGTATTTGATCACCTTAAGAAGGTGATGAGTACATGTCCCGTGTTAGCATTACTAGACTTTTCACAACCATTCATTCTTGAGTGTGATGCTTTGGGAACAGGTGTTGGTGTAGTACTTATCCAAAATAGGCATCCCATTGCCTATGAGAGTCGAAAATTGAGCATAGTGGAGCGTGGGTACTCTACTTATGATAAGGAGATGCTGGCTATTTTGCATGCCTTGGCCAAATTTCAACAATATTTAGTGGGCAACAAGTTCGTGGTTTGGACGGATCACAATAGCTTGAGGTATTTCATGGAGCAGAAAGACCTCAATGATCGCCAACAAAAATGGGTAAGCAAGATACAAGCTTATGATTTTGATATAGAGTATGTGAAGGGAAAGAACAATGTGGTAGCTGATTATCCATGCAACCTTCCCTTTGCTCCTTATCTGAAATCGCAGCTGATTGGAAGGCTTACATCTTAGTTGAGTATTCCAAGAACCAGTTTGCTTGTGAGGTCATGGATGGATTGATATAAGACGACGGGTATAAGGTTGTTGACGATGTGATATACTACAAGGACAAGGTGTACCTTGTCTTGAATCAAAAATGAAGAAGAAAATCTTGAGTGCCGTACATGACACACCTTTGGCAGGGCATCCAGGGTACTTTAAGACCTACAGGTATGTACAGGAGAGATTTGTGTGGAAGGGGTTGAAGGATGATGTCCTTAACCATATTAGGGAGTGTATGGTTTGTTAGTAGGGCAAATCCGAGCATTCATTCCCTGCAGGACTACTTCAACCATTACCCATTCCAGACCAGAAATGGGAAAGTATATCGATGGACTTCATTATGGGCTTACCCAAGGTTCAAGGTAAGAATTGCATCTATGTGGTGGTCGACAGGTTGACCAAGTATGCTCACTTCTTTGCGATACCATTTGAGTATAGTGCTCCATAGGTAGCATCCCTATTCTTTGAGGTTTTTAGGTTGCATGGGTTACCTAAAAACATAGTCAGTGATCGGGATTGTAGATTCATGAGTGTTTTCTGGAAGGAGGTATCCTAGTTAGTTGGCACAGAGTTGACACCTAGCCCCAGTTATCACCCACAAACCGATGGTTAGATCGAGATCGTGAATAAATGGGTAGAAGGTTACTTGCAAAGTTATGTGACAAGGCACCGGAAGGCATGGGTGAAGTGGTTGTACTTGGGTGAGCACTGCTACAATACAACCTATCATATGATCATTGGCATGACACCATTCTGAGCGCTATATGGGTATGATGCTCATTTATTCATTGACTTGGTGATATCAGATAGTCGAGCTCTCAAAGCTTGCGACTGGATTCAGGAGAACCAGGACCTTATGAAAACTCTTAAGGGGAATATTCAATAGGGTCAAAAACAACAGAAGATGTATGCAGATAGACACAGGGTGGAGAGGTCCTTCGACATTGGAGATTTAGTGTTCCTTGGCTTGCAGCCTTATGGGCAATCTTATTTGAAGAAGTGGGACGGAAAAATTGAAGCCACGATTCTATGGGCCTTATAGAATTTTGAGGTGGATTGGGGAAGTTGCATATGAGTTGGAATTATCGGAGCATAGTAGGATCCACAATGTTTTCCATGTGTCTTGCCTCAAAAGGGCACTTGGACAACATATTGAGCCATACACTGAGTTGCCACCATTGGATGAAGAAGGTAAGTTGATTCTAATTCTAGAATCAATTATTGGGGTGCGCGAAAAGAAACTCAGGAACTGGGCCATCAAAGAATATCTAGTGTGATGGAAGGATTTGCTAGTAGAGGATGCCACGTGGAAAGGTGAACAGATTTTGCAACATCCTAATTTACAATTGATTGAGGACAAACAATCTTGGGGAGGAAGGACTGTAATGTCCTCTCCCCATGACTCAGAAACCTGATTGGCCTAGTTCGCCCCTTTATTATTCCCTTGGGAATTGGGGCGTGATAGCAATAAAGGGAATATCAAGGCTCTTATGAACACTTAATGTTATATTTTAATGTTGAGGTGTTTATTAAGGGTGTTATTTTCCCCTATGGACACTAAACCCTTTTTAACAAGCATTTATTACTTATTATTCATATTTTTTATTAAAAAAAAGAAGAGTGAATGCATTTTTAGGGTGATTTGGTTTATATGACGGGAAAAGAAGGCAAAATGGATTATCAATATACATTCGCTTTTGCTTTGGAAGAAATGGACCTGCGTGTTCATGCTTCGCTGTGTTCATGCTTTGCTCAAAGAGTAAATTTTTTGGGATCCCTGGTTTTGGTGCAATGGCCACTTGCTCCCTAACTGATGATCTTTTTCAGTGAGAGGACTCCATCCTCAAAGCCCTAATAGAAATATTGCAGTATTGAAGTGAAAGGACTGATTGGAAGATTGCATTAGACTGAAAAGAGTTTTGTGAACAAGTAGACTTATAACCTAGCGGCTACGTTTTGATTGGAACGTTCAGTTTTAGCGTGGGGAAGCCTACGGATTTGGAGGTAAAGCGTGGGAGTGTGCAGGCCCTGAATGAGCTCTCTTTATACAGTGTAATTGCAGGATAGATTAGCACAGTCTTCGACAGAGTCTATAGATTGTGAACAAGTCATGGGGTTCTAGGAGGAGGTGCTGCGTCCCAGTTAGTGAATTGCTGCATCCAAACAGCTACAACAATATTTATTTGGTGCCAACGCCCCCTTTATTACAACAGATTGTAGGAAAATTATAGTAACAGGTTTATGTTACATGCTGAAGAGTTTCTAGTTAAATTCTGCACAAATATATTCACATCTCTGCCTGTAGGAGATTTCCAGAAGAAGTCTAAATCGCTGCTGTGCAAATACCTTGGCGTCTCATGTCTTATCAAGCATCCATAATCGAGGTTAGGAAGTATTTTGGAGGTTGTATGTACCTTTGAACTTTTATTTTAATTGTTGTATTGCATTGCTATATTCGTTTGCATTTAATAGCAGAGTGCATGCAAACTGTTTGACAAAATGCGTAAGCATTAGTAGGCTTGAAAAAATTAACTTGGTCTATAATAGATAATGAAACATTGCAAGTGAAGTGTTTGACAAAATTCTTTAGCCTACAGAAAATAAAAATTCATGCAAGTTTGGGGTTTCCAGGTGGATGCAGGGTATTAGTTTGTGGGGTGAAAAGTGATAGACCGTTTAAGCTTGGCATCTATCTTTTTCCACAATGTGGCTCAAAACTTACCAACAAATCTAGAGTCCCAATCTGAAACAATAGAACTAGGCAAACCAAAATGAACCTACACATTAGAGAAAAAACAACTCAGCTGCATCACTACCGGTGAGGGTCTTCTTACAAGGAATAATAATTCACATCTTATTAGGCCAGTCCACAACCACAAAGAGAGTCCATTCCTCTTCCTTGACATAGGCGACTTGCCTACGAAATCCATGTAAATACTCTCCCATGGCCTAGGAGGAACTAGTAATGACATATACAAACCTAACTTCCTATAACTAGGCTTGCTTGTGCTACATAACACACATCCCCTTATGAACTTAACAACATCAAACTGCATATCAGGTCAACAAACATACCTCTGCAAATGTGCAACAAATTTTGTAACACCAAAATGTCATGCAAATTTTGAAGAATGTGCTTCCCTCATTAGCTTTACTCTCTCCTCCTTAGGCACACAAATCTTGCCCAACTTGTAGAACAACCCATCTTGGAGGGAATAATTCCCCTTGGGCTCAAATCTTGCCCCTTGGGACATTTTTGCTTGAAGAAATGGCTCCCCAAAATCTTTATCATGCTCATATCCTTTTACATAAGACTCCCACATAAAAGGCTCAAGAAGAGTTATGGTGCCATAACTGAAAGCAAAGGAGGTCTAAATAACATATCATCTAGTTTGTTAGTCACACCTTTCTTATTTTCGATAATCAAATGAAATTGTTGTAAAAATTCTATCCACTTACAGTGTCTAGCTTGTTGAAGTTGGTTTGTGAGCTTGTAAATATTGGAGAGGTTGGTGATCCTTTTCGACAAATAGTTTTCTTACCCATAAGATAGTGCTTCCATTTCTTGATTGGTTGAACAAGAGCATACATTTCTTTTATTGTATATACAATAATTTAGAATTGACCATGAAATAACTCTGAATGGTAACCTCATTGTAGTAGGACAACTCCCATAACATAGTTGATAGCATCCGTTTCCACCTCCAAGGGCAGCTGCAAATTAAGCAAATCTAATACTGGAGCATGGCTAATCTTATGTTTGAACATATCAAATGCACCTTGTTGCTTCTTATTCCAGATAAAAGTCTTACCACTTGCTGTAACAACATGCAAAGGTGTGGCCATAGAAGAGAAATTCTTGACTTTCTCAAATATTGAACTGCACAGATGAAGCTCCTTGTTTCGGTCACTTTGGAAGGCTTTGGCCAATTCATGATGGCCTCCACCTTCGTCGGGTCAATCCTCAATTCCCCATTTGCAATCACATGCCCCAATAAAAACTATTGTTGAGAAAATTCACATTTCTTCTCATTCACCACACTTGTTGTCTTTCAAAAGTTTTAAATGATCAATATGCTCATCAAAAATTCTGTTGAAAACAAGAATATCTTTCAAATACACAATGACAAACGAATCAACAAATGGCCTCATTACCTCATTTATTAACCGCATTAATGTAGACGGTGCATTGCACAACCCAAAAGGTAGAACCAACTGTTCATACAACCCTTGCCTTGTCTTGAATGTTGTTTTCCAAATGTCCTCTTCCTTAATTCTCACTTTGTGATACCCGGATTCAAAATCAAGCTTAGTAAAATACTTGGCATGTTGAAGTTGATCAAGAAGATCATCAATTCGTGGAGGAAGATACCTATTCTTGATGGTTATTATGTTAAGTGCTCTATAATCAACAGACATTCTTTGTGAACCATTTTAGGTACTGAAACAAAAGGAGAATCACATGGAGAAGTACAAGGACATATTACACCTTGATTAATTAAAGACTGTAACTGTTGTTTTTCCTCATTGGTATATTTCAAGGACTGCCTATACAACCCAACATTTGGAAGTGGACTATCTAGTAGCAATTGAATTTCGTGCTCAATAAGCCTCATTGGTGGCATCCCATGGGCTCATGAAAGACTTCCTTGAACTGCTGCACCAACTCTCCCATATGCTTATGCTCTTTGTTAGTAAACATGATGCAAGGAGTTTTATGTGCAGCCACTTCTTTATCTTGAATATCTGTCAAAAGAAACAAAACAATCTTTCCACTTGCATTAATAAGCCTTTTAGCTTGAGAGTCATTTACCAAAGAGATATTAGGATCTCTTTTGTAGGCTGAAATGATATAGCTTTTGTCATCCTTTACCAAACGGTATTGATTGGCTCTCCTCATGAAAATAGCATCCTGGATATACAAGGGCTGCCAAACATTACACCGCATACATAGAGAAGCACAACATCCATTGTAACTTCAATGAAAAGTGTATTAATATTTCTTAAATTTACATTGCTTGGTCACCTTGATGTTTACACTTTTCTTCACCCAACCCAAAGCATATGTGCTTGGATGATTGCAAGTCTCTGTCTTCAATTTGTCTACTAACTCTTTGCCTATCAAATTTGCTTGTGAACAAGTATCAAAAAGAGCATCCACTTTTGATATCTTCAAATGAATTTTAATAAGGAAAAGATTAGAAAGTTCACTCTCTTGAGCATTACTTCTACCCAAACATACGTCTCTATTGACGGCGGTACAACATAAAGTCTCATCTACATTGAAGCTGCAGCCTATGTCTTCACCTTTGAGAGAGGGCATAGCCTTTTTCTTCTTCTTGTTCTTGAAATGATGCAATTTCAGATGTAACTTCCAACAATTCTCCTCGAAATGACTATCAACATCACAATGCCCACAATGCTTTTTAGTAACCTTTTTTGAAACAAAAGTAGCATTATGCTTACCTATCCTTTTATTTTTACCCTTAGGCTTGGAACCACGTTGTTGCTTTGGAGTGCTCTGAAAGGTAGAAGGAGCCTTCTTTTTCTTGTCCATCTCTAATTAGCGAGCTTGAGAAAAAGCCTTATCTACATCTGTAGGCTTGGCCAAGAGGACATGTTTCCTCAAATGGATATGGAGTCCACCAACATATTTCATCAAGATGTCATGGTCCGTTATAACCTTGCCCATTTGGACAGCTCGTACGACCTCTATTTGTTTTTTTTCTGTTTTAGTGTAATTAGAATGATGCCTGGAAGAAAAGAACAATGTACTGCATAAACAAAATAAACCCTAATAATAGCATTGGCATTGTATTTTATCGATAACAAGTTGCTGGAATACATCAATAGAGAAATAAAAGTATTTTGTAACTAATTATAAATTAAGCACTAGAGGGAAGATCTTTCCTGAATCAAATTATTTGCTATTGTATAATGTTTTTCCAGTCGCTCCACAAATCAGATTGCCAATAAGAAAATGAATGCTTTCAATCCAATGCAATCTCTAGATGAGATTGCCCACAAGAAACTAGAAGGATTTTGTCCTCTGATTTTTGGATACAAGGGTTTTCGTCTTGAATCTATAGATGAGCTATGTCTGTTGTAGCCTCCCAGTCTAGGTCTAAAACTATGTGAAATGAGCGTATATTGATTCTCTCAAGGTTGGACAACCTCTATTTATTCATTGACATGCTCCCAACCCTAGGCGCCTAGCTTTATTGTCAAATAATAAAGATTATTTTTATTTGATATGACCTTAATATGACTTAATAATCAAGTACCACATAACATGGCACTAGTTTAATAACATTAAAATTTTGAAGTAGTCAATAAACCTTGACCTCTCATCAATAAATCAACCGTAGCTTGAGAACTACCCGCTAGAAAGACATGAGATAAAGCAATATGATCAGCTGACTCACACTTGCATCCAATGATAGGTTGCATGACATGGTCCTATCCTTGTAGCCTTCCAAAAGCCCATAAGAAAATAGCAACAAGTTTTCCCCATGGTACTTATAATGGATACGTGCACTTTAAATATCCCAAGGTACTAAGAATGTCAATAGTAAAAAGGCCCCTTTAGGTAAATCCCCCATGGAGAGACTAATGGTGACGGTTCATCCTCCAACAGACCTCCTAAAATATAGGAAATACCCCTAAAATATAGGAAATGGTCAAAAACTCATAAAAATACTAGGGACAAATGAACGAAACCAATACTCACTAGTATATACTTCTCTAGCAATCACCCCTCACCCATTGAGGAGAATGGAAATGGGCTTGTGGGTCCCACACATGTTGACTTAGTACAAAGGGGACATTACAACAGCCCTTCTTGCATAACTCAATTGTATATTCTTGCATGCTTTAGCCTCACTTTTGCATAGGATATTGCCAATACATGTACCTATCTTCCTCATAACAAATAGGATAAAAATGCTTCTTGATTAACATCTTAAAATCATCCCACTTTTTAATAGGAGGAAGCTTCTTAACAACCAAGGTATGAACATAACACTCAAACCAAGTTAAAGCATGATTGGTTAATTTTAACTTTGCAAAAGAAATTATTTGGCTTTCATTAATTTGATGCAAATTGAAATATACCTCTAGTTGGGCTAGTCTCTCCTTATTTACATCTCCATCATATCACTGAATATCTGTCTTTACCTCAGTGTTGAATGGTGGAGCTTGGTTGGCACGGAGTTGTTCTTCCACCTTCTCATGCTTGGGAGCATCCTCGTTTGTTTTCAACGCCTCCATCAAAACACCAAGCTTCTCAATGAGAATCCCCATGATGGACTCCAACCGGTCAAGCTTGCTCATAGAAAGAGAAATGCTAGCCATTCCTTCAAGCTTGCAAAATCGCTTTTCTACTGTACATACATTTTCTTCATCAAGTGGGCCATACATGTGATCTTTTGCTTCCATTTCCATGTGGAAATGTCTTATTCAAAGGGAGCTAGGATACCTTGACCACTAGCACTACTTGCTCTAGTGGTGGGCGTATATTGGAAAATAAACACAAACACACGAAAGGATTAAAACTAATACTAAACCAGCTCCGATACTAATTTGATCTGTAAACTAGGTGGATATCTCACACTAATCTTCACCAACACAGATATTGTAACTCTTAGCTCAACAAATGATTGAAAGGTTACTATTCTAGGTTACTTGCACTGCTAAAACAAAGATAAATAGTTGTTTGAAATGAAATGTACAACACACTGAACATAAACATAAAGCATGAAAATGAGAAAAATCATAAATGCACAAGAATTGACCTAGAGAAATTGGGTGTGGGAAAAAATTCAGTGGGTGAGGCAATTGCACTCCCTTTCCACTTTGTAATTCAATAAATGTACAAGTTCTGGCAAACATGGCCTTCATGGATATAATTTTCACTACTACCCTATCCAAATCTTGCACAAGTTTGCTTTGCACTTCTTAGTCACTTCACAAAACTCCAAACACAGCTGAAAGAAACCATATATAGCTAGGAACAATGAGATAACGAGAACAAAGACTCAAACTTGCAAACTACAATGTGAATCCAACTTCAAGACTTCCCACTGTGTTTTTTGATGTCCTTTGCTTTGAACAGAGGTTGTACTTATGCTTTCTCACCTTCGAACCCTCCAAAGATCTCAAACAAACCTTTGCAAGGAAGTGGAAACATTTGCAACCGTTCCCATTCTCGTGTTTTGTATGGTGGTGAAACTGCTGTAGTATGTAGACAGGAAGTTATGAAACCATTAGGGCGCAATCATCACCTTCAAATACCGGTTGTTACGTAACTGCTGGGACGATTATGCAACCATCACTTGTGCAAACCAGCTTTTTCATCATCAATGATAAAATCCTCAAATTCAAGAGATGAAAGTTGTTGACTTCACCATTTTGAGGATGTCTGGATCATCTTCATATTGATTCTGCCACTGCATCTTATCTGAACTGATGTTTTAACGTGAAGTGTCTTACAATAGTGTTTTACAAGTATGAATTACATAAAATGGGTTTAGTGGAAAAATCTAGCAGCATAGCTAGTACATTGAATCCATATTTTGGATCATCTCCAGTGTTCTGGAGTCCCCTCCAAAGATTAAAGTCACTTTGGTATCTACCAAGCAATGTCACAAGCTTGTTTCTCACCCTTAGAGGTTTGTGTTGCTCATGATCCATCCAAAGATACCTGCAGAACCAAGCAAACATACATCGGCAACACACCATAACACGCACACATCACAACAACAATTCGGTAACTTACTGCAGCAATATGGAGACATCTATGAACCAAAAGTTCTTACTGAACATTGTGCGGTAAAACATTAGATGGATTTGGTTCTTGGATTCCCTCATCCAAACAACCCGTTGTATCATAGATGCATTTGGGAGAAGGAATAAATTCGGCCCCAAATCCAAGAGCTTATTGATCAAGGCAAGATCAAGCCAAGCTCTTCTACTTGTGGCAGGTTGATAGTTCTTGTGCCAAAGAAATATAGCCCATGGCACTTGTGCATTGACTATTGTGCGCCAAAGAAGATAACGGTGAAGAATCGGTATCCATTGCCATGATTGATTACCTTTTGGTCCAGCTTTGACGTGCACAATACTTCACCAAGGTTAGCTTGAAGTGAGTTTATCATCAGGTTCTAGTCCATATTGAAGGTATTTAGAAGATAACATTTAAAATAAAGGAGGGATTGTATAAATGGTGTGCTATTCCCTTCAACTTGACTAATGCACCGACAACATTCATGCACTTGATGAGTGACATACTCAGACTTTTCACTAAATCCTTCATCATTGTCTACTTGGATGACATACTCATCTTTAGTAAGAATTGGGAGGAGCATGTCACGTTTGTCCTAGATAGATTGTGTAAGCACAAGCTGCAAGCCAACTTAAGCAAGTGTACATTTGATGTTGCGCAAATTTAGTATCTAGGCTACATTGTTGACCGCATAGGCATCCACGTTAAGTTTAAAAAAGATCAAAATAAAACACGATTGCCCAACTCCATGATATCTCGTAGAACTTGAGTTTTCTTGAACCTTTTAATTTCTCAAGTAGGTTCGTCCTTGGGGTTTTACACATATTTTGCTTATTGAGCTAGATCATTCATACTAAAATTGCATTTCATTGGACACCTGTGCAACAACGTGCATTCAAGGATCTCAAGCAATGCTCATGTGCTACGCTTGTCTTTGGAATGCTTGTCGTTGTCCACCCCTTAGAGATAGAAACCAATGCATCAAACTATACACTTGACACAATACTCACTCAACATGGACATTTGGTCGCTTATCACTTAAAGTCATTCAACGACATAGTTCAATGTTAATCCACCTATGAAAATTTATTGTACCCCAGTGATCAAGTTGTCAAACAATGGCGCCACTACATCTTTGGTAAGGAGACGATCTTTCACTTAGATCTAAAGCAACTTCAATTCCTGGATACACAAAGCAAGCTAGAGAATGTGTGCCATATGAAGTGGATGACATACTTGTAGTAGTTCCATTTGGTGATAAAGATCAAGAATGGAAAAGACAACAAGGTTACAAATTGTCTCAACTGCCCTCCTGTTTAGACTCTCATCATAGTGCTTGAGACTTTAACAAGACTGATTGACTAGTGAGGAGCTCTACGGACACTTGAATGACTAGTGAGGAACTCTACATATATGGAAAGGATAGTGAGGAGAGTCTATTACATACATGATACGACTGATGACCCATAGAAAGAGTAATGTCGTAATGCTGCCCATGCTCAACCGTATATCTCTCCTCTGAGGTTGGTTGCATCTGCATGGAATGGTCGAGAAGGAAGGGATGGGATAAGAGTGAATGAATGAAGGGATGGAATGCGGCAATGAAGACTCGATAAGAAAGAGATGGGATGAGAGAATGAAGGGAGGGATGAAATGCCTTAATGGATGATATAGGCTCTCCCTCTCCAATAGGGATTGGGGATTGGATCACGGTTGTTTAGACGCCCTATATATATGGGCTCTCCAATAGGGTTTGGATCACCATGGGACAGTTGAAAACGAGTTGACCATTTCATTATTTGTTGTGATGCCCTATACATATATAGGTAGGCTCTTAGGGATTGGAGCGAGACACTTGAAAACGGTTGATAGGGATTGGAACGAGCCCTCACTCTCTATCTAAGATTGGAATGGCTCCTCTAACTCTCTATTTGAGATTGGAATGAGACCCATATCCATATATAGAGAGCGAAGCACCCTATTTATATATGGGAAACCAACAAAGCGGATCTCCTATATTTAGTTGGTTAGCGATGGTGCACATATCTCTCTTGAAACCATCACCCTACCTATCTATCTATCTATGGAAAACCAACAAAGCGAATCTCATTCTCATAATCGTTAGTTAGCGAAGCGCCCTATATATAGATGGGAAATCAGTGAAACACCCTATATATGGATGGGAAACCAGTGAATAGGAAAAATATTTCCTCATATGTTTTACTCTATATAGTTATGTCTTTACTATATACTATATATTAAGCACCGATTGCGAGATTAGTTGTCAGTGTAAGGATTAAGGGCCTAGCCTATCTATATATATGGTGGCTTTTAATATCTATGGGTGGGGAGTGTGTATGTAGGGGATCGAGTGCCTACCATAAGGCTTAAGCTAGCATGTCGGGATCTAGTGCCTCCCCCATCTATATAGAAGGGAAGGCCCAATTATATATATAGGCGGGCATGTTGGGATCTAGTCTCTAGTTGGAGGCCAATTCTCTATATAGGGCGGGCATGTAGAGAGCCACTTGTATCACTGGGTACAGACTTCAATGCATGCATCTCTACTCACCCTATATTCATGAAGTGACACTGATCGTGAACAAAGAGAAGAGGGCCGACAACTCGTAGGATTGAGGCCCTATGATTGGTTGGATCTTGCTGGTGCCACCTATGGGAAGGGCATTGACGGATGTGTGACTCTCGGAGTTGTGCCTCTGTCCCCAATGGAAGAAATAATGAGTAATCCGTTCCCCTGTCCGATCAATGCCATATCAATTAGATAATATAGCATGGCCCTTAAAGAGAAGCAGGGTGGAGGGGGCCCTTTGGGTGGGGATTACTCCTTGTAGTCGCTTGATGATCACTCCGGAAGGTAGGAAAGTGATAGTATTTTAGACTGGGCCAGTTGGACCTAGATATATAGATAGGGGTCATATCCCCGACCACAACTTTTCTCACTGAACATCTCTATAGTCAGTAGACCAAGACTTTGCCCAAGTCTGCATTGCTCTTACACAGGGTGTGTAGGTTTGAGATTTCTATATGTTTGACCAATTTATCTACAAGCGTAGGCATATTTGTGTTCCTTTTGGCTCACCTTGCCAAAGACTTATTTGGGAGGCACTACACGAAGACAACATGACAAAACATTGGTAATTCTTCAACACTTCTACTGGACTCAGGTGGATAGACATAAAGCACCACATCAAGTTTTGCATTCCTTGATGCATCACCAATTCCAAACATAAGGAGCTTCGACTATGCATTCCTCAATCGGCTCCATCCAGTCCTTGGGAATCTAGTAGCATGGATTTCATGTCGGGACTACCTATGATGAATACCAAAATGACTTTGTGTTTGTCATAGTGGATAGGTTTTCTAAGATGGCTATCATGGTTGCATGCAAGAAGAGCATCACAACTATAGACATTGCACATTGCTGCTTCAATCATGCTTGGGATCTTTTTTTACTACCTTCGTCCATTATGTTTGATTGCAATCTGAGGTTTGTCAGCGACTTTTGGCATGCCTTGTGGGAGACGTTGGATACAAAATAGGAGCGGTCTACAACATTTCATCCTCAAATAGAATGGAAAATAGAAGTTGTCAACTGCACACTTGTCCATTTATTTCGAATGTACAACAAGGTACATCTGCACACTTGGCATGCTAGTTTTATCTACATTCAACATACCTACAACAAAACTTTTCACAGGTCTATGGGGCAAAGCCAATTTCAAGCATATCGTGGGTTCTGTTGACCATTTTTGGTCCAGCAGGCCAAAATCGGTCCCCATCTTCCCTTGCTGTTCTGAGCCAGTTGAATTTTGGTTGCACAAGTCGTTCGGCAGAAGATGAACCAGTTCAAAGAATGAAAGGGCTTTTACAAAGCTTCTTCGGACAGTTTGTCCGAAGAAATTCACAAGGAAAGAGAGTGAAAAAATGATTCAAGACACTTTTCTTTAAGGTTGGAAAAGTGGTTCAACGTCGAGGTTCAACGACATGATCTTTCCAAGAGTTAAGAATTTTGAACTTTGAACCATTGAACCGTTGAACCATTGAACTAGTTCATCGGCTTGGTTCAATCAAATGGTTTATCGGCCCGGTTCATCGGCCCGGTTCATCGGCTTGGTTCAATCAAATGGTTCATCAGCTTGGTTCATTGGCTTGGTTCAAATGCTTGGTTCATCAGTTGGTTCAAGCAGTCGGTTCGATGAGTTGGTTCAATGCCTTGGTTCAATCAGTCAGTTCAAGTGATTGGTTCAGTCGGTTTGGTTCAAAGGAATGGTTCAATCAGAAGGTTCAAAAGAGTTTCCCACAGCCCGAAGGACAAGTGCCCTTGCGGAGGGCACTTAGGCGACAAAAGGACCTTTACGACTTTTCCGAAAGGCAATTTTAGAGGCCAAACAACCCTTGTAGAGGGCAGAAAAGCACTTGGAAAGAAGGCCGAAAGGGTAAGTTTTCCTTCGAAAAAGTGAATAAGGCAAGTTGGAATTCCTTTGGAATTGTTCAAGGCAAGAAAGGGAGAATTTCTTCGGACAAAATGTCCGAAGGAATTCCTTTGGACAAAAAGTCCGAAGAAATTCAGAGAAAGAGCCACGGGAGAAAAAAACCCGAAGAAAGATTCCGAAGGTCAAAGTGATCGAGATAATTCTTGTGGACATTTTGTCTGCTGGAAAACGAACCAAAAGGAAAAGCCCGAACGAAGGCAAAACAAAAGGAAAGATATCCTTCGGACAAAAGTCCGAAGAAATTCGGCCGCCAAAACAATGAGGACCCGACTAAGACAAAGCCCGACCAGAGCAAAAAAAGCCAAAGGAAAGGAAAACGCCGAAGAAATTCCAAGGGGTGACAGGCCCGAAGACGTCAAAATCGAGCACTACGAACTAGCCGTTGGAGGTTCAAACGCCCAGTGACGGGTGCACAGACGTCAAATTTAAGGCGGTGAAATAGCCATTGATTTTGAGAAAAGCTTAAGGATAGGCCGCGAGTGAACTCAGCGACCTGTCGAGAGGATAGCCCCCGAGAGCCGAAGGAGCCAGAAAAGACAAAGCCAGGAAGAGAAAGTGTAGAAACGGACAAAACAGTTCAAATGGCAAAGGAAGGTGTCGACTCAAGGAGTTACTCCAGCGGTTGACACAGTATCTGCCAAGTGGTCATCAAGGGGCGCAAACAGTAAACGGCGCGACCCGTTTTCTTCACTTTACATTAATGAGCAGACAAACCGTGTGAATCTCTTGAAGGAGCAGTCTTGTTTGCAGAAAAAGGGGCGCGGCCCATGCTTGCACATCAATGTTTGAACGCCAAAGTCAAGACCGGCGATGACACATGGTTCTAGCAGGCCTCTTCTAGAAGGATGATATCAGCAACATCGACTTCTTCCTGATGCTCTCAACGCACATGGGCCAACTTGTAAAAAGGCGCCAAAGTCTTTTCCAAAATGGCGCCTTTACTTCTTCTCTCTCTATATATTGTAAACTTCTCATATTGAGAAATATTTCTTAGCTCGTAAGGCAAAGCTTTGCCCAAAAATATTTTGGCTTGTAAGGCAGAGCTCTGCCGGATTTTTACCTTGAATCGAGACATAACATTTTTACCTCCATTCTGAGTTTGCACTTTCGTATATGTCTATGTTTTCGTTTTGTGTTAAGTCATTTTCTTTTATGCTTTCACAGAACGATTCCAGCATGTCTAGTGCATTGTGAAGTTTATTCTTCTGTAGGTCTGCCAGAAGTGTCTACAACAGGAATATAGGCACATGTGAATACGCTGCCATAGAGTGTCTTAGAACACCTCTAGTAGTTCTTGTTGTCAACCTAGAGCTGTGCCCTGATTCGAAGGACGTGTGCGAAACTGTCAGTCCTCTATCCGGCTGAAACAATGGGATCTTCTCACGAGGGTGGGTGCCTCAATAGTGGGAAGAACCTCCAGAGAACGCTGGTTCCTGTATGATGTATCAATGAAGATTCCTACTCTATGCTGCTGACTACTGTGGAAAAGGGAGAAAGAAAACTTAAAAGGGAAATCCTACCTAAAAGGGGTGATACACCAAGATTTTGATCCACTCAATTTGGAACCTTGAACACTAAACAAACAAGGGAGAAGGAAGACCTTAGACTTCAAATTAATCACTTATGCATAAGTATTTCACGCAGAAGTTCGATCCAATAACTAAAACCTGAGGGAAAACGATGGAGAGAGGTTCGATATAAGACACTTTGCAGCGACCTAACATCCACTTACAATTTCAGCAAAAGACAATAAAAAACACTTTAACATGCCCTGCACAAGGATAATATAGCAACTAGGTATGAAACAAAATTTGGGAAGGGAGAGAACTCTACCACTTATGCAAATTGCTGAAGAAATATACACCATGCCAACGCTTGAAATTTGAAAGTACAGTCCTATTGATCGAAGAGGTTACACAACTCACCAATGGCAGAGTCTGGTCTAACCAAGAGAGATTGGATTCTTTTTAATCAAGGCTGAAAGCCATTATATAGAGAGAATTACAAAAAGCCAAAGATTGGCGTAGAACTTGAAGAGAAAATTCACTTTGGTTAACTCAAAGCTTTACTTGGCCTTTCAATAAAATATATTTTTCTCTTTGTTCTTGCATGAAGCTTATTTGCTTGATGAAGCGAACTTATCTTTGTTATGGACCGCCCACCTCTTTTTTGCATGAAAATCCACGTAGATGTCAATTTTAGAACTCCATGAAAGTTGCTTGATTGCCGAGTTGTAGTGTTTGAAAGCTAAGTTAAACGAAGAAATCATGCTGAGTTGGACGAAGAGATCATGCTGAGTTGGACTTTTGGATGCATGAGTTGGCTAGAGATGAACAGGACTTCAACAGCTAGTCAACTGAAGCTTTGACCGTAGTTTGAAAATAGATCTTATATTCGAAAATAGCTCTTGCTTGCATGTATTTCGTTCTATTATGGTTTGCTGTTCATATCTATTTTTGGCGGGATTCTATATTCGGATGTATTTGTCTATATTCTTACCCGTTTGGCCTTTTCTTTCGGAATTCTGGCTTTATCCCTATTCCAACGGTTACTTCTCGCAGGCAAAATTTGACGGCCTATGGGACGTCACCAAAAGTCGTCGTATTTCCCTCGGCTATATTTCTTCGGGTTTATTTCTGCCTATATTCTTTTACTTTTAATTTTTCGGGCTTTTTCCCCGCGGTCTTTTTGTTCTGTCGGCCTTTTGTATTGAACGCTAATTCATATTATTGCGGGACTTCTTTTGATTGTCTTTGCCTCTTTCCCGCGGGTTTATTTTCGTCGGACTTTTTGTTCGAATTTCGTCGGACTTTTTGTCCGAAGGAATTCCTTCGGACAAAAAGTTCGAAGGTTCCCTTCGCTTTATTTCTTGCGGCCTTTTTGATTTGTCTAAGCTTCCGAATTCCTTCGGAATTTTGTTTTGTGCCAGCGTTTCCGAATTTCTTTGGACTTTTTGTCCGAAGGAATTCCTTCGGACAAAAAGTCTGAAGGATATCATTTCCTTTGTTTTTTGTCTTTCGTCTGTCTCTCCATGGACATTCCTGAATTTCTTCGGACTTTTTGTTTGAAGGATATCTTCCTTTTGTCTTTTTCTTTGCTTGTGCCCTTCGGGAATTTGTCACGGTCCATTCTGCCGACCATGTGTCCTCCGCCAGTGCCCTTCGGAAAAATTGGAGGGCACCCGGGCT